>ML781834.1:645228-722797 GCA_009831015.1 Picea engelmannii
GACATGATCTCCTAGTTATCCCTAGATATCGAGGATAACATCTGGCTCCAACTCGGGGACATGTGCTAACTGTAGAGCGCATGAGAACCTCAACAATCTCTGGCATAAACCTGTAGACCTGCTCACACTTGACAAGAAAGCATTAGCAACAAAGGTGGGGTGGTATTTCCACCCCACAAAATAATACATGTATACATATGAGATAAAACAATCAAGATGCATATAAAAGGGAAACAAACAATAAATGCAGATAGAAAATGAAACTCTTACCTGTACTTACCTGTTGGCTGCATGTTGGTATAGTCAAACAACCAGTGAAGCCAATCTAGTAACGTTCCTTGATACCTGCCTTTGTGCTTCATCATAAACCAGAACAGTGATAAGTCAAGCACAAAAATGTCATGAGTTACAATGTATACTATATCATTGGAAAGGTCAGAATCTAACTCATGGAGGTGGGTGGGAGGGACAAAATCCTGTCGAGTCCATCTCTGAGAAAAGTACTCAGTCCTATCCAAGAAAGGGTCATGAAAATTACAAGGTTCAGAAAACCGACTCAAAGGGCCTGTAAAATGGTTACCTAGAACATCCTCACGCTCTAGATTCAAGGAAGGAATCGACAAAGATTTAGCAGACGACTGGCAAACTATCAAGGGAAAGTTGAAAAACTGTTTGGTAATAGCATTACCCAACCAACCCTTGGAATCTAGGGTTTGCCTAGGAGGAAACTCAACATAAAAAAGGTACTTCCCAACTACACCTTTAATGGAAAAGCATGGCAAAGTAATAACAGGTGGTTGGGGTGAAAAGTCATGAGAAACCTTCTTTAGGCAAACAATGTCCTTACTTGTATTAAAATCTGAGCACAACGACGATTGGCAACCATTTTCGTGAAAAGAGTCCAAATGCTCAGAAGGGTACTCATAAAAAATCTCAAGGTAAGACTGAAAATCATCAGAAAAGTGAAGTACTAGGTCATCCTTGGTTTTTTGAAAGGTACAAGTAAAAACCTCATCTCCTTGTTGCCACTGGTCGGAAGTAATATGTTGTGACAATTGCAAGGGCAACAACTGGAAATGGCTCTCAGTGTCATAGATGGGATCCAGGTCATAACCAAGTATATCCCACCTACGTCTCCCAACATGTATGAACTCCTCAATGTTATCAATAGTGTCACTATCTGTGTCATAGCATGCAGGGTTTGAAACATTTGAAAATTCATCCTCCTCCTCCTTTTCATCACAAGATAAAGCATTATAAAAAACTAGGATAGGAGGGTAACTTACTGTTTCTTGCTGCGCAGGAAATTCGAGGAGCTCGATGTTTTTAGCATGTGTCATTGTTTCATCCTCATGGACTGCTTCTTTATCTTCGATTGCACAACAAGGGTCATCAACTTCGTTCAAATCTTTCTTCTCTCCTTCATTTTCTGAATCACGAAACAAGGTGTCATCGACATCTTGAAATGGAATGCAACTAACCTCTTCTTCTTTTTGTTGTGCAAGAGAGAAGGGCTCTTGGATGGTTTCATCAGAGGGAGGGGTATGCATTGATACTTCATCATTTTTCTCAGGTTCCATCTCCTCAACCATGTCTTCATTATATTGTTTGAAAACTTGTTCCCCTCTCTCTTGTGTATCTTCAACAAAGTTTTCATGGGAGACTAGTTTTATCAAGCTAAGAGCGTCCATGGTGATAGCATTTATTCCAGATGAGATGAGATTCTTTTCGATCTGAATGGCCATGTTGTGAGCTTCTGCAAGTGTTTTTGGATTCCTTTTATTTAGGAGGAAGCTCAAATGCCCCTGGAGTCCATTAGTATGGAGATAAACGAGGTACTTGCCTTTAGGACGATGGCTTTCAGGAATCTGGTAAAACAACTTCTGGAACCTAGTCCCAAAAACTTTGACAGTCTCATAATTTGCCTATTTTATGCCTTCAAGCTCCTTCAGTAATGATTGTACATCTTCCAGTTTCAAATCCCACTTTGCAAGGAAGACTTCTTCAAAATGGTCCATGGATGTGATGCTGGCAACCAGGAGATTATCATACCAATTTTTGGCCCCCTCATGCAGAGAAGCAAAGAAGAGTTTCATCACCAAGTCTTCAGCCTTGTCACTGACAGGGTAGTATTAACTCCCAAAATTTGCTCATGTGATAATTAGGACTTTCTCCATCGAGGCCGAAGAATCTAGGGAGCCATTTTTTATAAGAGAGAGGCATTTTTATGGGAAATCCTGGGATTTTACTCATATCCAAAGGTCTGTAGTTTCCTGGATCCCATTGTGAAGTCATAGTTGGCTTCGTCATTAGTGGAGTCGCCAGATAGTTTTCTTGAAACTATCAAAGAATAAGGAAAAACACCCTAGTGGAGTCGCCAGGTAAGCTTGTAAGAATAAGGCATCTAGAGGCAAGGCTTACCGAAGGTTTGTCATTGAGGAAGATTGACTCAGTGTTCCCCGACAACGACGCCAAAATGTTATCGCTCAGTTTGTAGTCTAGGTCAGGTAGCTGCAAGGTAAGGATCAAACTGGCATAATAGGAGCTTCCCCACCCACTATCACCTCGATGGGGGCCTCTTTCTATTTAGGGTGGCTAATCCCAAGGGAGACGTCCCTAGTAATCTGGTGTTTTGAAAGCGGATAGGTTTAAAGGATCAAGGTGAGTTTTCCCTTCACAGATTACTGCCAAGAAGATAGTCAAGAGTGAAGAAATACCATAGTAGAAGCACCTGTTTGCGAGACAAAGCAACAATAAAACTAATACATGCAAATAGTGGTTAATGCTTCAATTGTCAATGACTATCAATATTTAATATACATGAGCATAAATAACAATAATTATTGACGAAGTCAATGATTGCAATAAAGGATATGGCTTATAATACTACTTCTCAATAAGTACAGAATGATATAGCATCCAATGGAAATGATTAATCCTTTAATTAACACAATGCATTAAATATCATTAAATGCTCACATATAATAGGCTTGCTGCGTCACTATGCTTACTAGAGGTGACGTCAACTTTCTTCTAGGGTTAGTTTGGTAGACAAAGAGGTGGACGTTTTTCAAGTAGGCTAATGGAAATTATCAACACTTCAATATCTATCACTTAGATGACTAAGCCACAACGTTTTACATCAACCAAGAGCTCAAAAGAGGCATGACGTCATCATCAATTTAGGGTTAGTAGACATTAGGGTTAGTTAGGGTTTCAAATTTAAGAAGTTTGAAAGTGTTGTTTTGGCACAAGAATCTCAACGTTGGAGAGCTAGACTAGTGCCTTAGGGTATTATGGAGTCAAGAAGCAAGGGCTAGGTCTCAAGAGAATCTAAATCTAAGGACAGGAGAGTTAGGCTCTATGGTGCTGCAATGGCAGGGCCATAGAGTCAAAACACTAAGGGGAGGAGGCTCATTCCGGTGTTGCTTAAGCAAGGCCTCATGCTCCTCCCTCTTTCCTTAAAAATCCTTGGCAAAAACGGCTAGTTTCAAAACATAAATCTAAGGGTGAAAAGTGTTGCAAGAGCAAGGCCTTTCAAACCCTAAAAGTCAAAACCCTAGGTGTAAAATTAATTAGGCCTAGGACGTCTTCTTTCTTCAACTTATGTTCAAAAGCTAACTCAGAAAAAGGGGAATTAGTGTAGCAACGACTAGGCTATATCCTCCTTAATCAATGGCTAAAACAAGTTTTCTACCATGGGGACATATAGCAAGGACCTACTTGTGTGCTTTCTACCTAGGGTTTCAATGATTAAGCAAAATAATAACAATGTAACAATAAATGCAAGAGAATTAACCTACAACCATTCATTCAAGAAGTTTTGCATGAGAAATACACTTACAAATCAATGAAGAGCTTATCAAACCCTAGTTGTAAACCTTCCAATGATATAAAACACCATAAAAATGCCAAGAATGATCCTCCACAAGAGTAGCGCCTCACTTCCAAGAGCAAAATACCAAGACAAAAGACTAAAAATGATTCTCTCACAAGAGAGTGAGTTGTGTTATCTCAAAATGAGAGGCAACGTCCTCTATTTATATCATCCTAATGACCTTTAATTACAAAATAGGTCATTTAAAATAGCCGACAAGGCTGACTAACAATATTACACTATTTGTCACATTAAATGCTAAAAATGTCACAATATGAGCTCAAAAGGGAGACGTCAGGCCCCTTTGAGGGAGACATTGGCCCTTTTTGGGAAAGATCATCATCCAGGAAGCAAAACGTTGGCCCCTCTAGGGCTTCTCCAAGCTTCCATACTTGCCAAATGACCCCAACACACTGCCACATGCTCCAGAAAAACGTCCAGCTACCTTAGGTGACGTCCTGTCCATCAAAAGCAATCATCCCATCTGCAGTGGGTGATCCCCCCTAGGTCGGGCTCTCCCAAAGTGTCCTTGGTAAGGACGCCCTTCTTCTTTCTCGTGCAATGGCTCATCACAACATTGTCCTGCCTTTACCATCCCAGCAACCATCTGATGGGCTCTTCAGCTCCATGGAGGTCTGAACTAATCATATCCCCATGTGTACCGATCCACTGGTACCTGTCCACCGGGTATGTTCCTGCACATCAAAGACTACGCCCTCCATGGGCTCATCAGTCCTCAGGATCATAGCAATGTGAATCATATTTCATCATTAAATTTATCAAATACATGCATGAAATCCCTAGCATATCATCTAAGAGCTCAAAGACATTACACAGATCTACTATACAAAGCTGAAGAAGACCAACAAAATAACCTAATGGGACAATACCCATAAGAGAAGGAAAGTTTCCTTAGAATATCATTCAAGCCATGTTTTATGAGGTGATATGGTCTAGGGATGTCCAGTCACAGTAAGACCAAGGGCATGTGTTGTCTGTGGGTGCCTTTGTAGGAGGCGAGCTGTACCCATCATGGATGCATTTTTTCCAAGCCCTTTATTGCCTTTATTTTTCATTTATTGCTTTTCTTTCTTTTTTACTTCAAGGTCTGACCAGAGGAAATTGCCTTGGCGTGGTGACCAGAGCTGACAGTGTTACCCACTGGTATCTTCATAAAAATGATAAGGCTGGCTCGTGATGAGACCCCCTTTCCCTTGGCCATGCAACCAAAGGTCACTGCCCTGGCGTGGTGACCAGATAGTGGCAATGTCATACTGCTGGATACCTATGAACATAATGGGCCGGCTCGTGATGAGACCTCCCATCCTCTTGGTTAGGTCTTGTTTTATTATTTTCTTAGGGTCCCTTTAGTTTTTTATCGAGAGGCCTTTTATTGCCTTCTCGGGGATCCCCTGGGCGAAGCATCTCTAGGTTTCATTTCTTATGTATTTTATCTTTTACCAGATGCTTTTACCCCCTGGGCCTTTAGCCCCTTCTTCCCACAAGACAAAGTGTAACCCTCAAAAGGTCATCCTAATGGCCGGACTAGGGGAATGGGATAGATGTGCGGGAACTAAGATGTAAAATGATAGAATGGTGGGAGCAAACGATGGCTCTGCAAATCCCCCTTGGTGGCTAACCAAAACCCATGAATACAAGCTTGCTAAGTCACCCCATCAATCACCCCAACAATGGTCAAGTGGATTAGTGTAATATCCAAGCAGTTATCAGAAATGACAAGAACCTAATGCATATATAAGAAGGTTATAACGATCAAACACGACACATACCATGATACCTTGGACCAATTACCTCATGGAGCAAGAGTCCTCTCCGATGCAAGTCCAAGCCGATGGTGATGGAAGCTGCTGCTGCTGACAGGACAAATCGGGCGAAGAAGAAGAAAGATGGACCCTCCAGGGCCATGCTCAGTTCAATCCTGCTCTCGGTACTTCATGTCTAGGACCTGTGGGCCTCGAGACATGATCTCCTAGTTATCCCTAGATATCAGGGATAACATGACTATTATGTTATGATGGAAACGATGCCCAGGTGAGGATCCCTCCTAGCAGCGTGTCTCTCTAGATGTATTTTACCCCTAGCTAGATATATGGAAGCTATTGGATGGATTCCAACATGATGTCTAGTGGCTGGAAATCTACCCCACAAGCATTGTTTCGTCTATTGACTCTTCTTTTTTCCTCGTTTATACATCTGGCTACTAATAGGAAAATTTTCACTAGGTGGAAGAAAATAAGGTTCAAGTACCCGATCCCTAGGAAGAATCGATACATATGGAAAAGTTTGTAGGAGGGGATTAGAAGAGGAAGCCAACCAGGATGGAAAAGAGTGAGGATCCTACACCATCAAATAGGGGTCATGAGGATTTAAAGTGGGAGAGTTGGTCTAGGCGGGACGTAGTGGCATGGGGTCACTGAAAAATTCAAGATCAGGTATACTAGGCACAACACAAGGATTTAAAGAGTTGAGGGATTGGGATGCCATGGATGAAATCATGTTAATCGAAGAATATGGGTCAGTAAGGTTAGGGGAAGGTAAGGGGAAAGTTCCCACAAGGGTAGAGTATTTAAGAAGATTAACCCCTACACTATCATACATCACTTGCGAATATCTGACTACCGAGACATTATTGGTGCTACTGGGAGTAGAATGTGGTATGCAGTAGTCGAGCTGGTGAATTGTTACAATTTTCCATTGACAAGGGAATTGCAACGTATGAAATACTGTGGAAGAAACAATGGACATGGCGTAAAACCAACTGAGACCAAGCAATAAATTGGAATCAAGGGGTGCATCAACCACTTCCACCTCGACTAAAATGTTTTTCCCCCCTATCTCCATACCTAATGAATTCAAGAGCCCATATGGTTTAAAATCATGACCATCAAAAACTTTGAATGTGGTGGGTGACTGGTTGAGACTAGGAGAGCCAACTATTTTCCAATAGGATAACGATGTGATGCAGGTGGAGGCTCCTTTGTCCGAGATGGTACGACAGATGAATTGCCCACGAAAAATAGATTGAATCTGAAAAATGAGTTGGTGGAACAACCTCGGTTTAAAGTGGTCCAGACTAAACATGATGAAATTTGAAGTCTCGACCTCTATGGCTCCTATAGTAGAAAACAGGGTGCTACATTGATTGGGGCAGTTCTGCAGAACTTCGAGATTCGACATGGCGTAAGGTGTTTGTGCCAAATCCTCAACAATATTATAATTCTGAGCAAAATGAGCACTGGAATTAAAATACAACTTCTTAATTGTTCCCTTTGATGGGTGAAATACTGAGTCAAAGGTGGGATTCTCTATCTAGAGAAAGATGAAAAGTAGAGGAGAAACATATGAGGTGGAGGATTTATCATTATCACCCCCAGGAGTAGTGTGTTCTGGAACAATGTCATACTTCTTTGCCCGAGTTGTAAGGTCAATAGTCTTCAACATGAAAACTTGTTCAGGTCAATGGGCACTAGAAGAAGCATCCCCTTGAGGAGGATGACTTGCATTACCCTCTTGCAAAGGGGTAAGATTTTGGGTAACCATTTGTTGTTGATGAGAGGGAAAGGGATTAGTTAGGACAATAGGTTGAGGTCCCCCTTTCAGAAATTGATTGACTTCATCTCGACGGGGACAATTCCATATATAATGATCCTCTGCACAAATTAGGTAAGGATACTTGGATTTCTGTTTAGGATTTTTCTCAACAGCAAGATCAAGAGTTTTAGTGCCCTCCCGTTGGTTTGAAGATGATTTAGATTTACTCTTATTTTTCTTCTTTCCTCTAGGTTGTTGGGATGAAATGGATTGGACCGAGTTCACCTTAGAGGATTTCATACGAGGGCCAGTAGATTAGGTATTTCCATCGACATGGGTTCCTTGAGCGAGGTGGGATGAATCCGTCAACGGTTAGGGAACGCGTATAATTAGATCATAGAGAGTGCCAGACTGGGAATATACCAAGTCCAGGTAATGAGTACGATCAATGGCCTGCTCCTCAGTAACAACACCTCCCGTGGAAACATCTTGTGCAATGGGCGACAAGAGGGACTTCGTGAACCAATATGCAAATAGCTGGTTCAGAATAATGGCTTTTATGATACGTCTTCACCTCCTCCATTCATGAATGTGATTAGAGATGTGGGTGGAGGTGGATTGTTTTAATGACGTTATAAGCTCAATAACAGTCTCATACCGGATTGGAATTTGGAAGTGAGTCAGAAAATCCATGGTGAGGGAATTGAAGTCATTGAAAGGGTACTGTGTCAACTAAATATACCATTTCATCTCCGAAACCGTAAGAATTCATTGGAAAATACACAACTTGATGGAATCATCCATCAAGGAGTTGGACGAACACCATAGATGGAAAATCATAACATGGTTGTTGGGGTCTTCTCCAGGTTTACTGTCAAATTCGGGAATATCATAAGGAAATTTTTGAGGGATTGGTGTCCATAAAGGCTAGTGTCGAATAGGGTCGTTGGTTAATATCAAAAAATCAGGTAGATCTAGAGTAGCTAGGAATGGTAATTTTCGGTTGACTTATTGGTTTAGGTGATAGTGATGCAACATGGCTTGAACACCAGTGCGACCTTGAACGATGGGAAATGGTGCCCCCAAAAATTGTTGGGGTTGGGATTGTGTAGGTTGGGATGATCCTCCCATGAATGGTTGTGTAGAGGGTGGAGGCAGATAGGCTCTAACTTGTGGTTGGGGGTTGGGTTGAGTCCACATTGAGTTTAGACCTCTTGGATATGGTAGTCTAGTGGCAATATTATGAGGAACTATTAGGAATTTGGACCCCAACTTCGTAATGACTTCCCATGGAGTACTACAGTCCAGTTGGTGGTTGTCTGCCAATTGGGTACTGAGCCCCTACTGAAACCTAACCTACGGCTGGAGGTTTCCTCCCAACATTAAACTGACCTCCAAAAAAGTATGGGACTGTGACTGGATGTCCCCCCCCAACTGCATATTTTCCTCCGGCTAGAGGTTGCGCCCCAACAAAAGGTGGAATCATGAATGTTTACTGTCCCAATCCTGATGATTGACCTCCGTTTTAACCCCCTCCTAGAAACATTCTACTAATGTCTGCTGTCCCAATCTCGATGATTGAACCATGAGGTTTTGACCCCCTCCTGGAAACATTCTACTAAGTGGAGGTTTTCCCCCAGTGTAGGGTGTAGAAGGAGGTACCGATAAGGAAGACACACTGATAGTTTGGATAGTCTATGAGATTGGTGTCAATGTAGGAATGTGAGTCCGGGGCACATTCATCTGAGTCGGCTGGGAGACATGATGAAGTATAAAAATTTCCCCTAATGGGGGAGGAGGCTGAGAGGTGGGATGAATCACCAACATTTCCTCCAATGGGGAGGTAATGGGGAATGAAGTCTGAAAGGTAGGAGCCATGCTAGAGGTAGGGATATGAGGTGCATTCAAAGATGCATGAGAAAGATCCCAATGTGGTGGGTGAGGAATAGAGTTGAAGGTTACATCCAACCTATCAAAAATATTGTGTCCTGAGGGTGTCCTCCACATAGTTCAGATAGGAGTATTACTAGGTAGAGGAGTTGTAAATCCTATTGATGGGTTAGGCTATTTTGATTCCATATTCACAACGTCTTCAAAAGGTACATGTGATAGTCGAGGAAAATAAATTTCAAATTCCCCAAAGGAGTTTACCTATACTAGGAGTGGATCAAGAGGGTTGATTAAGGGTGGGTTTGCAGGAGGGACAAAACCTTCTTGAAACCTGGGTCCCTCTGGATGATCAATCAAGGGAGTAGCTGCACTCCCAAATTTAGAATATTTCTCTTCGTGGATAACTTCCTCTCGAGAGCAGTATTTAGGTGAATTAGGAGGAAAACATTTGTAATCTTCAGGAGGAAAACTATAACAATCATAATTCCAACTAAGGAGAACAAACAACAAATGCTAAAAGAATATAAGAATCAAAAAAGAAAACTAAGACCTTTTCACAATGAAACCACTAGTTGGTGATGAAATCCAACATCACAGAATCAAAATGAAAAGGGAAAGGGGTGGAGCGAGAGGAAAATTTACGTTGACGACCTTCTTAACAGACTTACACCCTGGTGCAAGTTTCCACACGATAGAACTATGGGTATACTCTCCAAGGAGCTTGAGTGAGTTTGACCAATGTCTGTTCTAGGTGCAACATAGACTTTCCCCTTCACCGTAACCTCGTGAAAGAGCCCTAAATATAATGGTCACTAAGGACACTAGAGCCCAGGGGAACAATCGACAGTTGGGTTGTACATGCAAGGGTAGGGATTTTTAAGGCCCGAAATCCCATTGAGAAGGCCCACACAGGGTTGTCTTCCCAAGTGATCCCCAAGTGATTTTCGACACCATTTGTAATATGTTCAAACCACACCACCAAGACTAACAAATCAAGGTTAGTTACTCCACTAGTCCCAATGTGACCTCGTGATTGACCCTTGTGTGAGAAGGGATGCCTAGGACAATGGTGTGGCAAATAGATTTCTCTCCCTAACACTTGATGCCATATTTGTTTGATAGCTTTGGAGAGTTATCCTCACCACCTAATCCAAATCTTTACACTTAAGCTGATGTTGGCTTGAAGAGCCCTAAGATTTATTTCTAGATATATTTTAGTTAGCAATTAATTATAAGGATGTTGTTTACTCATGGGTATGTAGAAGATAAACTGATGATATGACGACCTTGAATCTAAAATAATTTTTAATCGAATGAAATGAAAATATTTTCATTCAATGAATTCGATGTACGAGAGAGAAGAGTTGTGATTTCCTTTTTATAAAGTTACCTACCCAAATCCCAATGCAAATGCAACAACCAATTAACACTTCCTAAATCCTAAAAAAATCTCAAGATAACGCTGCCAAAACACAAAAAAGTACTACTTGCAACGAAAGTTTTCGAATGCAATGCTTTGTATATATATATATATATATTTTTTTTTTTTTCGGAGTTAATGAACAACTTCAAAAAACAATAATGTCCTTTTTCTTCTTAATCAACAATGACAAGATTCAAATATTTGACACAAATATCCAAGCAAGAGAAGCGAAGAAAGAAAACAAACAATTCAAAGAAAGAGAAGAACGAAAAGACCCTAAAACCACAAAGATCAAATCAAATTGTCACAAAAGTGAAAAAGAGACCAGAAGTTAAACTCAAGAGACCAAAAATCAGGCAAATGAAATAGATCAAGCAAAAGCACACCACTCAAGCTAGGAGGTAAAATGACTCCTAAGCAAGGATGCAATAGAAAATTGAGACAAAAAGAATGGAGATGGAAAGGTAAGGACAAATTTCATTCAATCAAATTCATGCAATGAGAACCAAATACAAAGTTCAAACACCAATTAGAACAATCCAGAGCAGAAAACTAAGAGAAAATCAAAGAAAAATGGGCCCAAAACAATGTTGCAGAAGGAGGACGCTCCTCTGTAAGTGCAGACATGGAATCCTAAGAGGGAGGAATATCTTTATTATGATAGAAAGGGGAATCCATGATATTATTCGAGGGTTCTTCATGGGGTGTCCATTAAGAAAGGGATGCTCGGGTAAATCTTGTAGAGTCTGAAAACTTAGAAAATTACCTAGAAAATTGCAGAATTAAGGAGATGGACTAGCTAGGTTCAGAAAAGGGTGTAAGAAGAAAAAAAGGGTTTTGAAAAAGAGAGAAAAGTAAATTTCAATTTATTTGAGGGCTAGAAACCAAGAAGAACAAAGTGTTTTCCCCAGTGGAGACGCCAAAAAATGTGGTGAGAAACCCCCCCGCAGACAAGTGGAATCCCCGTCAACTAGGTTTCTTTCAGTTGAGATAATTAAAACAAATAGTTATCTATACTACAATATACTTATCCTATTTTCTTGTTTTATAGGTTAAAAGGATATAGAGAAAGTATTTGTGTACCTGAATGCAAGCAAACATTGAGTTCTGAACTCGAGATGAAGGATCTGGGTATGATGCACTACTTCTTAGGACTAGAAGTATGGTAGAGGACTGATGAGATTTTCTTGAGTCAAGGAAAATATACATTGGAGATATTGAAGAAGTTCGGTATGTTAGAGTGAAAATCCATGCCTACACCGATCGTGATGGATTTGAATAAAATAAATGATGCTTCTACTGATTCAGGCGAGCTTGATCCACATTTGTACCGACAAATGATTGGATCATTGATGTATCTGGTTAACACCAGACCTGATATATGCTATGCAGTAAATGTACTTAGTCAGTTCATGAGTCAGCTGAGATATACTCACTCGATAGTAACGAAGCATGTATTGAGATATATACAAGGCACAATTGGATATGGCCTAATATATGCCTCCAACGTAGACTTGAGTTTGCAGGGATATGCTGATGTAGATTGAGAAGGGAGCACAATGGACTGAAAGAGCACATCTAGTTGTTTTTTTACCTTGGGGTCTGCCATGGTTTCCTGGTGCAACAAGAAACAAAGCTTTGTGTCCTTGAGTACCTTAGAAGAATAGTATATAGCATTGAATGTGGTAGTCCACGAAGTAGTGTGGCTTCACAAGCTCCTGACAGATTTATTTGATCATGAGATGGATCCTACCATTATTCATTGTGATAACCAGAGATGTGTGAAGCTATATGAGAACTCTATGTTTCACGATAGATAAAAAAAACATTGAGATAAAATATCATTATATCAGAGACATGATGCAGAGGAAATAAGTACACGTGCAGTACCTTCCTACGCATGAGCAGATTGCAGAAATCTTCACAAAAATGCTTGCCGAGAAGAAGTTCGAGTACTTCCATGAGAGACTTGGCCTGGTGGAGAATGCCTCCCTAGCTAAGAGGGAGTGTTGATGATTACAACTTTGTGAGACATCCTCCAGGACACAGACTGAGTGAGTCTGCCCGTGAAATATCCCATGAGTTGGGTGTGCCCATGAGATGGGTGTGTCGTTCCTCTCTAAGAATGAGATGGAACACTATTTGCCCCTGCGTGGGGTGAATATGCCCATGGGATGGGTGTGTTGTTTGAGATGAAACGATGTGTACCCCTATGAGGGGTGAAGGTGCCCATGTGATGGGTGTATTGTTCTCCTCTGTGTAGATATTTGAGATGATGTGGTACTCCAGATGATTCTCCTGTTTGACTCAATGAGATAGAGATATGTTGAGTAGGACATCCCTATGGTTGAGCATAGGTGGACATGACCCTAGTGGATGAGCACTAGTGAGTGTGTGTCCAGATGATTCTCCTGTGAGACTCAATGAGATAGATATCTATTGAGTTGGACGTCCTTGTGGCTGAGCACAAGTGGACGTGCCCCTAGTGGTTGAGCACTAGTGGGTGTGTGTGATCCCTTTCTATATTATCTAAGAGTTAGATTTACCTGTAACCCTAATTGTGAGGTAAAGGGTACAGGTCGGCCCCACCATAAAGTGAAAGATAATTAATGTAAAAGATAATTAATATTGTAATTATTATTTATGTTATCATCTATTGAGGTCAACCCTATTGTGCTAATAGACACCATTTTTTGTATGTCCAGTCTAGTATAAATAAAGGTCACTTCCCTATTGAGGAAACAAAAAACACATGTGATTTTGGAAATTTCATCAAGTACATATTCTAGGGCTGAAGTGCGCACCTCTCTTGGGCGCTAGCTTCTTGGTTTTGGAGAGCACCCTTTTGTGTGCTAGGTCTATGGTGTGGGAGGTCTTTCTCTTGAGAATATAGCAAAGGATTGCTGGGTTTTCTTCACTTGTTGAGAAGGGTTTCCCAAGATATTTCTTTTGTTCTTGTGCATGGTATTTCTTCTTGTGATATTGGTTATTACAACAATTGTGAATGGTGTAGCTGCATTTGTCTATGGTTCAAGTAAATGACTAAAATGAAATAAAACTCATGCTTAAGCCTAACATAGTGAAAATTCAACAATAAGGGCCCTCGTGGGCTTAATAACCAGTTGGTCAGATCCCGCTGGAGAGGTAATCCTCCATAAAGTTTGTGTGTTGTTCGACCGTTATCTGATCCAAGGTACTTATAGAATAACCCATGCAAGTAACCTATGTGGTACCTATGTCAAGCAACTAAGAAAACACAATATAACCGATGCGTAGGAGAACAGTCATAAGTTAGGTCCATCGTATGGGCAAGGTAACAAAGCCCGAAACCTCGAAAGCACTGCCTCTCACAGAGGTAAAGGTGCTAGAAAGATCCCCATATAAGAATAGATCCCCATAAACATATCTTATACTAAGAAGGTATTGGGGGGATATCCCCTCAACCAACCTCACACAACCTCATGCTTAACTCCGGTGTAAGAGGAGCCTCTTGGCGTCACCAATTATATAATGTATTTCACCACTCCCTTAGTCAGACACATATGTTGATTTAATAGCCTTGGAGAAGTTTACTCACAAAATCCTATTCCAAGGCTCTAAATCCTAAGATAGTTTGTGCACCCTAGAAAATAAAATCGTTTCTGATCAATTTTAAACTATCAACGTTTATTTTAGTGGCCTTGCTTACTAAAAAAAGGTTCGGCCATGAAACTAATTGTTGGATCATGTTGTCATTGATGCCAATGGTTTGATTGATTGATATCAAAGGATTGATGTCAAGTGATTAAGTGATTGATTGATGTCAATGGATTGATTGATAGGCTTGATTGATTGATGATTGATGAACAATGTATATGCATTTTCCTTGATGAGAATGATAGATGTCAAGTGGAAACCAATCGATGAAGATGGATCAATAAGTTATCATTATTATGGTGCATAGATGAAGATGGATCAATGAGTTGTCATTGATACATGATGAATATGGATTCTTTTTTATATGATGCATAGTTTGTTTGATGTAAAGATGACTCATTATTTTTGTCATGGTTGATAAGAAGTACAAATGAATGAACTCCAAAGTGGCCCATTTATGGTGAAAGCCCTCATGGGAAGATGCTTTATGGTTGAGTTGTGGTTGAGAGAACCCATGCTTGTATGTGGAATAATGAGATGAAGACCAGTGAGTTTGTTGGTGAAACTATCCTATATGGATAGTTCTTGTCATGCCATTTCCGGTGGTATGTGGAATGTCACATAACTCCTCACGGTTTGAGAGTTATGGCCTTACAAAGATGAAGGACCCTCACATGTCGGCTTGAAGCCCCAAAAGGTCAAAGAAGTCAAAGTGATTGAGAAGAAGAAATTATTATTTAAATGATAAAGTGAAGTGACAAAGTCAAGGAAGACTATTTAAGTAATAAAGTGAAGTGAAAAAATCAAGAAGGATTATTTAAATATTAAAGTAAGGTGACAAAATCGAGGAGGAGTATTTAAATGATAAAGTAATGGAGAATTTTCTAATTATGGAAAGTGGTTAACCCTAAATATAAGGAAAATAGGTTAAGTGACCTAGAAATGGGTTAAGTGACCTAGAAGTGGGTTAAGTGACCTAGAAGATGAAGAGTATAAATAAGAGGCTAGGGTCTCTTGTGAACAATACAATTTTGGGAGTATCTCTTGTGTATATTTTGTGTGTATCTCTTGAGTATGATTTAAGATCTATTCTGAGAGAGAGAGAGAATGAGGAGGATCTCATGGACACATCAAAGTTTCGACAATGTCTGAGATCTTGACGACAAAAGTCTCAGAGCTTCAGAAACCCTAGTTTCTGAGGTATACACGCGCTGTAATGGGCCATGGTGCATACACACGTGGGCTGTATAAGGAAATGGCGCTTACAGTGGATAAAATCATGGAGATTTGTGTTTGATATGATGACTGGCTGTTGAAGACTGAAGTAGTTCCGGATTTGCATTCTATGGGCTCAGATCTGTCACTGAGACTCTAGTATGGTTATATGATTGTCTTTATGGATATTAGTGCTTATTGTATTGTGAATTCTTAGGACATTCTTGGTATGACCGTTATGATGTGTTTTGAGTTGGTTGATGGAGTGAGAAACACTCTTATGATTTAATATTGATATGATGGATATAGTATACTGGTTGTTCACACATTTTTGAGTAGCATTCATATTGTATATTTGAGAAGCATGAATAAGCTATTGGAGAGCTTGGATGTGTTGTGACTGGCTGGTGGTCAGTTTGGACAGCGAAAGACAAAAGAGAGTGTGATTGCAGGTTGCAGAAGATCTGAGCATGTGAAGCAAAGCAAAAACCTAGTTGCTTATAAGTATACACATGTTGCATTATAGACTGGACGCGTACATATGCAGGCTATAGTGAGCAAGGGCGCGTAAACACATGGGCTACACTACTAACTGGTCACGTATCTATGACAAATTGATATTTGTAGAGGATTGTTGCCAAATCTCAGTTGGTGCTGAGAATGTAATCCGAGTCTTTCATATAGAGCTGGTTCTCTTGTAGAGTTGTACTATATTCAGTTGTTGTTGATAAACCCCAAGAATTGTAGTTCGTAATAAAAAGAAAAAATTGTACATACATCTTGTGTTCTTTGTGCTCCTTGTGGTGACTTGTTGTTGATATATTGCTGATATATGTTGCTGGTATGTGTTCACATATAACTGGTTATAAATGACAACAATGAGTAATGTGTTAATGGTGATTGCTAACTAATGAGTTTTGTTTAAGAGGGAATTTTTTGAGAAAAGAGCCCCACACTCATTCACCCCCCTCTAAGTGTGGTAGGTGTGTCCAACAATTGGTATCAGAGTGGGCCTTCACTATAAGCCTTAACAATATTGGAGGAGATCCATGGACACACAAATGGATGATGAAGTTCCAATCCTTGATGAGGAAAACTATTCTACTTGGAGAATAGAGATGAGAGTACATTTGAAGGAAATGGGAATAGGTATTTGGAAGGCAACCATTGGTGGATCAATTTCCATGAAGAACAAGTCAAAGTTTGCAGCTCAAAGGGAAGGAAATAAGAATGATGCATTGGCTCTCAAGACCATTATTAGTGGACTCTCAAGCCCCATCGAAGAAAGAATGGGACAATGCACTTCCATCAAGGATCTATGGCTAAAGATAGAGGATACATATCAAAGAAAAAAGGAAGACCTTGAAGACAACTCCATCAAGAATAATGGAGGTAAAGAATATCCAAAAACTCTTTATTGCATTATTTCTAAATGTGATGTTGGCAAAATGGAAGATCTTGAAGACATTCCAAATGAAGGCAAAGAATCATATGATGATGTTGGCAAAGAGGAAGATCTTGAATACATTTCAAATGAAGGTAAAGAATCTCCACAAACCCTTGATTACAATAATTCAAAATGTGATGATGTTGAATTTTTCTCTACTAGTGAAGAAGATCTAGAAGTAGTTTGGATAAAATCAGTTGATTGTTATCCCATGGAAGAAGTAGAAGAAAAACTATTGGAGCTTAAAGAGAAAGTTGAAGAGGGTCTATATGAATATAGCAATGATCACTATTATATAGACTATAGCTATCTTTCAGATAACACTAAGAAATTTCTTAAGAAGAGTAAAAAACACATCTTAAAGTTAAAGGAAATGATCAAGGAACAAAAGGAGAGTAATACGACTCAAGTAGAAGAAAAGGAAGAAGAGACCACAAGACTAAAGAATGAAAAAGAAGAAAGGGAGGTAGATGATGAGATTAACAATTTTTTTGAAACTATTGTTCATCTCAAGACCCAAATTGAAGAAGCCAAAAGGATAGAGGAACTATTGAAGAATCAAATAAATGAAAAGGAAGAGTCATGCTGTAAGTTAGAAGCAAAAATTGTTGATCTTAGAAAGAAAGTGGAGAAGTCAAATAAATTCTTGAATAGCTCACTAATCTTGAATGAGATCTTGGAAAGTCAAAGATCACCATATGATAAATCAGGTCTTGGATACAAAGGAGAAGCTACACATGCTGAAGAAAGCACCTCAAAGAAGCATGAAGTAAAGGATGAAGAAAAGGTTGCAAGTCAACCATCCAAAGGCAATGAAATTTTCAAAAGAACTAAGCAAGTAAGACATCAAGAATCTACCCTTACACCTCAAAGAAAAATGACACCAAAGAAAAGGTATGAAACTGTTTTTCATGGGCATTGTTATTCGTGTAATAGATATGGTCACAAAGCTTTGGAGTGAAAATCTTATGCAAGGAGAAATCAAATAAGATTTCATAACACCATAAGGTGTTGGAGATGTGATCAAGTAGGACACATTTCTGTTCACTCTAACACCATTAGATGCTACAACTGTAGTGGATTTGGTCACAAATCCCAGGACTGTTGGAACACAAGAAGAAAGTCCATGATGAGGACTTCATATGGCATAACTAGAAGAAGGAGTGAAGCAAGGAAGGGAGACATTTTTGCAAATATGGAAGCTCATAGCTCAAGTTATGAGAAGCAGAGACAACTTCAGAAGTGGGTGAAGAAGGGTGAACAAATAGAGCATAATGAAAACCTTAAGGGAGGCTCAAATGTGTCATATTCAGAGGCATACGTGGGTGATAGTGGTAACAGTCACGTACATATGCAGTCTGACCTTGAACAGGTCGCGTACATACGTGAGCTGTTTGTGCAACAGGTCACGTATATGTGGTAAAGACTTGGGAAAAAGGATATGCACTTGGGTTGCAGCTTGATGTGATGGTATAACACTGTGCTGCAGGGTCTGCCACTGTTTGTTGCAGGTTCTGACATTGTTTGCTGTAGGTTCTCATGGTTTTCATATTGGATTATGTAATGTGATGATAAAAAATTAAAAGACTATCTTGGATGCATAGCACTAACCCATGAGTGTGGATCGAGGCATTCTCTATTGAAGAACAATGCTGGTTATGATAGTGAAGTTATGGCACCTTGGTTATATGATATATCATGATGATGCTAGCTAGAGATGTTATTGATCTATTGGAGCATACTACTAGTACATGTATTGTTGGATGCTTAGTATTTGCTGTAGTGCATGGAGGTTTGAGGCTAATATGTTGGGGTACATGGATGGTACTTATTTGAGTTTCATTGACATATCTTATGATGTGTTATTTGAGGCATACTTGTTGTATATCATGGTGCATGCATTTGGCATATGGTTAGAATACATATTGGGACATGTAGTTGGTGATTTGATGAGGTGATCATGCTATACATCATTGATGATCTATATTTTATGCATGATTGGCACATTGATAGAGGAACCTACTATCAGTTTGATTGGCACATATTTTATGGAGGATTCATCATGTTGTAGTATTGGTGCATGGTTAATGTACTTGTTTGGTACACTCATAGATGACATATGCTTGATGGTATTACTTGATTAGCACAATAATTGGTATTTGTTTGAGATTATTGGTTGTGGCACTTGGTTCATGGTGGAGACATATCATGAGTGATATGACACATTTTTGACATATTGATAGATGCACATGGTTGGATTATTGGTAGATGTACATGGATGGCATGTTGATGGAGGCATATGGTTGATACATTTCATTGATGATATATTATGGCACATTGTATGATGTTGATGTACATGGTTGATGTACATAGGTGATGTGCATGGTGGACACATTTTGGTACATGATGTACTTGGTTGATATTTTGTTCATGATTCTCTATTTTCATATCTTTGATTCATGATGTATAGTATGGCATAGGTTTGATGCATGGACAGGTCCAAGGATCTTCATAGAGAAAGTGGTTGATCTATGATCCAATTGAAGATAGGGGGAGACATACCCATAGGGGAAATCATTCTTCTTCCCATGATTCTAGGAGGAGATACTTATCAGATGCATACCTAGAAAAGAGACCTATATTTGAATAAAAAGAACATACGCATAATTCCAGGGGGAGCGATGGTCATAGGGGGAGCATGAGCGATGTATTTTAAGCATTACATTAGATTGATATCCCTTGTTCAAAATGGGAGAGATTATGAAGAGGCATCCAAAAAAGGGAGCAACCTCAAGAGGAGAATGACCCTTTTCCATTGATGTCAAAGGGGGAGAAATAGTGACATTGATGTGATTGATTTTTATTGATAGAGAGAGATAGTCTGATGGGGAGAGATAGTCACATTGTTATGATTAATGACTATTAGTGTAGAACATGCCTTGTCTACATGTTGACATCAATGATTGAGTTGACATCAATGTTGGTATTGCCATCAATGCCAAAGGGGGAGATTGTTGGATCATCTTTTCATTGATGCCAATGGTTTGATTGATTGATGTCAATGGATTGATTGATAGGCTTGGTTGATTGATGATTGATGAAAAATATATATGTATTTTCCTTGATGAGAATGATAGATGTCAAGTGGAAACTAATTGATGAAGATGGATCGATAAGTTATCATTGATATGATGCATAGATGAAGATGGATCAATGAGTTGTCATTGATACATGATGAAGATGGATTCTTTGATATATGATGCATAGTTTGTTTGATGTAAAGACGACTCATTATTTTTGTCATGGTTGATAAGAAGTACAAATGAATGAAATCCAAAGTGGTCCCCTTATGGTGAAAGCCCTCACAGGAAGATTCTTTGCGATAGAGTTGTGGTTGAGAGAACCCATGCTTGTATGTGGAATAATGAGATGAAGATCAGTGATTTTGTTGGTGAAACTATCCTATATGGATAATTCTTGTCATTCCATTTTCGGTGGTATGTGGAATGTCACATAACTCCTCACAGTTTGAGAGTTATGGCCTTACGAAGATGAATGACGCTCACATGTTGGCTTGAAGCCCCAAAAGGTCAAAGAAGTCAAAGTTCTTGAGAAGAAGAAATTATTATTTAAATGATAAAGTGAAGTGACAAAGTCAAGGAGGACTATTTAAATAATAAAGTGAAGTGACAAAATCAAGAAGGATTATTTAAATATTAAAGTAAGGTGACAAAATCGAGGAGGAATATTTAAATGATAAAGTAATGGAGAACTTTCTAATTATGGAAAGTGGTTAACCCTAAATATAAGGAAAATAGGTTAAGTGACCTAGAAATGGGTTATGTGACCTAGAAGTGGGTTAAGTGACCTAGAAGATGAAGAGTATAAATAAGAGGCTAGGGTCTCTTTTGAAGAATACAATTTTGGGAGTATCTCTTGTGTATCTTTTGTGTTTGTCTCTTGAGTATGATTGAAGATATATTCTGAGAGAGAGAGCATGAGGAGGATCTCATGGACGCATCAAAGTTTTGGAAATGTCTAAGATCTTGACGACAAAGGTCTCGAAGCTTCATAAACCCTAGTTTCTGAGGTATACGCGGCTTGTAATGGGCCAGGGCGCGTACACACGCAAGCTGTATAAAGACAGGAAACATACAGTGGATAAAATCATGGAGATTTGTGTTTGAGCTGATGACTGGCTGTTGAAGATTGACATAGGTTCTATATCTACATTCTATGGGCTCAGATCTATCACTGAGACACTGGTATGGTTATATTATTGTCTTGATGGATACTAGTGCTTGTTGTGTTGTGAATGCTGAGGGAATTCTTGGTATGACTGTTATGATGTGGTTTGAGTTGGTTGATGGAGTGAGAAGCACTCTTATGATTCAAAATTGATATGATTTCTATAGTATACTGGTTTTTCACACATGTTTGAGTAACATTCATATTGTATAATTGAGAAGCATGAATAAGATATTGGAGAGATTGGATGTGTTGTGACTGGTTGGTGGTCATTTTGGACAGCAAAAGACAGAAGATAATGTGATTGTAGGTTGCAGAAGATTTGAGCATGTGAAGCAAAGAAAAACCCTAGTTTCTCAAAAGTATATGCATGTTTCATTATAGACTGGACACGTACATACGTGGGCTATAGTGAGCCAGGGCACGTACACATGCGGGCTGCACTATTGACAGGTCACGTACTTGTGACAAATTGATATCTGTGGAGGATTGTTGCCTCATCTCAGTTGGTACTGAGGATTTAAGATGAGTCTTGCATATATAGCTGGTTCTCTTGTAGAGTTGTACTCTATTCAATTGTTGTTGATAAACCCCAAGGATTGTAGTTCGTAATAAAAAAAAATAATTGTACATACATCTTGTGTTCTTTATTCTCCTTGTGGTGATGACATGTTGATTATATATTACTGATATGTGTTCACATCTAACTGGTTATAAATGACAACAATGACTAATGTGTTAATGGTGATTGCTAACCAATGAGTTTTGTGTAAGAGGGAAGATTTTGAGAAAAGAGCCCCACACTCATTCACCCCCCCTGTAAGTGTAGTAGGTGTGTCCAAAACCAATGATGTTATGGCTCAACAAGTAAAATAAATGAATATGAATAAAATGCAAAGTCCTAACTTCAATTCCCAATAAATGATAATATTTTCAAAATGCAATTTTCAATTTAATTTTGCAATTCCAAATAAGATGCAATATTTCTATACATGTGCTAAGATCAATGATAAGGATCCAAAATATCAAATGCCAACAATGCAAAATGCTTAATATTTTTTTATTTTCAATATAAAAGAATGAAAATGCAAGGACTAAACATCATCTTGATATAAAGATTCTATTGTATGTAAATAGAGACAAACCAAGTAGGATATCAAGAAGCAAACACCCAACCCAAGATGAAAGGAAAATAAATGAAAAGGATGATGAGAAAGGCACCGCTTGAAAATTCAACCAAAGAAAGGTTTCCTATCATTCCATAGGCACTTAACAGTCATAACATAGACCCAAGAAGACTCAACGACCATCAAAATTTACCTAGCAAACATCAAACTCTACAAAAAAAAAAAAGAGGATGATGTACACAACTATTCAAGAGAAAACTGCATATATATACCTCTTTCAGAATGAAAACACATGTATGTATACGACTATCAGGTTAAAACCCATGTATATGTGTTAAAACACTTCCGGGATAAGGATAAGGCTAAGAAAATCAGACTCAAAATGAACAGAGGTTATCAAGCAATCAGATGATAAGAAACTGAATATAAACGAGAGAAATCAAAGGAGAAAAACACTCCAAACCAAGAAAAGAATATTCTATCCCCAGTATGGTCGCCAATTCTGTTACGAGGAAAATCTCTTTATGGCAAGGGGCAAACCACAATAGATGGAAATGACTGCAGAAATCAACTCTAATCCCAGGTATTCTATGTAAACAAATATGCTAGCAAGACAAGATAAAGAGCCTACCTCATCTAGACATTCAATGAAGTCCACCGTTGAGCACTTGAATCAAATAAATACCCCTGCAACTTGTCCTCAACAACCAATAAACACAAGCATATGGTGATAATATATAAAGTTAGCACATTGAATAACATAATACATCAACATTCACAACAAATATTCCCATGGAATAACAATTCAAATATTTCCAAGATATTAATTGGACGAGAAAAGAGTATTTCTATTAAAATGTAATCAACAGAAGTGAATAAATTACAAACTTCTGTGTCAGCACGGTTTGAAACCAAGAAACTAAGTCCCTTCCAACTGGGCCTCCACCACTTCAATCCTCCACAAAATACAATCTCATATAAGAGAGACAATGAGGTTCTCAATCAAGCAGGGAAGAACTTGGGGTCTGAACAATGTGTTCATACTTAAAAGGACAAAGGGATGCAGACTCAATATGAAGTGAATAATTTCTCCAGAGTAAATTTTCTCTCAAAGTTGAATTCTTCTCCTCTTTTCCACAACTTGGATATGGCCCATTTATAGCCTTCAAGTGGAACTGAAGGGATGAGTTAGAACGTTTCTAGTATATGTAAGGTCAAGGATCATGGATCCCATGACGTGACATGGAAATCCGACACTATTTTTTAATTTTGGGCACAAAACCCGATGTACGTGGGATGTAATGGTGCAACCTGTGTATACACATGCTGTATAATAGTTAGGGTGCATATATGTGGAAAACTATTGTTTTTGTCTCTGGGATTTGCAAAAAGGGACTTCGAGTCTGCATAGGGAAATGGAAAAAGGCCTTCTGAGCAAATTTGCATAGGGTGAGGCAAATCTTGCTATAACAAGAACTTTATGCATCTCTGACAATAAAAAAATTTTCAACTCCTGATCATTTGGCACATAGAATCTGCACCTAAACATGAGGATTCCATCCTCTTTTAGATCATAACCTTCCAATTTATGTTGACATACCTTACTGTAAAGTTGCCTTTATGTCCACATAACACTGATCTGATTTGGAAACTTCTAAAATTTCACACAAATCTGATTTGTACATGCTAATAGATGTAGCATGCATCTCATGCACCCTCCTGCTGAGTGCATCACCGACCTTGTTCTCCTTTCCTCTTATATGATTTATGTCAAAGTCATACTCACTAAGGAATTCTAACCACCTGCTTTGTTTGGAATTTAAACTTGGCTGTCCAAATAGATACTTCAGACCACTATGGTCTGTTCTCAGCTCAAATATTTTACCCATGAGATAGTGCCGCCACATCTTCAAGGGATGCACTATGGTTGCTAATTCTAAGTTATGAGTAGCATAAATCCTTTCATTATATTTTAAATTTCTCGATTCATAGCATATACAATGCCCATTCTCACTAAGGACCCCACCGATCCCTTCCTTTCATGCATCCGTGCACACAACGAAGTCTTCATCTGAATCAACAATTCTCAAAATTGGTGCACTTGTCAACAAACCCTTCAAGTGCTGAAAAATCCTTACACAATCCATAGTCCATTCAAATCACACAAGTTTCTTTTGAAAGGATGTAATTGGATGCATAATCTTTGAGAAACATTCAATAAACTTTTTTTAATAACTTGCAAGTCCCATAAAGGACCTCACCTCTATGAAATTTCTTGGTGTCAACCATTCCTCAATGGATTTTATCTTTTTTGGATCCACAACTATTCCTTCCTTGGAAATGATATGACCCAAATAATGAATCCGTCACTGGTAAAATGAGCACTTTATCAACTTTGCATACAACTGATGGTCCCTCAAAACTTGCAAAACCATCCTCAATTTATGAAAACTCCATTCATCAAACACATGAAGACAATTGGTGCATTTGACAACTCGAACGACACAACTATGAACTCATAATGTCTATACCTCATTATGAAGGCAGTATTTCTGATGTCTTCTTCCTTAATTCTCACTTTGTGATATCCATATCTGAGATTGATCTTTGAAAATATCTCTACAACCCTCAGTTGATCAAAGAGGTCATCTATCCTTGACAAACAATACTTGTTCTTTACTATTACTTTGTTCAACTACCTGAGGTTAATACAAAGTCTCAACGTACCATCCTTCTTCTTCATGAACAATACAGGGGCACCCCAAGGTGACACACTTGGGCACATATACCCCTTCTTTAGAAGCTCTTCAAGTTTCATCTGTAATTCCTTCAGGTCTAGCGTACTCATCCTATAAAGAGTATTGGATACAAGTGTTGCTCCAGGCATCATGTTTATAGAGAAATCAATATCCCTTTTCATTGGAAACCCTGATATCTCTTTAAAGACATCCTCAAACTCTTTTAGTACTATGCAGTCTTCAACATTTGACACTTTATCCTTAGGTTCCTCCTCCATGTGCACTACAAATAATTGACATCGTTTCCTGTAAATTTTCTTCAATTGCAAGGCTGAAACTTCTTTGATATTTATAGCTCTTGGAATGCCTTAAATTGTTCTTAAGTTTCCTTCCTCATACAAGAAAGTAAATTCCTTATTGTAACAATATATAATGACATGATGCTAGTCCAAATAATCCATACCAATGAGGAAATCATATGAGCCCAAAGGTATGATATTCAAATCAAATTTAGTGCATAGTCCATTTATTTCCATTGGACATGCCTTAATCATCTCATTAATTTTCCTTTTTTATCCTATAGCTAACTGCACCAACCAAGGTTTTCCAATCTTTCTTCTCAGCAACTAGAATCTTTCCACCATCTTAGGATCTAGATAACTATGACTAGCTCTTGAATAAATTAAAAGAGCAATGGGTTGGTCATTAATCTTACCTTCCACTTCAATCATGTGACTGAAACTAAACTTGATTGTTATCTAGGGATATGTACATCCTAGGTACATTTATGCCCATGTCTCCAACTATCACATCTTGCTATACACTGTGTGCAGTCCTATTTTTTTTACCTCTTTGAGGGAAATCTTTGCGCATATGATCTGCGCCACAACCCCAACATTGAATAGATTGTTACCTTGTTTTTTCCCCTAATGTATCTATCATTATAGGCTCATTTGGTGTTGGTTGTCCTTGCATAATATTTATGAAAAATGGTGGCTTATCCCCCTTCTTCCTTTGTTCCACCTTACTTTTCATCTTGTCTTCCCAAGTATTTTGGAAAGTCGATCTTCCACTTTGATGATCATTAATACATTTATCGCACCTTATGGTTTCCTCTAATGTCTTGGGGTCATCATATTGTATCTTTTCATTGATAAATGATGGCATCCCTCTCACGTACCTCTGAATTTTAACTTGCTCATCCTTGATGAATGTGACATATTTCAACAGCTCTAAGAATCTTCTTTCATACTCATCTATTGTCATACTCCCAAGCTTGAGTTCAAAGAACTCCTTCATTTTCTTGTCATAGTATCTCTTAGTTAAGTATTTCTTTTGAAAATACCTCTCAAAATCCCTGCAAGTAACCTTCTTTTCATCAATGTGTTTCACTTGCACGAAGTGATCCCACCACATTGATGCTTTTCCTTTTAGCTGATAGACAACAATTATCCCTTCTTCTTTCACATAATAATTATGTAGCTGGAAGTACTTCCTCATACCCAACAACCAAGTATCTGCATCTTCATCCTTCTTGTGCTCACCGTCAAAGGTAGGAGGCTTCATCTTATTCATTTCTCCTTGTAGCTAGTCCACCCTAGTCCTTCTCTTATGCTTTATGACAAGAGATGGACTTGAGCTACTCTGCGCTTTCCTAAATGAATGCTTTGGTGGGTGAGGATGATGCCTATCAACACTTCTTATTCCTCTTCTCTTCTCATCATGAGACCTGCGACTTCTTGACCTACTTGTCTCTGTCTCCTTATTCATTTTCTTTTCTATTCTATCCAAGATTTACATCAATTTGATATTGATGTCATCTTGTTGCTCCGTGGATTTTATAAGCCTTTTATTATCAACTTTATAGCTTTGGACATCTTTTTTCAGTCCCTTTATGGTTTCTACCAATTTTATGCGCTCCTCTTTGGATTCTGTACCATCATCACCCAAACCGACATACGGATCCTCGAATTCATCATCATGGCTAAAATCTCTTCATGCATATTCCATGCTTTTTGAATTTTTGGGCTGATTCTGTCCTGCTCTAATCATTGTTAATTCTGCAAAATGTGCAGGCAATAATATTTGTTAGATGAATTTTATGTAACAACTTCATGAAAAATCTGCACCATTTTGTCAGAACCCTTTCTTCTGAAGCCCGTGTGGGCACTGACATTCAACATGTATCAATGCATGATGTCAATATTTGAAATATACACCCCATATTAGTATTGCGCATGCACACCAAATTTTGTTTCACATAGTCCCAATTTTTAGTGCACACACCCATGCACCATTGTTTGCTACGCATTTCTAGTGCCACACACTGTGATGACAAAATTTAACATGCATACTTGCACATTCTTATCTTAGGTGCACCATGGCCACAACATAATTCCAAATTCAACCACTTATCAATCCAAATTTTTCCTTAAATAGAAACTCGTCCCATGCAGGCTCAATCTTGAAATCATAGCTCTGATACCAAAATATAACATCCATGTTACCAAACTACTCTAATACCATACTATAACATCCCCGTTACCAAACTGATTTGTTACCAATATGTAACATCCCTGTTACCAAACTAATCTGATACCAATTTGCAACATTACCCATCCTACTATTGAGCAATTCTACTCCAAATCCAGTGCACAAATTCTATTCTATGACATTATTTTGTGCAGTAATACTTGAAGTAATGCACTCAACCCCAAGCTGAGTCATGCCACATAAAATTTCCTCTTTTTACACAACTTAAAACAACATAAGTAACACAATGCAACTGCACACCTAATCATACTAAGAACACACCTATTTATTGTGCGCATATTCCATACTAAACATGAGATCACTATTGCACACACTACCATTCTGGCGTCACATGCCAATTCTATTCTCCTTGTGTGCACAAATTGCTTCCATGTGCGCACAAGTAAATCCAACCTCTGGTGCAAACATAGTATTTCCCTCCATGCAAGACCATTCTAACCTCACCTCGGAGACTCATGACCAAAATCATAAGGTTAACGTGACAGGAAAATCAACAACAACTGTCATACTCATGCACAACTACAAGTATTGACTATCAACACCACACATACATGTGCAAGCAACATAATACATAATAAAAACAATTACTTATATGCAACAACATACAATAATTAAACCTATATTAAACACATATAATTAAGCACACAGTAAATGAGACAAGCACATAAAGACGCTTATATTTTATGAAAAGTCACCAACTACGTGCAAAAATCAGACATTCTTCTTAGCCATAGACTCTATTGCTCATATACTTTTAGCTACATGTCACCCTCGAGTTGGGGATTAACTCCACTAGGGAAAAAGTGTTCCTAATGCCAATATAAGGTTTGACAATCAATAGAATTTCTTAGTCCAAGGTGCCACTAATGCAACTAGACTACATTCCCTCATTCCCCACATACCTGTCAAACCCAAGGAAGTGTGCCCCTTCTCTGCTCAACAATCCCTTGACTGCACCACTTCCTTTCTAGGGTTCCAACAACAAGTCGGACATGAAGTCTTAGATCCCTGCAACTAATTCCTAGCACACTAGGGAACAATTCCCAACGAAAATATCACCCGAAGAGAATGCTCACGAGCCTGACAACTCGCCTCTTTGAAAACAAATCTCACACCTAGAGAGAATGCTCACGGGCCTAACAACCCACCTCTTTGATATCAAAACTCTTGTTACAATACAGAAAAAACCCTTACAAGTTTTTCTCTACAGATAAGGTAATAACCATCCTTTTTCAGATGGTCCAACCCCTTTCTACCCCCAATAAAATGAATGACTAATTCCCCAAGAATGAGTTCCTCCCCCGAAATACACTAAGGCCATCAATATATACTGCATGCCTTAAACTGGACACTTGTCACCTTTGGAACTAGCTTTAGCCACTTGGTTACCCATTCCCATCCATCAAGAACTAGGATAAATAATTATCCATAAATTGCACTTTTCATAAATATTAATAAANCCCCCCCCCCCCCCCCCGTTTTCCTTTTCTGGTGGAGTTATCCCCCCATCTCTTTTCGTCTGATCTGTCTACGCACAATGATGGGATAATATTAATAACTTGAGTGTGATTACTTTTACATGGATAGGAACACTGGCCTATTTGCGTCTTGACTCACCAACCTCATAACCACACAGGCTCTCCGACCTCAAATACATACTACATACATACATACATACATACATATATATATCTCAGTTTGATGTAAACTTCCAGGTAATCCTAGCACACTTACTCAAGTGCATGAAACATTGTGAAATGTGTGCACCCTTCCTTTGATGTGCAACCACATGCACTTACCCAGGAGTGTGCATCACTATGAAATGTGCACACCCTTTATTTGATAGAAATTCTTGCGCAATACTCAGGTGCGCACAAAACCAATACTTGGTGCCAATGGATCACGAGTCTATATGTACATTTACATTTACAATTGGTACCAATGGCTCACTAGCCTATATGTACAACTACAAAGTGTTTCAGATTAGGGACATTACAGAAAGAGAGACAAGCTTGAGAGAAAGAATGAAAATAATTGTATTCACTAATGGGAGAATAATACAAATAAACATGATATACTCTACATGAGAAAAATAATGCACCATAGTAGTGATCTAGAGATATATAGACACTCAGGATAGAATTTTACATGGATAGGCGCATTGGCCTATTTGCATCCTAGATCACTAGCCTCATAACCACACAGTCTCTCTGGCTTCACACACACACACACACACAACTCGCTTTGATGCAGACTTCCAGGTAATCCCCACACACTTACTCAAGTGTGCTAACTCAGTTCGATGCACACTTCCAAGTAATTCTTGCACACTTACTCAAGTGCATGAAACACTGTGAAATGTGTGCACCCTTCCTTTAATGTGAAACCACACACACTTATCCAGGTGTGCACATCACTATGAAATGTGCACACCCTTTCTTTGATAACAATTCTTGTGCACTACTCAGGTGCACACAAAACCAATACTTGGTGCCAACGACTCACCAACCTATATGTACATTTACATTTACAATTAGTACCAATGGCTCACTAGCCTATATGTACAACTATAAAGGGTTTCAGATTAGGGACATTACAAAGACAAGCTTGAGAGAAACAATGAAAATAATTGTATTCACTAATGAGAGAATAATAAAAATAAACATGATATACTCTACATGAGCAAACTAATGCACCATAGTAATTATCTAGAGAGATCTAGACACTCACAGATAGACTTTGGAGTGAACTGCAACGTAGTCCTAGTTAAATACCCATGTAATCATCAATTAACTAGCTAATCACAAGTGGAGTGAGGAGATAATATAACATGCACATGTGTGTCTCCTTCATGGTGATGATCCCATGGTAAGTATGCCCTCATGGTGATGATACCTGTTACCCCCCATGCCTAGGGGTAAATAGAGATCACGTCTCATGGCTTGCAATGGAGAACATGATCCTGACCATGATGATGATCAACATGTCCACAAATGGAAACCTAGCAGACCCCCTCATTCACCTTTATAGCTACAGGTCATCCAAGGCTCATCACATCCAAGCAACCTAGAGTATGGGAGATTGTAAGCCATTGTCACCATGAGGTATGTTAGTCCTTACTTCATGTAAAGTGTTGTGAATAATTTGTCGGGCATGTGGATGAGGATCTTTGGTTGAATTTGGATAATGGATCACTGGTTTGGGAAATTGTGTTGGGTTCCTTGTTTCACCTTGGTGGTCAACTTTTGTGACCTAGTCTTGTGTTGTCACCACCTAGGGAAAATGGGTACTACTGGGGGCCCCTCTCAAGGGTAACATTCCTTTCCCCTCTATACTTAAAAATTTTCATCTTGGATCCACTCATAGTGTAATAAAACTTGACAATGGGTCATGGTCCATCCTCTCATGAGAATACAGGTCGAAGGCACAGAGGTTATTTCACAACTGCTATGAAAATAATAAGAAAATGATGCTAAAGAAAGAAATGAATGATAACAAAGAGGACCAACAAATGTTAGTCCAAAATTGAGCTCTACCCTTTCAACGCTCACGTTGGTCCAAAAAATGCAATGCTAATGGCTTGAAACCTTACAAGGTGACTTGTAAAATATATAATAAAGAAGGACTTAGAAAAAGGAAAAAATGGGGATTGGAAAAAATAACACGTAAATATGGGGTAACTCAAGAGAAAGCGCACCCTCCAAAAAGGTGCTCATATAAATGGATTCAAAGACACCATTATCCATGAAGTAATCCCTAAACCATATCGGTTTCACACTTACTCTTGAAGGGTTTTTACTTCCCTTTGTCTCTCTTGGGACCTATCCCTCTACCTGGGTTATTTTATCTCCTGCATAGGTGGCACACCTAATAGGGTTGAATGGAGGCCCTTCCATACTTAAACTTGGTAACTCACATGGGGTCCTGGGCTGGTGTGATGCTTGAAGGGGATACCAAGGTGAATTGTCTTACATGGCTTATATCTTAATTTTCAACTTACTTTTCATGTTTTAAGGACTATTGTTTCATATGAACTTTGGCTAATCGTGTTTTCTACTTTGATTTTTTTTGGATAGAACTGACATGCATATTTGAGGGATGTCCTTGGATTGTACCTAGGATGTTGTGAATTTATTATAGGACCTAGGCACATGTACCTTATATAGTGTCTTTCACATCCTTAGAACCTTGGATGGTGGATAAATGAGCCTTGGTTTTGAGCAAGTTTAGTCATTATGGCACATTGATGGGTTGGAATCCCCAAAGGTTGGGGAGAGTACCCAAAAATTGTTTTTCACTAGGATCATGGATGTTTCAATAACATACAATCAGAGACAATGCATAGATAACATGCAGTTCCCCAGATCCTAGACGCTTTCCTTGTTATGGTGATGATGTCACTTTCTAGGGTTTGATGGATGGATGGGTACCTAAGATGATTTGGCATGATCTTGGGTGAGGAGACACCTCACTTGAGATATAATCACCTTGGAGGATGCCACATGGCATTTGGAGGCCCTACCTTATCCTTTGTAGGCATGACATCACCTTACCTAGATGTCTCACATGTGTGGGATATTATGATTTATTTTTGCACTTTTAGCATTTGTAAAGGTCAAATAAGGGGTTGGCCCCACTTGTATTTTGTTGTTGAGAAATTATGTGGAAAGATATGTGAGGTTAGCCTTATAAAAAGGCTAAACCTCACTTTCATTTTATCATCATCACTTCTCAACTTTGTGAGACTGAACTTATGCAATTTTTTCCCTTTTTGGGATAACTAGATTTTTTCTCCCATGCACTATGCTTGGAAGGTTTCTTATGGATGGTTTATTTTTATTTTGGATGGATATTTATGCAATTAGGGTGAAAATATCTTGGTTTCTTGGATGAATTAAGTGAAATTCTACAATTTTTTTCATACTATTAATGTTTATGGTGAAATTGCTAATTTGTTGCAAGAAGTCTTGTTACTGAAACCCTAAGAGAGGAACATATGTGCTTCTTCCTCTCACAAGATGATATCTGTCTAGAATTTGTGAATTTTCCTTTCTAGGGTTATAACCCTAAATACCTAAAGTGATATCCATTTAGGATTTCATCCCTAGATAATTTATCTTGACCTAGTTGAAGCTACAAAAAAGGGAGAAACAGTTTCTAGGGCCCAAATGTGCTTGTACCCTAGAAGTCCTTCTCCTCAAGATTCAAATCCTAAGGCCCAAATGTGCTTGCACCTTAGGGTTTGAATCCTACCTCTTGGTTTCAAGTAGGACAACATTCACGCTTAGTTTCATTAGAAGACTTCATAGCCTAAAAAGGCATCGATCTAAGAATCTATTGTCTTGGTGAACTGATTGATAAACACTCTCTTTTAAAACTCTCAAGATCTCTATGAATTGTACTAACTCTAGCATTGGAAAAATCACTATACTTATTGCTACTATTATAAAAGTTTGCTAAAACCATCTGAAAACACTTTAATTTGTTGCATACAATCATCCTTTGGTGGCTTAACTTATTCATAAATATTGTCTAACAATTGGATAATATTCTAGTGGATGTATGCTAAGTTTTCATGGTCAATTGTTGAATTTTTGAGCACTTATTGTTGTTGTTGTTACAAATCATTTACCATTGACATATAATTGTTTACTGCTGCAAATTTGTAACAAACATTACAACTTGTTTTTTCTAGTGTCCTAAGAGGTTTTTTTCATACTTTTACCTGGAAATTACTATATATATATATATATATATATATATATATATATATATATATATATATATATATATATATATATATATATATATGCTGCAAAGTGTTCTTGTTTTGGGCATGTACTCAAATAATCTTCCAACATCTTCTTTTCCGTGACCTAGACCAATATTTCGGTGATCAATATACGGGGAGGCAGGGCTGGATACTAAAGTTTCTATTTGATCCCTTGGGGTCACCAAGGAAGCATCCCTTGTGGTGGACCTCTTCCATCACTAAAAGTAGGGAAGTCTCTACTTAGGTGATAGTGGTAGATTCTTCCATAGTTATGCAAGATTTTTGAAGCTTATGGTGGGATCTACACCAATACATATACTACGATAAAAATAATGAGGTATGCATGCAATACTTGGTGATAATGCCAAGGTTTCCATGCAAGACTCCACTCCACTAGTATAAATAATGATCCAGGTGGATATTGGTGGCCATCGACCTATTCCAACTGACTCCTTTTGACAGTTTTAGTTCAACACATTCTTCTGTAATTCTTTGTAATTTCGGGTTCTACACTTTCCGGGAACTCTAAATCCATACACAACTTCTAGGTGGATATTGGTGGTCACCCACCTAATCAAACTGACTTATTTTGGAAGTTTTCATGTCAATACATCTTTCTGTACTTCCAGGGCCGTTTTGTGGACCTAAAAAACATTTTTTTGGTTTGCCACAGTCAAATTGTAGACAGAGTCAGATTTTGATGGCATAACATTTATCAAAAAGACCTTTCCAATGGGATATCATGCGCCTAAAACAAAGGTCGTGTGCAAAAGTTATGACACTGAGAAGTTGAGGTACCAACTTACCCATCGAGGCCCACATAACTTTTGGCGTTTCATCTCCTAGGGTTAGTTTTTTGGATGTATAGGGTTTTGACATTCATGAGTAATGTTAAAAAGGCTTCTGGATCCTCATTGTAATCATTATTCTCAGACGGATGTGCATTACATCCACATCTCTTCTCAGAGATAGCTACCACCATTCGAGTAAGTTGTTTTCAGTTATGCAATTTTATAGTTTCAACCTATTTTATTTATTCAATAGAAGTTATTGTTCTCTAGATATTTGTTTTTGTTCTTCATATCTCTATGTTATTGTATTTGTTAGCAAAAATTCTTGCAAGATGGTGTTTTCTTCTGGTTTCGGGCCCCTGGTGTAAATGCATAAAAGTGGGGTTTGAAAACTGGTCGAGTGTGTTTTATTCAAAGGCCACAACCATGAGTGCCGAGCACATCCCACAGAAGAAGCACATTTTGGGCTTAAAATCAAGTGAGCGGGCACTTTGTCTTTCAGCAGTGAGGATCCACGGATGGGGCAGATCGACGACCATCGGGTAAGTTTGGGTCGCAGAGTTGCACGTGGTCAAGAACCTGAGCTCATCTCCTATGGCCAAACTCATGAAACGATCAAGCCATTTCGGTATTTCAGCTACCGGGACTTCAACATACAAGGATCTCTCCTCCTTGCATCATGTATCCCCGGTGCATGAAATACTGAAAGAACCAGGACCGTCAATCAAGAAATGATCTAGGCCGTCCATCCAATGGGACATGTGGCGCGCAATCAAGCCATTTCGGCTACCGAGACTTTGAGAGAACAAAGGGTTTCCTCCTTCCACTTCATTTCAGAACCCCGAAGCAAAAAATGCCAAAAGGGTCCAGGCAAGAGGTGGTCCCACATTTAAGAAGTGATCTAGGCCGTCCATCTAATGGGACACATGGCACGTGATCAAGCCATTTCGGCTACTGGGACTTCGAGAGAATAGAGGGTCTCCTCCTTCCAATGCATTTCAGAACCCCGAAGCCCGAAACGCCGAAAGGGTCTAGGCCAGAGGAGGTCCCACATTTGATAAGTGATCTAGGCCATCCATCTAATGGGACACGTGGCGCGCGATTAAGCCATTTCAGGTACCGGGACTTCGAGAGAACAGAGGGTCTCCTCCTTCCACTACATTTAATAATCGCCAAAATGTGAAATCCCGAAAGTGCCTTTGAAGATAGGCACAGGGTCACATCCCGTGGTCACTTGGGGTGATAGAAAGAACTGTGCAAAGGGACAAAGTGTTGGGTTTAGCTACAGAAGGGATCGCTACATTCTCCAAGTACCAGTTCAACTCGACCTCGATCTTGGTCCCTGCTAAAAGTAAATGAAGGTAGGGGAAGGTAGTTGAAACCTTAGCTCACTCATTAAATGCAAAGCATGAATGTTACGATAGGCAGTCTGCCTGAGATAGTCCTGTATGCTGGTTTTTTAAGAAGCCATGCCGAGTCCTTGTCTGACCAGAGGAGTCTGCACATGCTATTTTAGCCTTTAATGTTTTAGCTACCCCCCTGTAAAGGCCATGCAAAGTTAAGGTGACGTTTGATGAAGGAGTTCAGGCCATATTTGACTGAAGAGACGCCACGCCCTAGAAGTTCTAAGACACCTCTGTTGGGTGAATGTTTAGGAGTATATTTACTCACTTTTTGTATTTTTGTAAGTATCGATGGTAGAGCACAGCTCCCGATTGTAAAGATTTAATTTAGCCTCTGGTTCTCTGGTTATAGAGGAACATTTGAGTCTTCTTGCTTAATGGAAACCGGCTTCTTCTTTTCCCTTTCCCTCTAAATTTGAAAGCTCGGGCATGGATGATCCAGTCGGGTGTTGCATAGCTATTTAATGTAGGTTTGATTATAACAGTTCTACAATCTTTTTAGGTTCATTTTGAAGTTTATTCGGCTTTGAGAGGATCTCATATCCAAGACTTTTCCTCTTTTGTAAATACTGCTGGAAGACCGGATGTCCAGAGCAGACTTTATTTCCCCTCTCTTTCCCTCTACTTACTCACCACTATCATTATTATTGGCTTAAGTTAGGTCAAGACCTCATATGTCACTGTTGTTCCAACCCAATTTTCTGAGTTAGAACGATATGATTATGAGTTTCTTTCCATTTGATCAACCTTTATAAACAAATCGTGACATAAAAATGATGGGTGTCGGGCTCTGCTCCTGCTGCAATCCAGGAGTGACTTCTGACTCCAACATTTATGGCGCCATTGCCGGGGACGAAGTTGAAAATTTTCCCCAAGATTGAACGACATTGAGCCTCTGATTCTAAAGGTGCATCAGGCATCAGAGCCTTTGAAGATTGCTACTGTGCACCTGGCGACTCCATTGTGATGAATCCACTGTGGTGAACCTACCGTTTTAATTGTGGCTTTCAGAGGTAGACACACGCGGTCCCATCCACAACTGGCTCTAGCTACGCCTGAAGCTGAGTCGCAGGCAAGTTTCATAAGAGGAAAGGCCCCCCAAGGAGAAACTTCCACCGCCGAACTAGGTAATTTGCAGTCTCCTTCTGTCGAAACTCCCTTTTCTTCTCCTCGTCTTTGCAACAGAACCTTTTCTGAAGCCTCGCATTGCCTGAATTTCAGAAGTGTCCCTGCCAAGTTTTCTCCTCCTGGTTTTGGACTAGATGGAGAAACCCTTGTCACTTCCCTCTCACTTGTAAGCCTATTTTTAGTATCCCTTGTTCAAGCTCCTTCCCCTCTGAGTTGTCCTCCACCTAATATCCCTATGGAAAGAGAAAATCCCCCCATGACCAGAATGGAGGCTATTATAGCCACCAAGTACGCTCCTCTTCTGCTACCTCAACCTCTCAATGCCCTTCCAGCAGATGGCTACCTCAAACAGCTGCCCAAGTTTACGGGTGAGGGGGACATAACTGCAGAAGAACACCTTGAAGCCTTTTACAATTTTACAGACGATCATTTCATCATGCATGTCGATGTGTGGATGAAGATTTTCATCCATAGCCTTGAGGGTGAGGCTAGAAAGTGGTTTAGGGCCCTTCCTCCTAGATCTGTTAATGGGATTGAGGCTTTGGATAATGCCTTTTTGAGACAATGGGGAGACAAAAAAGACTTCATGTATTACATGATAGAGTTTGGATCTTTGAAGAGAAAAGAAGGAGAGTCTATTTCTGACTTCTCCAAAAGATTTAACAAAATGTACGATAAAATCCCTGCTGAGCTTAAGCCCTCAGAAGCCTTTGCGAAGATCACTTATGCTAGCGCTTTTGATCCCAATTTTTGCCTCCTTTTGAGAGAAAGGAGAGCCACCACTCTGGCTCACATACAAGACACGACCGTAGAAGCAGAGTCTAATATATTGGTTGCTGATCGATTCAGGAGTAAGGCTGACAAAGACATACCTAGAAGGAGAGTTGAAGCCTCCTCATCCCATTCCTCTCCCCTTCCCCCTCAGATGGATGAGGTAACTAAAGTGATGAAATCTCTTTCGGGTAGGATGGAAAGGTGGGAGTTAGAGGGGAAGCCCGTGTACAAAAATCCCAAGAATACTAATAACAGAGGTTTCAGGAGGCCTGGTAACAATGTGCCACAAGTCTCCCCAAGGGAACAAAGGAGTAGAGACAGAGATGATCAGAGGATTCAAACCCCTCTCCAAAGCAACATGGTTGCTCACGAGGAAAGAGAGGAGATAGAAGAACTCGACCCTGAAATTCACTGCATTGAAGACACCTCCCCTTTTCCCCATCTGACTCAATATGCATATGAAGAGTTCCTTATGAACGTCCAAATCAATGAGTTGGGTAAAGGGGAGAAGGTCAACAATTCCCATAACAGATACCATCTTAGGTCAAAGAATAAAGATGATACTTTTGACAGCCAGGATCAACCCCTCATAGCAGAAGGGCCTGCTAAAGCTTCAACGATAACTACTAAAGTAAAGAAAACTCAGAATACTTCATTAGGAGCCAAATAACCTGTCTCTGAGGTAAGGTAACCTCCTAAGCCCCTCTCCTCTTTTAGTTTTGAGCATGAGATTTAGAAGATCAGAATTCCTGTACCCCTCTCAGAACTAGTTAAAAATGAAGATTTAAAAAGGTCCCTCTCTAAGCTGCTACAATCCGAGCCCCCCCCAGTCTTCCATAGACTCAGTAAATATTCAAGATGAAAAGCCAATAGTTGTCCTAGGTCCCATGGTAGAAGACAAAGATGATTCATCCCCTCCCTTCTGCACATCCCTAAACATACATGATAAGGTGCTGCATAATTGTCTCATGGATTCATGAGCTTCCCACAACCTTATGCCCAAAATAGTCATGGAAGAATTGGGACTGGAGGTGACAAAGGCTTACCATGACTTGTACTCTTTTGATTCAATGAGGGTGCAATGCCTCATAGTCATCAAAGACTTGGTTGTCTCTTTGTTTCAGCTGCCAATGAAATATGTGGTCATGAACATTGTAGTAGCCGATGTTCCTCCCAAGTTCGACATGCTGCTGTCAAGATCTTGGATTAAAAAGATTGGAGGAACATTACAAATGGATCTCACATATGCTACCATTCCAGTCTTTGGAGGGGAACACAGGAGGTTGTACAGAGAAGCCCAACTGGCCTACATTGTTAGTGATGAGGCAAATCCCACCAATCACCCTATCTTTGCACTAGACATTGATTTGGGATCTAGTTTGTTGCAACTCACTGTTGCTCCTAAAGCCCCTTTTCAAATCAGAAGGAATCCCCCTTTTAATCACGATATGCCTCCTCCAACCACCTCTGTTTGGAAGATGTTTTTCAACGGGGCGTCTTCTAGCGAAGGCGCTGGCACTGGAGTGGTGTTGGTGTCACCCATCAAGAAACCATGTCCTTGTCATACAAGCTAGAATTTGAAGCCACTAACCATGTGGCAGAATATGAAGCTCTGGTTCTGGGTTTAAGGGCTGCAAAGGAGATGGGGATAGAGGAGATAGCAATGTTCGGAGATGCTGAGGTGATTATTCAGCAAGTCAGAAACACTTATCAGGCCAAGCATCCTCGACTCAGGAGCTACATAAATGAGGTGTGGGACTTGATTGAAAATTTCTTCTCCGTTTTCAACATCTCTTTTATTCCAAGGGAGAAAAATGCTTTGGCCGATTCCTTAGCTATTTCGGCGAGTCTATTTAGGATCCCTCTACCGCCTAAGAGAAAATATGATGTTGAGATAAAATATAGGCCAGCTGTATCGTACAATGTCATACATTGGAAGGTATTCGAAGACGATCTTGAAATCAAGAATTTTCTGCAGGTTGTTGACGAATTTTCTACGTTGCACATTGATCAGGACCCTGACCTTGAAGGTCACCCCTACCTTGATGTATTTTTAAATAAAATTGCTAATCACCAGATTATTCAGCTGCCTAGCAATCACATTCTGAAGGGACTAGTCCCTTTAGAAATATTGTTCGATGGTAATGATGTGACAGTAAAGGGTGAAGTTTTGAATGAAGATTCCGATTCGGCTGAGTGCAACATTGACACACAGGAGGAGCCTAAGTTTGTCAAGTTGTCGAGTAGTTTGACTAGAGAACAGAGGGGCGAATATACTAAGCTATTAAGAGAATTTGCTGATGTGTTCGCATGGACTTATGAAGACCTCAAGACATATGACAGGTCTGTCATTGAACACAAGGTCCCACTGAAGGAGGAGGCTAAACCATTTAGGCAAAAGTTAAGACAGATAAATCCCATGTTGCTGCATGCCATGGAGAGAGGAGTAAAGAAACTGTTAGATGCCCAAATCATTGTTCCCTTGAGATATTCTGAGTGGGTGGCCAATTTGTTCCTGGTGAGGAAGAAAAGTGGGGAAATCAGGCTTTGTGTTGACTTTAGAAACCTCAATAGGAGCTCAAAGAAAGACAATTATCCCTTGCCCAACATGGAACACATATTGCAGAGGGAAACTGATGCATCCAGGATATCCATGGTTGATGGCTTCTCTGGGTATAATCAAATATCAATCATGCCCGAGGACAGAGAGAAGACGACCTTCACCACTCCTTGGGGGACATTCATGTATGCCAAGATGCCGTTTGGACTTATAAACGCAGGAGCAACTTTTCAATGAGCTATGGATATGGAATTCTTAGGAGATAAAGACCAGTTCGTGGTGATCTATCTGGATGACATCATAGTCTTTTTCAGGTTTGATATGGAGCACTACTGTCACCTAAGGAAGGTTTTCCTGAAATGTTGGAAGTTTGGCCTTTCTTTAAATCCCAAGAAGTCAATTTTTGCTATGAAGGAGGGGAAGCTGTTAGGCCATATAGTATCAACAGAGGGAGTGAGGATTGATCCCAATAGGGTAGAGGCAATTCAGACCCTGTCACTTCCTAGATCTAGGAAGGAAGTTCAGGCCTTTTTGGGGAAGATTAATTTTCTGAGGAGATTCGTCTCAAATTTTGCTGAGTTGGTGAAACACATCACATCCATGCTCAAAAAAGGAAATGAAGTAAAATGGACTGCCGAGCTCGGGAAATATTTTGTCCAAATAAAAAGGGCATTGAATGAGGCACCTGTGCTGATCAGTCCTAACTATTCCAAGGATTTTCTAATTTTTTCGTTCACTTATTTTGATACAGTAGTAGCGGTCTTGTTGCAGAAAAACAAGGAAGTTCGAGAGCAACCCATTTCCTTATTCAACAAGGCATTAAGAGATGCAGAGATCAAGTATGAAATCATGGAGAAACAAGCTTATTCCTTAGTGAAGACCCTCAAATCTTTCAGATTCTATGTCTTGCACTCAAAAGTGAATGCGTACATGCCTTCAGCATCCGTGAAAGAGATCCTTATATAGACTGACGTAGATGGAAGAAGAGGTAAATGGATCACCAAGATTTTGGAGTTTGACCTAGAGATGAAGCCCACCAAGTTGGTTAAAGGGAAGGGTTTTTCCAAGCTATTGGATGAATCCAATTGCAGGGCCTTGGGGGTTAGCTTCATAAATACTTGCTCAGAAAATCAGCCAACTGATTCATCCAACAAAATCTCTCACGACAACTCATCACTAGCAGAATGCACCTGGTACCGAGACATTTTGTACTTTCTGCAAGATCTGAAGCCTCCTGATGAAATGGGTAAGAGTAAGGAAAGAGATTTAAAGCTCAAGACGATAAGGTATTGCCTCATTGGCCAAGTCTTGTACTAGAGAGACCCCCTAGGGGTGTTGCTAAGATGTCTGAGCCCACATGAAGCCTAGAAAGTTATGTTTGAGTTCCAAGGTGGCCTTTGTGGAGAGCATCATTTTTGGAATACCACAACTCACAAAATTCTTAGGGCTGGGTACTACTGGCCCACCTTGTTCACTGATGTCTGTAGAGAAGTTAGAGCTTGTATCAAATGCCAAAGGTTCTCAGGAAAGCAACAACTCAACTCACTTCCACTAAATCCTGTGGTAGCTTCAACACCTTTTCAACAATGGGGGTTGGACTTCATTGGGGAGATTCATCCTCCTTCAAGTGGCCAACACAGATGGATCCTGACTGTGACAGACTATTTCACTAAGTGGATAGAAGCGGCCCCCACCAGGAGTGCTTCTCACAAGGTTATTATCAGCTTCCTGGAGGATATCGTAGCCAAATTTGGCTGTCCCAGCAAAATTGTCACTGATAATGCTGCTTCTTTCAAGTCTGAGCCTCTAATTAAGTTCTGTGAACAGTTCGAAATTTCACTGATTCACTCCACCCCCTATTATCCTCAAGGAAATGGTTTGGCAGAATCTTCCAATAAAATCCTAATCAAGCCCATCAAAAAATTGTTGGAAGATAATAAGAGGGCCTGTGATTCAAAGCTCAAATTCTCTCTATGGGCCGATCGAGTGACAACAAAAAAGTCCCTGGGCACCTCACCTTTTCAATTGGTTTATGGGACAAAGGCTATTTTTCCCACTCAACTCTCGTTACCTGTAGCAAAATTCTTCCAGGATCTTGAAGGAGAGAAAGATCATATGGTCAGAAGGATTCATCAAATAGTGGAGGTGAAACAGATCAGGAAACAGGTGATGGATGTGGCCCATAGTCATCAGCAGAAGGTCAAGTAGGATTTTGACAGGAAGGTCACAAAGAAGGAATTCGAGCTCGGGGATTTGGTGCGTAAGTGGGATGCACCTAAGTAGGATAGGGGCAAACATAACAAGTTTGACGCCCTTTGGATCGGGCCCTTCAGGATCACTGAAGTATTCTCAATAACACTTATAGGTTGCAGGATTTGGAGGGTGAGGAAGTCTTTAATGGCCCAGTAAATGGGCATTTCCTGAAAAGATGTTTTGTTTGAGCTGTAGGCGGCTCCTAGTTTTGTAAATATTGTCCTTTTAATTGTTTACTTATTTATTTTTGGCTTAATAGATGACTCCATAGCCCAACAACAAGGCACTGAAGCTGCAAATGAGTTCTTTGAGCATCGTACAGACAACTCTATCCCCTATGGATCCTAATGTTAGTGCAAATTCTTGCAAGATGGTGTTTTCTTCTGGTTTCGGGCCCTTGGTGTAAATGCATAAAAGTGGGGTTTGAAAACCGGTCGAGTGTGTTTTATTCAAAGGCTGCAGCCATGAGCGCTGAGCACAACCCACAGAAGAATCCCATTTCGGGCTTAAAATCAAGCGAGCTGGCACTTTGTCTTTCAGCGGCGAGGATCCATGGATGGGGCAAATCGATGACCATCGGGTAAGTTTGGGTCATAGAGTTGCACGTGGTCAAGTGCTTGAGCTCATCTCCTATGGCCAAACTCACGAAACGATCAAGCCATTTTGGTATTTCGGCTACCGGGAATTCAACATACAAGGGTCTCTCCTCCTTGCATCATGTATCCCCGGTGCGCGAAATCCTAAAAGAACTAGGACTGTTGATCAAGAAATGATCTAGGCCGTGCATCCAATGGGACATGTGGTGCGCAACCAAGCCATTTCGGCTACCGAGAATTCAATAGAAAAGAGGGTTTCCTCCTTCCACTTCATTTCATAACCCCAAAGCCCGAAACGCCGAAATGGTCTAGGCCAGAGGTGGTACCACATTTGAGAAGTGATCTAGGCCATCCATCTAATGGGACACGTGGTGCGCGATCAAGCCATTTCGGCTACCGGGACTTCGAGAGAACATAGGGTCTCCTCCTTCCACTGCATTTCAGAACCCCGAAGCCCAAAATGCCAAAAGGGTCCAGGACAGAGGTGGTCCCACATTTGAGAAGTGATCTAGGCCGTCCATCTAATGGGACACGTGGCGCGCGATCAAGCCATTTAAGTTACCAAGACTTCAAGAGAACATAGGGTCTCCTCCTTCCATTGCATTTCAGAATCGCCGAAACGCGAAATCCCAAAAGTGCCTTTGAAGATAGGTATAGGGTCACAGCCCGTGGTCACTTGGGGTGATAGAATAAACTGTGCAAAGGGCCAAAGCACCGAGTTTAGCTACAGAAGGGATAGTTGCGTTCTCCAGGTACCAGTTCAACTCGACCTCGATCTTGGTCTCTGCTAAAAGTAAATGAAGGTGGGGGAAGGTAGTTGAAACCTCAGCTCACTCATTAAATGCAAAGCATGAAGGTTCCGGTAGGCAGTCTACCCGAGATATTCTTGTATGATGGTTTTTTTTCAAAGAATCCATGCCAAGTCCTCATCTTACCAGAGGATTCTGCACACACTATTTTAGCCTTTAATGTTTCAGCTACCCCCCTGCAAAGGCCATGCAAATTTAAGGTGACATCTGAGGAAGGAGTTCAGGCCAGATTTGACTGAAGAGACACCACGCCCTAGAAGTTCTAAGATGCCTTTGTTGGGTGAATGTTTAGGAGTATATTTACTTAGTTTTTGTATTTTTGTAAGTATCGATGGTAGAGCACAACTCCCGATTGTAAAGCTTTAATTTAGTTTCTGGTTCTCTGGTTATAGAGGATCATTTGAGACTTCTTGCTTAATGGCAGCCAACTTCTTCTTTTCCTTTTCCCTCTGAATCTAAAAGCCCAGGCATGGATGATCCAGTCGGGTGTTGCATAGCTATATAATGTAGGTTTGATTATATCAGTTCTGCAATCTTTTTAGGTTCATTTTGAAGTTTATTCGGCTCTGAGAGGATCTCATATCTGAGACTTTTCCTCTTTTGTAAAGACTGCTGGAATATTGGATGTCCAGAGCAGACTTTATTTCCCCTCTCTTTCCTTCTACTTACTCACCACTATCATTATTACTGGCTTAAGTTAGGTCAAGACCTCATATGTCACTGTTGTTCCAACCCAGTTTTCTGAGTTAGAACGATATGATTATGAGTTTATTTCCATTTGATCAACCTTTATAAACAAATCGTGACATAAAACTGATGGGTGTCGGGCTCTGCTCCTATTGCAATCCAGGAGTGACTTACGACTCCAACAATATTCAATTTGTTTTTTATTTCTCTCCACTCATAAATCTAGATGAGTGGTATCAGAGTGGTCTTCTCTTCATTTATTTTCCTTCATGCATGTCCCCGACAATATCTGGGTACAAGAGGTTGGGACTTGAACTAGTTGAGCCTTTGCAAGATCGGCCACATCGAGCCTGACCAAACCTCATGGGGGATGAGAATAAAGATGATGGAGCAGAATATCCTTTTAAAATGTTACTCGAGGAATCCCTTGCATGAAAAAGGAAAGAAATGATGGAAAAATTTGCACAGATCCTTCGACAACTTCCCATAGGAGATACATCTTCATCAAGCGACCATACAACCCCCTTCAAGGTACAAGTAATTTTGATATTCCATTATTTGAAGGAATGATAGATGCATATGTTATATATAAATGGATGAATATGATCGAAGGGTTTTTTTGGATTCACAATTTTTTCGATAGGGAAAATATTACTTTTTCACTGCTCAAGGCTGCTCCCCATGTTAATGATTGGTGGGATACTTACTCCAAGAAAAGGTCCATAGAGGAATATGAAATATTTGCAGTTTACCCCACATGGGATTCTTTCAGGTATTCCATTAAAGAAAAATACCACCCTGTTGGAAGCTACAAGCAACAATACATAAGATAGACCACCCTGTGTTTGGAAAGGGACAAGACAGTACCCGATTTCATCAATATTTTCCATACCCTGCACACCAAATTGGGTATCAAAGACTCTGAATGAAATTTGGTCCTCAAGTAACGCGACTGTCTGCATAGATACATTCAAATAGAAATGGATTTTCTGGACATCACATCATTGGGTACAACTTATAGATATGCTATCAAGATCGAGTAGAAATTTAAGCACAAGAGGCAAGAGTTTGGATCTGCAAACTCCTCACATCCGAAGCAGGGAAAAGGTGGAACCAACCCAAAAAACAAGGGACATAGCAAATATGGCCACTCTTAGGAAAACGATTCCAAGCCACAATGTAAGAAGGGTAATGAGAAGTCGAATAAGGACAAGGGAAAGTGGTGTGAATACCAGAAAATCCCTTGGCACAACATCGAAGAATGTCACTCCAAGCAGTCACTGGTGGCCGAGATGAAAGATTTTGAGTCAGATGAATATTCTGACTCTGAATCAAATCCAGAAGGAGGGAAGTGGATTATCGATGTTGAACCCAGTGCCACTGAAGCTACCACCAAAGTCCAACCAAGCGAACCAGAAGAACCAGATGAAGGGGAATGTCTATTTCACTCACAGATGCGGGTAAAGGGGGCTCCACTTCATTTCACTGTCAATAGCGATAGTCATAAGAACCTGATCTCAGTAGAGGTCATCAAGAAACTGGACCTATCGATGACATCACACCCGCAACCCTACACCATCGGCTAGCTTCGCCAAGTAAGATATCTCCGCGTCCGCCAACAATGTCATCTTCCCTACAACATCAATCCCTTCAAAGATGATGTATTGTGTGATATTGCTCCCCTTGAATTTTGTGATGTTCTTTTAGGAAAAAAATATTTATGGAAGACACATGTTGTGTATGAATCTAGACCTCGTAGTGTTATTATACCAGAGGTAGCGCCGCCTGCCGATATTTGTTTAATCTCTACTAAGAAATGTAGTAACGTCATTTCATAGACTGAGAAGTTCATCTTCTTTATGATCCATGCTCACAGTAATAAGAAGGTTGTCGCCACATTCGTGAACTCTACACAGAGCCTCTCTTTGTAGTAGAAGCAAGTGGACATAATTGTGGAAGAATACATAGACATCTTTTTCTCACCCTCCGAGGCACCGACACACTGCCAAGTCAAGCATCCATTTGATCTAACCTCTGGTGCACCTATACCTAATGGACGAGTTTATCATTGCTCACTGATGGAAAATGAAAAAATCAAGCATCATATCCAAGAGATGCTTCAAAAGGGGAACATCGGACCCATCTCCTCCCCTTGCGGAAGCCCTATTGTACTGGTGTAGAAGAAATATGGGATCTGGTGGCTCTGCATTGATTACAAAGAATTAAACAAAATCACAGTCAGGATCTGGTACCCAATTCCCCAAATTGATGACCTTCTTGACCAACTCAAAGGGGCCAAGTTATTCAACAATATTGACCTAAAGTCTGGCTACCACCAGGTTCCCATCGAACCGACTGATGTATGGAAGACAAATTTCAAATCTAAACAAGGTCTCTTCAAATGGCTAGTCATTCCCTTTGGCCTAACAAATGCACCAAAAAATTTCATGAGGTTGATGGATGATGTATTGAGACCCTTCACTAACTATTTTGTGGTGGTATATTTGGATGGAATCCTCATCTTCAACATAACTTGGGAGGAGCACTTGCAACATACTCAATAGGTTTTGAGCACTATACTATAGCATAAGCTATATGCCAACTTGGAAAAGTGATCCTTTGGCACGAACAAGGTCCAATACTTGGGATACATTCTTGATCAACATGGGGTAGATGTGCATCCAACTAAGATCCAATTCATCAGTGACGGGCCAACCCCAACCACACTAATGGATCTTCAGAGCTTCTTGGGACTTTCCAACTTCTACCGATGATTCGTGTTGGGATTCTCCCATATTGCATTGTTCCTCAACCAAGTGAACAAGGGCAGTGGCAAGGAAAATTTAATGTGGGGGAAGATACAAAAATGAGTAGTTGATGATTTGAAGCATCGCTTGTGCTCAACTCGAGTGCTCTCCTTACCATATCTGTAACAACCATTCAAGATTGAGATTGATGCATTTGACTATGCTTTAGGTGCAATTATCACTCATCACGATCATCTTGTAGCATACCATAGTGAGAAACTCTCAAATACTGTCTGAAAATATCTCATCTATGACAAGGAAATGTATTCCATTGTACAATCCTATTGTCAATAGAAACATTACATTATGGGAAATAAGACAATCATCCAAATTGATCACAAGCCTCTGTAGTTCATACAGACACAAGGGAAGTTACAAATCGACCACCATCATAAGTGCTCCACATACCTGCAACAGTTCCATCTCAACATCAAGTATATGGCATGGATCACAAATCATGTCATTTACTACCTCAGTCAAACTCCCGTGGCTGCACTCACCACCGTGCTCCATTCCTATGGGCATGAGGCATCTGAGTGGCCCTAACTTTATCAACAAGATCCTGACTTCGCTACCACCTATCAACTCTTGGGTATAGGCACGAATGTCACCAATTTTCACATTCAGGATGAAATATTATTCCATATGGACCACCTCTGTGTTCTTGCAAGCAATCATGTAAATATGATTTGGGAGGCTCACTACAGTCGGATGGTAGGACAATTTGGTGTGGAGAAAACTGTGACTATTCTACATAAACATTTTTATTTTCCAAAAAATCAATAGGATGTCAGCAAGTATATCAGATCTTGCAATGCCTGTGCTATTGCCAAGCCAACCATCAAGAAGAAAGTCTTATACACCCCTCTTCCTACTCCCTAGAGGACTTGGGAATCCATATCTATGGATTACATGTTTGGCCTTCCGTCCACCAAAATAGGCAATGATTGCGTATTTGTGGTGGTTGATCGTTTTTTAAAGATGGCCATTTTCACAACCTGCAAGAAGAGCATCACAGTGGTAGATACTGCCAAGATCTTCTTCGAACAAGTGTGGGTCCATTTTGGGATACCACAAACCATCATCTCTGATCTGGACAACATGTACCTCAACACATTTTTTTCGAGTCTCTACTCACTATTGGACACCAAGCTCACTAAATCTATTGCCTTCCACCCTCAAACCGATTTCCAAACAAAGGTCATCAATCAGATGATTGTGCACGTCATGCACATGTATAACTCTAATCATCCACATACATGGGATGAGAGTCTTACCTATGTTCAACACAACTACAACATGGCTCTCCATAGCTCCACTAGCCATATCCCATTTCAGGTGGGGCTGGGATTCCAACCCTTGGGTCCCATTGATGTTGCACTACCTCTTGCAACCACACATGCATAATATTCCCATGTTCATTCTAAGTTTGAAAAAGTATCTAGATTCATTGAGTGGATTCGACACATCTTTCAATAGGTCCATAAGATTTTGCAGAAAATCCAATGCTAAGTACAAGCAACGCCATGATCAACACCGGGAACCGCACAAGTTTCAGGTGGGAAACAAGGTCTAGTTACATTTTCAAAAAGAATGCCTTACAAGGCCCCATCAGAAGCTTCGTCCATTTCTCTATGGGCCTTACACCATCACCAAGGCTATGGGAGACAATGATTTTGAGCTCAACACTCCCCCCTTCTTGGCTTGCACCCAATGTTCAATGTAGACCTCCTTCGACCATATTTTCCACCATTATTGGACACCTCAGAGATTGTAGAACAATTGAAACCAATAGATCTCAAACCTGACTGCATGGAACATGCATCCATTGATCATATAGTGTACGCACAGGTCAAGGGAACTCCCCACCAAAGGATCCATCTTTATCGGGTTGTCAAGGTAGGGTAGCTCCTACACCAAGGAAAATGCCTGAACCAGGGCCAAATTTAGCCAAAATTTCCTCACTTGATGGGGTCACTCAACACAATGGAGATCATTTCTTCCTAAGGGGGGAGGACTGTTCCAGGTGGATATTGGTGGCCACCCACCTATTCCAACTAGCTCCTTTTGACAGTTTTAGTTCATCACGTTCTTCTGTAATTCTTTTTAATTTTGGGTTATACACTTTCGGGGATGTATGAAGCCCTACACAACTTCTAGGTGGATATTGGTGGCCTCCCACCTAATCCAACTGGATTATTTTGGAAGTTTTCATGTTAGTACATCTTTCTGTACTTCCAGGGCCGTTTTGGGGCCCTAAACAATGTTTTTGTGGCTTGCCACAATCAAACTATAGACATAGTCATAGTTTGATGGTATAATGTGTAGTTCTCAAAAATACCTTTCCGACGGGCTATCACAAAACGAAGGTCGTATGAAAACATTATGACCTTGGGAAGTTGAGGTACCAACTTACCCATCGAGGCCCACATAAATTTTGGCGTTTCATCTCCTAGGGTTAGGTTTTTGGATGTCTACGGTTTTAGAATTCATGAGTAATGTTAAAAAGGCATATGGGGCCTCATTATAATCATTCTGCTAAGATGAATGTGCGTAGCATGCACATCTGTTCTCAGAGATAACTGCCACCATTCGAGAAAGTTGTTTTTAGTTCTACAAATTTACATTTTCAACCTATTTTATTTATTCAATAGAAGTTATTGTTCACTGGATATCTGTTGTTGTTCTCCTATCTCTGTGTTATTGTATTCAGTCTATTATTTATTTCCTTCCACTCATAAATCTGGATCAAATAAGGTGCAACTGAATCAAGACTGAAGAGGATGTTGCACCCTCATTTAGGGGATAATATCTTTGACTAGGGGCACCCTCAACATAGACTAGTGAACCTAGAAAAAGAAATACTAGGTGAGTGTGTAATATTTCTAACAATAAAAAGAGTAGGTAGGATATTATGAATAAAAACTAGAAGAGGAGAATAATTAACCCATATAATATAGTCCTCTGTACCATTGAGGAAAAGGTACTTGATACCAAGATAACTAGATTGATTTATTTACTTTCTGTTGGCTTAGCTATATCTCATGCTTCCCTATTGACAAGGCTATATATTAAGCTGTTGACATTTAGAAAATAGAAAAGAAAAATTATTTATTGGAAAATCAAGTGAAATATTATAAGACAATATAGGAGTTGGTTTCTATTTTTGTGGAACAAATTTTGGAAGAAGAACATGGGAATACATAAATAAAAGGGACTTCTACACCAAATATTTTGAATTGCAGGAGTTATGTTTATAGCTATCTATTTTATGCAAAAAGAACTTAATATGGAAAGAGAAACATGGAAAGACACCAGACCAAATAGATTTCATAAAACAAATCCATGAGAGAAGAAGCCATGAAGATCATCAAACAAGTTTATTAAATAAATATGAAATGTGTGGAGTTGAATAAGATGTAGGATATTGGGGTAGATTTGCTCATGAAGCACAAAAACAAGTGGAAGATGAATGATTATCATGTATAAATATTTGGGACTTGATAGATGATATGAACACTTATTGTAATGATTCATATTATTTTGAGAAGGACATGAAGGAAGAAATATAACAAAGATATATAACAAGGAAATACACAGAGATATTGCAAGGAACATATTAATACAATAAAAATCAGATTCTATTAATGACTGTCTGAAATACAAAATATTATAAAATGCAAAGCACACAAGCTAACTAGAATGGTGGTAGCTTATCTCTGAAGAGATATGTGTTGGATACGGTCATTCAAAATAAGTTGATTACAATGAGGCTCCAAAGGCATTTTTAACATAAAACATAAATGAAAAAACCCTAAACATTCAAAACCCTAACCCCGGAAGATGAAACACCAAAAGGTTTGTGGGCCTCAATGGGGGTAGTTGATACATCAACTTCCTAAGGGCACACATTTTTCATAAGATCTTTGTTTGGGGCACTTGGTACTTCGTTAGAAATGTCTAGACGAGGAGTACACATTTCGAGCAATCCAATATATCCCAAGAGGGATCTATTGGGAACTTCCAAGTAAAAAAAAATGTCATTTAGGGCCTCAAAACGACCCTGGAAGTTTGAGACTCGAAACACTGCCAAGATGTAAATTGTAATTTGCGCCTGTGGAATAGGTGGGTGGCCACCGATGTCCACCTGAATAATGTAAATTACCTTTACCTAGTCCTCTTGGGAGTTTTTACCTAGCTAACCAAGTTTCAAAAATTTTTGAAGGTATAATTCAACAACATGATAAAAAAGTGCGCAACATATGAATTATTTAGAAGGGGCATCTACAAATTTTTTTCATGGATGAAGTGAGAAAGTCAACTTAATTGGAGTGTTCTTTTCCAAAAATAGAAAAAATTATAAAAATATTTACCAAAAACAACATGTTTTCCCACATAGTGATTTATATAATATTATTTTTGAAAAGTGGGAAAAATATGATAAGAAAGTAGTTATAAAATAAACCAGTATTTAACCCGAGGGTTGAGTTTAAGTGGTTATTATAAACAACATTATGAAATTGTATAAATAATATAATTAGGAAATTGTAAGTATTTAACCCGAGGGTTGAGTTTAAGTGGTTATTATAAACAACATTATGAAATTGTATAAATAATATAATTAGGAAATTGTAAGGGATTTTTGATGGTACAACTTGTGAAGTAATATTGTATTAGAACTTGTTTCTTATACTTTGATTAATGAAGAATCCATTCATTGGCTAGAGAGTTTTTCCTAAGGAGAATCATTGATGCAATATGAATTATATGGACTAATGTACATTTAAAATATTTGTGTGAATGTACTATAAGGAATTTTTAGTTGCATTTCAAGCTATCTTGGAGTAATCTTTAAATTTCTTTTATTCATTTTTCTAAGTAATTTTTCAAGCATTTTTTCTTTGTTAAGTTAGATCTTCATTTCTAGAAAGTTCTTATGTCAATTGAATATGTCTTGTAGAAATATTTCTTATAATTAAATGATTCATAGTTGTCTTTCATTTTCTATGATTAAAACTAACTTTTTGAATCATTTTTTTTTTAACAGAAACTGGGAAAAATATATTAAAAGTGTGGATGGATCCACTAATTTACAAAAGAGGGGGCATTATAGGCCTTTGAGAAGAAGCAACTAAAGTAGATACTATAACATTTGGATGATTTGAAATAATTTTTTTTTTGGTGTTGTATCCTCCTTTCCTAACAAAAGTATTGTGATTGTATTTCATCGAGTACAACTGGTAGAAGATACCATTAATACATAATGAGATACAAAACATGATAGAAATAGAGATTAACTTCCCATCTCTAATTTTAACTACTGATGTTCCAGAATTGCGTCTGGATGGGGCTCCTTAAGATCCCAAATTTGATTCACTGAAACTAAATTTGCATTTTTGGATGCTCCCTGTTGACTTTCCGGCTTGCTTGGTTGGTGCTGCACTCCTTCCAGCTAATCTAGACACCACTGCATTGCCTCCATGTTGCTGCATTGTTCCTCAGTCTGGATCCTTTGAGCATAACTCTCATCTTGGACTCTCTCTATCACATGTCTGTGCTGGGACATCGTTTCTAGTTCAAATGTCCTAGTGGAGCTGAGAGATCCAAGATGAATTCTCATCTTGCAACATCCTATGCATTCTTCCTCAATAGAATCCTCATGCAATTGTCCAGAATCCACTAAGAAGCCTTTATCACCCTGCATGACTGCGGGCACTAGGAGAGATGTGTCCAGGCTGCTGGTGAAGCCATAGGGCGCCAACGAGAGGGAAGGAATATGGACAAGAGTGGGCAAAACTGATAGGTACAGAAGCCATGGGAAGGATGAGAGATTAAGTAAGGGAAGGTGCAGAGGTGAGTCCCAAGAGTCAAGAGTCTGCCGGACTATTTGAAACAAACTCCGACCGAAAAGCTGAGACAAGGAGTGGTTATTGAGAGTTAGGACCAGACGAAGAGAAAACTTAGAGCACTGGGAGGGGAAAGACTGGACCGGCTAATACCTTTGAGTCTAGGCGAGGCATAAGATAGAAGGAGAGCAGGGTGAGAAGAACTGGGTGAGGCGAGGAGAAAAGAGACTCTGAGGGGATAAAAAGTGGACAACAAATGATAAGGGGTGGCCAGAGAGACTTACCCATACCACTAAACATATTTTCGCATGCAGGGATGAGTACATGACTGAAATCTCCCATTTTTCATTTAATGGTGAATTCGTGCTAGCCAGAGAGTTCAAAAAATCTTCCCTATGCATTGTACCTTTGACATCCATGTTTCCAAACTTGAAGATGAATCTGGTGTCACCTTGACACTTAAACTAAGTGACTGGGATATCACATGCCTTGTTCATCTGCTTCATATACTTAAATTCCTGAGCTCCCATGAATGATGAAGGACATAACTCCTGAGCATACCAACCCATGATGAAACCCACACTTGATTTGTTAGCCATCGCGCTATAGTGGTCGATGGGACTTGCCTTCCTCCCTCGCCACCTTCTCCTTCTAACGCTGGCCTGATCCATGTGCTTTAATCTCATCTCCCCTCCTGCACTACTTTCCACACGTCCCCTCCACTTAGTTGTTCATGCATTGAAGCCCCCAAGGGCCCCACCCAAGACCATTTCCTCTTGCCCGATCCACATGTCCCTGCTTGAGATGGAATCTCGAGGGACCCCACCCCCTCCCTTTTCCACGTTCCCATTCCATCTGTTCGTGTAATCATTGGGGCCCCTACTAGACCCTCCCCCAACCTTCACAGACTGTATCCCGATCATGTGGATCATTAGGTTAGGGGGTCTAAAGTTTCAACACCTTCCACGCCTAAGGTTTTAGGAAATTTCCCAATGGCTTCATTCGCCAAATTATCTATTACCTTGTTGTGTTCTCTCATAATGTGGTAGAAATTTAGCTTAATGGGATGAAAGTCGATTCATATTTAGTCGATTATTCATTTTAGGCTTAAGTTTTTTGGATCAGTCCCATGAACCATCAGCCTTATTATAGTTTTGGAGTCACCGAGGACATTCAGAGCTTGAATTTGATGGATCTTTGCAAGTTGAAGACCTTTTAGTAAGGCGTAGGCCTCTTCTTTGTTATTGGTGTCCTTCCTAAGATTCCGATGATAATTTAGGATTATTTTTCCTCTGGGATCAAAGAGAACTCCCCCCGCACCTTCCTCCCCTAATATTTCATTTCTTTTGTAATAAACAATACTTTTAATTTCTAATTTATTAATCTACAAGAAAAATTTAAAATTAAATATAAAAGAAAAAAAATAATAAATCTCATCGAAAGGCTGCTCGACCATCAATTTGGCGGGTTATTCTATTCCAAATAGGGGAGAGTCTAATTGGGCCTCTCCACTGGGATTAACCCCTACTATTTATTCCTAGGATTTCAATCTTGTCAACAGGGAGCACTCATAGGGAAAAGAAGAAAAAAATAACAATGAGGTTATCAAGTTGGGACTAGAATAAGATTAATTACTTTACACATTTGAATGTTCCTTCCCACTCTTAGGCACAATTCTATAAATGTAAAGGCTTAGGCCTCTGAAAATATTTTGTTGTTCATTATTTACTTTTGTTGTCAATGTGGGGCTATGACTATTGTAAGGGGTTTTGAGATACTACTGGGTCTATCTTTTGTAATTCATTTTGTAGGGTTGCAACCCTGACCTGCTAATGGGTGATGTATTGGTTCATGTTGAAGATTAATGGAATGAGACCCTCCTTTAAAATTTTGTTTTCTCTCTTATATGGTGATGATTTCTTTTAGTATCATCCCTTATTTATGTTTTTGAATGTACACATTCTTCTTGAATCTATGTTTCACTCTTAAGTAAGAAGTTAGTTTTGGTTGTGATGGTCATTTGATCACCGAATACATTAATACTAATTTCAATTTCATGGATAAATTATTACATAATAGTTAAGGTGAATGTATGGGTAATGGGTTGGGTGTTAGTCAAAGTAGTCATGTTGTGTGATCCCTATACAATATTCAGTCTAAGCACAACACTTCGTGTGGGACCTTCCCATTCATGGGGTTTGGAAATGATAGCACTTAGATTACAATGAACCCCGTTTGTTGAACATCGATGTGGACCCTTGTATAAAATTGAGACAACAGAGGATATGGACCTAAATTAAGGCATAAGAAGTGACCATGGACCTAGGTCAAGGAGTTTGTGCCCCCAACAAGACCTATGAAGTAAATAAATGCTCCAAATGGGTTCCCTAAGGGGTTAAAATGAGCCAAACATGTGACCAAGGAGTAGATAACAAAGGGAAACATGGACCTAAGGGACCTACTTAAGAACTAAGCATCCCAATGTGGTCACATTTCTAGGATAGGGTGAGAGAGACTTCAGGAAGGTGGTCTATCACATTGTATCAATATTTGAGAGGTATTATAACATCATTAGGTGGTCATCATGAATTTGAAATAGGGGTGCAATGCACAAGGAACATATTTATGGGTAATCATATGTGAGTACCCAAGAGAAAATTTCATACACTACACAACTTGTGTGATAGAAGTATACCATGAGATTAGATGAATCAAGACATGCATAACTAGATCCCAAAATATATTCAAATGGTTATGAATCGTAACCATGTGTTTTTTTACTCCAATGATAATACACCATTCTTTGTTTCCTTTTTTGTGTCATAAGGATGCAAAGAGCCCCTCCATTTCATGCTAGTTTTGTGAATATGAATCATTTTTTTCCTATACCAATATCATTTTTGGTAGGGAAGACCATTGATTATTGAAAAAAATCTATAGTGTTGTCCTTCTACCCTTTGGATCTCCTTATTTCTGAGTTTTCTTGATTTCTCATAAACCTCCTATATCAACTCTGTGGTTGAACATATTTCATAGTAACAAGTATGTCTATGCATTGATTACTCTTAAGCATTGAATCATGACATCTCTCAAGTAGTGATGGATTAAATCTAATGATAAGTTCATTTAAACAACGCTAATGCAAGCCTTTAAAAGTAGCATGGTTAGTCAATTCTCATGTAATAAACCTTGATTAAACAATGCAATTATTTTCCTATGTTGTTATTCATCCATGCATCAGAAGCCTAAGCGGATAAACTTGTAATGTTTCATGCACACATTGAATTCACACTTATAAGAAAATATCCATTGATCACCTTAAACAAGCAAAAGAAAACACTGCAACTAAGCTATCACATCTTACCAAAATCCCTTCATAAGGTCCTTGCAAGCAATAAGGCCTTGAAAGCAATTGTATCTATCACTCCATACAGAATCAAAAGGATTGATATATCACCAAGAATATGCTAGTCATCCAACTAAACTCAATTAAGGTCATAATAATTTTGGGACAATTAAGGTTATAATATAATGAGTTAAGAAAACCAATCAAAGAACACGATCTCATCTTAGATCACCGATTGCCTAAGAAGCTTGAGTCATAAACAAAGGTAAGACAAAATTGGTGAACTTAAAAGAAATTGAGGGTCGATAGTCCCTAGGGCCTATGTTTTGTTGAGGGAATCAACCATTTCCATGCATTAAAAATCAAGGATGATCTATCAAGAAACTTTGATAAATCATTGAAATTTAATAAAAAAGGCAAAATTATCGTTAATTGATTTTGTTTTGGATATTATTGATTATGAGAAAATATGAAAAGAACAAAAAAAATTAATTCATGAACTCGATGAGGAGTTATTTCAAATTAAGGTGAAGATTGAAACAACTGTTGGCCCATAAGGGGTGACAATTATGATATGGGAGGACCAAGCCCTCTAAACCATTGAAACACCAACTTGGAAGTTGGAATAAAAATGACACATCATCAACAACTTTCAGAGTCACTCTAACAATTTCTCTAGCTTCCAAAACCACCATGGACTCATATTATTTAATCAGTGAAGTGAAAAAAGAAGGGATCAATCCTTAGAAAGTAAATTTTGTGAGTAGAATTACTCTTTCTTCCTTTTTGTTATTTCTCCTCCCTCAAAGTGATAGCTTCATTGTCATCCTTGAATTAATATTCATGATTAATAACACACAAATCCAAGTCCACCTTCTTTCATCATGGCTACAATTCCTTTGGTTTGCAAGAATCCCATTCCAACCTTCAAAGGAAAACACTTTTACTTTTAAAATGTTTGAATTTGTTTAATGAAATGATTTGTATCAATGAATATAAAAAATATATTTAAAAACATATTTGAACTACGCATTCTCGAATATTCCAGTTTAATTTTTTTCTTCCATAAGAGAGTTTTGAGAGAGATTATTTTTATGACTATGTATGGAAGTTTAATTTACAAATAGATCTTGAGTATGTTGTCTTTGCACTTGTTGTAGGAAAATTCTTCCGCAGACAAGTGAATATCCTATTGGATCCTAGATCCCTATTACCAAGAAAGAAAGATGCTACATTGGACACTAACATTCCTTTAAATGTAGTTAAACTAGTCAAAGAGAAATGCGGAAGAAAGCATGATGTACCTTTTCTCTAAAGTTTGTCCTCGCTTAGTCTAGGCTGAACTTGATCTTCAAGATCCTTAATGATACATGCAATCCAATAGACAACAAAGACAACACAAAATTCCTATTCTACCAAGATTAATTTAAACTAAATTTATCAAAAAAGGACAAGTATATGTAACCATACACAAACTTGAAGGAAATAGGCCAAGCATATATTACTGAGAACATTACAAGGAACTTACAATATTTAGATGCAGTTGCAACAACCTCTCCAAGTCCTCCTTTTCCAACCCCTTTCTTGAAAGATCCATGATCATAATGAAAATACTTTTTGCTGATTATAGGCTTTGAGAGGCTCAACAACCTTAGTTATCTTTGGAATAAGTTGAGGATATGACTCCATCAGTTGTGGCATCTCCCTTAGATGCAGCCTAAAGATTGGATTCGAGCCAAACCAACTCGGATCATCTCTTGCTGTCTTTAGAGATAAGGGGGATTTATTCCCATGATTCTATCAACCAATCGACGCTCCCTCAAAATTAGCAAAAAAGCACTGCAACGGTCCCTGCTACATGGATAGGGAGCGTTAGCGCTCCCTGCATGTGAGAAGGGGAGTGCCGATCTTCCAAAATTTTGTTAAGATGGCCATTTCTCAAGGAAAAGAATTTTTCTTATCTTGTCAAATGATGTGGTTTAACTTTCCAACATGTCTTAGATGATGTATCAAGTGTTTCCATGGTGTCGTTTGCAATGCGACATATGAAGAAAGAAAATGTGACATTTACGACACTTGCAAAAAAAGTGCGACACTTGCGACAATGATAATGTGACATTATAGAAGTGAGTAATTTTGACATGTAACAAATTGCCCCCCAAAGTGCGAAGTCAAAAAATGAAAGATGATGACTGAAGTGCTTTGTAGATTTTTGAAGCAAGGGTATGGAGTTGGAGAACCTGGTAGAAGATGCAAACAACAATCAAACAAATGTTATCATGTGTTTCAAACTCAAGGCGGGCATACCTATGCTTTAGTAACAAAGAACTTAAGGTATGGCCGCCAATAAATACACTGTGGATCCATGATGATATTGACTAAGGGTATAGCCACCAAGGATACAATGTGGATCTATACCTGCATAACATGAACTGATCACAGCCACAAGAAATACACATTGTAGCTACAAGATGATAAAACATAGCCATGGACCAATACAATGTGGATCTATGTGACACTATATATATATCAGCATGCTCAAAAGATCTCTTTCATAGCTTGGGGAAAGAAGATAACATAGTGAATGCTCAACCAAAAGTATTTGTCCCAATTCCAATGTGGTACAAATATAGCCATGTGAATATATGTTTTGAAGTAGAAAATGGTAGAAACCACTTGATTATCGGTCATTGAGGTAAACCGTTAGCAAGTGTGAGGGAATCACCAATGATGTCAATGACTCCCAAGGTACCTTAGTACAATCCAATGAATGTGAATAAATGAGTTGAAGTCGAACATTCATGGAATCATCTGATCATAAGTCAATGATGTAAACCTACTTTTGGAGGGGAGGGGGCATGCCATTGAGGCATGTAGGTATGAAGGTGTTGGTGCGATTTTGATTAGACCAGGGTCCTTCTTAGGTTACCAACAAAAGGTACCGTGTAGTCTAGAGCGTTGGCATTTTCATCTCCTCCGAAGAGAAGAAGTCTCACCCGAAGCACTGCTGAGACAGATAGATAGGGAAGGGTAGGGAAATGACTAAAGAGGATCCATAGAGCCTTCATAACTCATTCCCGTTCTCGTGCGAGAGACATGAACAAATATGAAACATATAAATGAAAGAATCAAACCTACTTACGTTGCTAGCAAGCATTTAAATGTAGAACCATCAATAGAACTCATAAGCCATAAGGAAACACTGTAATGCATAAGTAAACATACAAAGACACAACATATTTGGAAATTTGGTCATGCTTCATATTATCTTTAGGATCTTTCTCTGATTACAGACTCAAAATTACATAGTAGGGCTCGGTACAGACTCTTGGCTCTGGACTCATGTCACAGAGCTCTAATTCTCCAAATGATAGTTCCAATTCATTATAGACTCAGACTTGTCTTTCCTCGACTTACAACAATTATCAACAACTAATCCCAAAACCCAGGTGACTCTGACCAACCTGAATCAACTCAACCCAACCAACCAATGAACCCACGAACTAACTCTTTTACAATTATGTTCAGCCCTATATATAGCTGGGTTGTGTCTTCCTTCTCGACTTGCACGCTTTCTTGTTCTGTTGCAACCGTTTGTTTCTTCGCTGGTGTTGCGTTGACTTTCGCAATTGCTTTCTATTGCTCTTTCTCCCACCCTCTTATGGATTTTGCGCAACTCATGCTTAGTCAAAACTTGCACAATTCCTTCCCAAAAATGAAGGGCCCAATAGGCTCCGATCACAATCCTTGACTCATCCTCGAGTCAAGCGCTTGGTTCTTTCACATCCTCCAGGAGCATCTGCTATTTTCCCTTGTCTGTATTTTCTTCTTCTTTGGGATCTTCTGTTTGTGCTTTTTCTTCCTTTACCTTCTCAAACAAAGGTCCCAATTCCAGTACCAACTCTAAGGATCAGTGCTTTACTCCTTGAAATCTTTCAACTTTGTCCTGCCATTTCCGAGTGAGAAGTGATGCTTCTGCAAGAAATTGTTGGGTCGTCTCTTTGCTATACTCCTTTGGCTTGGCCACAACCAACGAGTTCCACTCGGAATCTGCTGTTGTGTTGATTTGGTGTGTTTTCATGTAGGCGGTCTAAATTATAGGTCGAAAGTCACACAACTCTTTCTTGGCTATGGACTGTGCCTCATAGAGTGTATTCAGTTCATTGTCAGCCTATTGAATTTGGTCAAACTTCTGCTGTTTCTCCATGGGGTCCATTGTGGCCGCAAATTCTTCGTTAAACACTTGGATATTTGTGCGCACTTCCTCCAAGATCTAATTTTGTCGAGCGATGATGCCCATCCAGTCGCTGACTTCCCTGAAGATTTTGGTGCAGTTTGTTGTGTGCTTGTGTAGTGCTTCTCAGGCAGTGTTACCTTGCAATATTATCTTCTGCATCTGTTCCTACAACTGCTGAGGCTGTTTTTCTGCTTCCTGCTAGACCTGTTGTAGCTTCACTTGCAGCTGCTCAGTGCGAGTAGCGAGTTGTGTCCATGCTTCTTATAATAACTTGATCTGTTGCTCTGGCTCGCATACATCGCTAGCTTCGTGTAGGTCAGGTGTAACCTTCCGAATCTCTGGCCAAGATTCAACAAGTTTTTCCTGCACTTTTTCTAGTTTGCGCTAGACTTGGAGTTTTTCATGTGCTTCCTGCATTATGCATGTTTGCGCGACGAACTATTCCTTCCTTGCAATCTCGGTGGATCTCTCGGCCTCCTAGAGCCTTTGCTCTAACTGGTCCATTGATTCTCTGATTAGTCCAAATAATTGTAGCACAGGCCATTGTATAGGTCGACAGATGAAGGAGCTGCGTCGGTGGGTGATCACATTTGTAGTGGAAGTTCATTGGCTTTGAATGGTTCGAGTGGGTTTCTACCTCCTCCTCCATTGGTAGCACTGGTGAAATCCTTAACCTTAGCTCTACAGGAAAAAGAGTTAGAACCTATGTTCTAGCTATGTAGAGTTGCATCAATTCTACACATTGTTGAGGGTTTTGTAGAACCTGCTCCATTTTTTCTCACATGGCTGGCGCATCCTGCTCATTTTTTGATTCTGGTTCATTGTGCACATCTGGTATCTCCGACTCTTCTGGTGCTTTAGATTCATGCACCGTGATTTCTTGGGCACCCTCACCCTTGGCTAGTGAGGTGATTTTCTAGTTGCTGTCGGGTTCCATATCCTCTCTACTTCGGGCGTCTTTTTCTTGTGTTGAAGACTTAGGCTGCTATTCCTGGGTGTTTAGATTTAGATCATTCAACATCATGCTCTGCTCTGAGGCTTTGGGGTTAGAACCAGAAACTTCTGATATTGGCTTGGGTGATTCTCTAGTTAGTTGTAGGATTTGTTGTTCCACTATCTTTGGCTGATCGAGATGCATCAGATCTAAGGTTGTGGTCTGATGTGGACTGGCAATGATGAGGTTTGGTAATTGGAGTGGTGGTGGAGGGTGTTCAATGACGAATGTGGATGAAATTTTTTCAGGCTCCAGGTCATCTTGAATATCAATTATAGTGGTGTACTTGGTCGCGGTGCGGGTGCGGGGAGTGGCAGATGCAAGGGGTTGTGGGTTCAGGGGTTTGTTTAGTGAGACCCCAGTTCTAGGCCTCTTCACCAATGGTTTGGTACTGAGCACAACACCCAAGATCTAGTTAACCTCTGCACCTGACAACACGACATCATCTGGAAGCTGATGGTAGGCTGATCTTTTCCTCCACTCTAACTACTGTATCTCTTCTTCCTCCTCAGAGTCTTTTTGTACCAGAGCGTCTGGCTTCTTCTGCTTGGGGCCTGAGCTCAATCCTTCTCTTTCTTCCTTCTCTTTTTTCTTCAGTAGCTCCACAGGAAAAATGCAATGCATCCCTGATTTACGTGGGCCGCGTTTGACTCCTGGCCATGACATGAATTCCTTATCAAAGGCTTCCTCATCCAAATAGAACGATAGCATCCTTGTGTGGAAATTTTCCCTGCTGACATGTCTCAGCGAGATGAATGTGTTGTGCCGGTTCATGCTGAAGGCAATATTCCTTGTGTTACAGTTGAAGAGCTCCTGTAGGATGCACATCCTCTATGTTGTTTCTATCATACCATTATAACATTTGGAAAATTCTATGTTGTTGAGTGCTGTATTCTACAAGTCTGGTCTAGACTGCCATGGCTCAAACATCTTCGCCATGTGCCCCTTATCTGGTATTTCCGACTGTCTGCCTACAGGTGGCTTCCATTTGAACAATGCGAATGCCACAAGTAGGTATCCATAGGTGAAGGTTCCTCCCTTCTCATGCACTTCCTCACAAGCTACTAGTAGTTCCTCCAACAAGTAACTACACCAATTGAACACTGATCCATTTGCGCAAAATTCGACGAATGGTAACACATCTAGAGTGCATTATCCCTTATAGTAAGACCTCATAACCTTGTTGGCTATGATGTAGTAGCCATTCCGGACTATCTCGGGTAGTATTGGTTCAATTATTGCTGTGCATCCTCCTCTCTTTGTGTTGAATCTCTCATATAGACTAGGCTCACCTTTCTTTTTCTCATGCTTACCGGGACCCTGGAATCCCTTCAACACATCCTCTCCTTGGGAGGATAGTCTAGTAAGCTGCTGGATTTCTTCAACATGGATTGGAGACCACTTATCCAACCATAGAATTCTGTCATGCACCCTGCTTATCAAAAATTTCATGCAACGCACAATATCACCCGTGGTACCAAAGACTGGTAAGTCTCTCAGGTTCACGATGGTCGAGTTAAATAAGTTGATGAAATCTTATTTTGGTACAAATTTCATTCCTCCGATTCCATCCAGAGCTATCTCCCAAAATACATCTGTGTGCATCTGTGGGAATAAGGATGAATCCGTGAGGTCAAGGTTGAGGAGATTAACATTCTCTGCCTTCCCTTTGAGATCACCCATGATCTCGACCCGGGGGTCCCAAGGCTCGTCTGGTAATGCTTCTTTAGAAATGATGCTTCGGCTTGCTGTGGCTCTCGGAATTCACACTTCTATGGCAGGTAAGAACTAGGGTTACATCTGCATCTTTTACAATGGTACCAACTGGTTCGCACTGCTGAGATTGGAAATGGCTATGCTCTTTTTGGAAACAATACATTCTCGACTGAGTTCTAAGAGCCTTATACTTGGCTCAACAGGTAATGTTTAGTAGTAACTTCTACTCATCATGACCGTATGGATGCAACTGGGTGTGAGTTTTCCGACGGGACGGTTTAATCATGGTAAATCCTATTGGGCGATCTTGGTATTTACTTATTTGAGTGGAATAGGCATGTGGACGATTTGAGACCTTTCTGTTTGATGGGTGGTTGTCCCGATGCAAACTTCGATGGCATCTTGGCATAATGCGTCTTTATGGCTTAACGGGCGTCAGACGGAGTACCAGAATGACAATAAAGGTTATGACTAGACTGGGTTTTCTTGGCCTATGGACTCAAATTGGATTTGGATTCATGGCCCCTCTAACCACAAAGGTTGTCCCTGTCATCTTTAATGAACCTCATTAATGGACTCTCTTATGCTTCAGGTCCTGTACTGCTGATTCGTTAGTTTTGTATCAACAAAAACTTAAAAAAAAACAAATGAACTATGTGTTATGGCGCAACACTACACACATGGAATTTATTAACTGAATTTACAAAATTTCAGAAAGAAAACGAAACTCAAATCTAACTATTGTACAAGCTCCATCGGATTGGGGCGACTGTCCTTCTCTCTCAGTTTTGAGACAAGAAGGGCTTCAGGCGAGTGCCATTCACCCATCCCGGTCGTAGCACACCATCCATTTGCGTGAGTCTGATTGCTCCTGAGGGTTGTATCTCCGCAACTATGAAGGGTCCCAACCATTGCATACGCAACTTGCCAGGATTCTTCTGGTATCGGCTATCATAGAGTAACACCTTGTCTCCTTGTGTGAATACCTTGTTCTTAATGTGTCTATCGTGCCAGGCTTTTTGTCTTGCCTTTTCAAGTGACTGATGGAAGTCTGCTAGAAATCTAGTTTCCTCGAGTTCTTGTAGCTCCGTAAGTATCTGTGCCATTGATTTCTCTTCTGTCATATGTGTGACTTGTGCAATATACAGACTTGGAGTGATGAAATCTGTAGGCAACATTGCCTCTCTCCAATAAACTAACTGGAACAATGTGTATCTGTGGAGTTTCTTCGTGGTTTTTCTATAGGCCCATAGTACAACTGGAACTCTATCATCCCAGTCCTCTTGGTTTTCACAACAGTCCTGTACCACTGCTGCTTCTGCCCAACGGGTAAGGTAGTCAGTCGTGGTAATGATGTACCTAGCCTTTGAATGTTTGGCTGTGGGGTTGATTGGTCCAATGAAGTCAACTTCCCATTTCTCAAATGCTTGGGAGCTCTAACTGGTTTTAATGGTAGTTCATCTCGGCATGACGGCTTGCCCACTCGTTGACAAACATCACATGATATAGAATATACTTTTTCATTCTTGAAGAGTGTTGCCCACCAAAGTCCTGCCTGTAGAATTTTCCGTGTCGTGGCCTTTCCTCCTACGTGGCCTCCTGCAATTCCATTGTGGCATTCCCAGAGTATATCCTTCCTTTCATGATCCAAGACACATTCTTTGAGGATGTTTTCTAGTCCTAGTTTATACAATTGTCTGGAAATCAACTGGTAATCTGTTGCTCTAATGACCATATGGAGTTTTTGGGTTGCAAAATATGTTTCCGGGCAGGCCCCTGTACTGAGAAAGATTTCTATGTCCTCAAAATATTCCTGTATGGCCTCAATCCTGAACAAATATGCATCTGGGAGCTGGTCATCCACTGCCCCACCACTTTCCCCTGACTCTAGCCTGGATAGATGGTCGGGTCTGACATTGCATCGTCCCATCTTGATGATGACTTCAAAGGAAAATTCCTGAAATAACAACAACCATCTACAAATTATCGCTTCCAACACAGGTTTGTTAACTAGGTATTTCAATGTGGAATGATCAATAAGTAATTTGAAATGAGACCCTAACAGATAATGTCTAAGTTTCTGTAAAGTGTAAATCATTGCTAATCCTTCCCCTTCTGTTGTTGTGTAGTTGTGTTCTGCTTGCGACAACTTTTGACTCGCAAAATAGATAGGGTGATACATAGATCCATCTCCAGGTTGCATTAAGATAACTCCTAAGGAAATTCTTGAAGCATCTACATGGACGTGAAATTCCTTCTCCCAGTTTGGGAATATCAGAATCGGTGTTGTAATGAGTTTCTCCTTAAGTGTCTCAAATGATTTATCACATTCAGGAGTCCATTGGAATGTTTCAACCTTTTTCATAAGGTTTTCCAGACGTGTAGTAATGTTGGCATATCTTCGAATGAACCTACGATAGTAACCTGTGTGTTGTAGTGTGGAGCACAACTGTTTATCACTCATAGGTGGTGTCATATTCACAATGACCGCAACTTTGGCTGGGTCTACCAATACTCCTTCTCAGCAGACTATGTGGCCCAACAAATTTTCATGTGGCACATAAAAGATACACTTTCTGAGATTTAACGATATTTGCAATTCTTTGGATCTGTCAAACATTACCCTTAGCAGTGCTACATGTTCCTTAAGCAGGCTATATATTTTCCAATCATCCATATAGAATTCTATAAATTTGTGAATGAACTCTCTAAAGGTTGCTATCACAATCCTAGAGAAAACTGCCCCGACATTCTTTAAGCTAAATGACATCACGTTGTATGCAAAAGATCCCCATTCTGTAATGAAAGTGGTCTTTCTTTTGTCCTCTTCATCAATCCTGACTTGATGGTATCCTGGAAATCTGTCTGTAAATGAGTATGCTTCCTTCCCCGCAACCTATTCTAGCACCTCTTTGGTAAAGGGTGTTGGGAAAGGGTCCTGCACATAGGCAGAGTTGAGGCTTTTGTAGTCCACACAGACTCTAATATCCTCAGTGTATTTCTTTCTTTGAATGACTATCGAGATGATCCACTCTTTTTCTTCTACCGCAAAAATGAGACCTGCTTATAACATCTTATCAATATCCTTCTTAACTTTCTCTTTTACTCTTGGGTTAAGACGGTATGGTCTATGTTTGACAGGCTTGGATATTGGTTTTAACTCAATCTTCATTTCTCCCATGACTCCTTTGATTCCCTTTAATTCTGAAAAAGTATTTGGGAACAAATCCTCATATTCCCGTAGTAAACTCTGTATTTCCTTACTAGTTTGCTCATCCCAGTAATCTCCCACCATAGCTATCTTGGGTTGCTTTGCAGTCCCTATGTTGAGTCTGCGCAATTTTAATGGGTGGTTGTAGGAACTATCGGTCTGGCTGGGTATGGTGTTTTGGATTTCTATGCTCCCCTCTGTCCCTTTGATGGCTAGGTTTCTCAGTTCTTCTAAGTCATCTAGGATTTCTGAATCTTTTCTAATATGATAGCATTCTATAGGATTCTCAGTAAAGGGTAAGTGGAGTTTAGTCGGAATTTCTTGGGTATGCTTGGGACACACTACAAAGTTTGATATCTTATTACCATTGGCTGTAAAAAGAAGTTCTTTAATCTTTTGCAAGGCTAGTTCAAGCTCATGGTACTTACTTGTGAATGAGAAGTACTTGCAAAATTGAGCTGCCAGTGTTTTCTAGTCACTGGTCTGTCTTCTGGTTTCCTCATGTATAAACTAATATTTTTGGATTGGGCCTAGAGATTGGGGAAATAATTGAACCCAGAAGTGAGAGGGTATCTCCACAGCCTGCCACTGTGTCATGCACTGTTCAATGTTTATTCTAGGGTCTGATTCTCTGCTAAACAATTGCACAACTTGGAGATTCGTTTGCATCTCTGATTCCAACAACTCCTTATTCCAGAACCTGTACTTGATAGCTTGCTTCACCTCGTCTCAAGTTATGAGTACGACTTTATAAGTGGTCCACCATATGCCAGGGGTGTTCTGAAAAAATACATCTAGTACCGATATTCTTTGATCTTCTCTCATGTTATATTCCATGTTCTGCAAACAATTGTCTAGATCTGAGGTACCAACATATACTGGGTGTTCTCTAACTTCAGTCCCAACCCATATGGTCATTCTGACAGTTGCACATCTTCTTGAGAATATTTCATGTGAACCTTGTTGCCAACTATCAAAAGCCAATTTCGAATCTTCGTCTGCTGACTATATACTTCTCTAGCTTACTGATCCATCAACGGTAGGGTTTATATAATCATTTCTTGTCCCAGCTATTATAGTGTACAACTAGTCTAGGTCTTCTCCCTCCATATTATTGTCTGTTGGTTCTGTGTACCTGGGTCCTACATATGGATACAAAGGTTGAACTACCTTGATTCCCTCAACTTCAAAAGTGATGGTGTCTTTATTTAAGTTGATTACTGCATAATTGTCATAGGCCCAATCGATGCCAAGTAGTGCATGGTAGGGGTCCTTGTCTTCCATGATCTCAATGACTTCAAAGTTGACTACTTTTTTTACTCCTGCTACATCGATTTCCATGTTATCTATTCTTCCTATGGGGAAGATACGGTATTGGTTTTCCATTCTTAACTTTATTGGGGAATATGCCAGTCTTGGTTTTCCTAAGGCTTCCCAGGCCTTCTTAGGTAGAATGTTCACATCTGACCCTAGGTCCAACATGACGTCCTTAATTTCGATGTCATCTAACTGGGCTACCAATCAAAATTCTTTTCCGGTTCATACTTTTCTTCGCTACACTCTTTGAGTACTCTTCTTAAGAAGATCAACCCTTATCCTTGCTTCTAAGGTTTCTTCATTCCCTAAGACTAGGTACAACACATTGCACAACTTTTCAGTTAGTTGATCATTCCATATAATGTCAGAGAATAATTGAAACCAAAGGTCAACTACATTCTGGGGTTGCTCAGGCTGTCTTGGTATGACTACAGGGTTTTTGGGTGTAGGGGGTGAAGCAGGGACTTGTCCCATATTAGGGTAAACAGTCGTCTAGGGGGGATTCTCTCGCATTTCATGACTAGGATTATTTTGGAATACTTCTATGGCATCTTTAAAGAACAACTTTTTCTTTAGGGGGTCATACCTGTCTCCCTTAGGTGCTGCTTTTCGGATTTGAGGTAGATTATCAATATCATCTCCTGTCTTCGCTCCTCCTTGAGTAACTATATTAATGTTGGGAAATTGTCCCTTATAAATCCTCTTGATCTCAAAACTGATAAGGTTAGTTCCTCTTTGTTGTACTCTATCTTCCCACTTTTCAATTAACTCTGGGAAGTCTTCAGTTGCGCGTTCGTTCGTTCTGCAGTGAGAGCACCATGGCCGCCCTGGGTGAGGAAAATCTCTGGTCAAGTGACCTTGTTCATTGTAGTTATAACATCTGCTTGGTCCTCTTCCCCTAGTTCTTCCTCCTTTGAAATCTCCTCCAGCTCCACCTCCTCGACCTCTTCCTGGTCCCTAAGGGTTTTCATTCACCCTGAATGCTATTCGGTCTAACTTGTCTGCAAGTATGTCCAACGCTCCACATTGATTGGTAGTATGCATGGCAGATGCATAGAACTCACAATGTACTGTGTTTGGTACTGTCGAATATTTCTGCATGATGGGGCACTGTCTCAGCCCATGCCTGTGGATTCAAAAGATATCACAATATTCCGCTGTTGGTGCTACTTGGCCTCCTGGGAAAAAATGATATGGGGTGGGGTTATGGAATGGTGAATTCCTTGACACTTGCACAACTCCTCTTGTGGGTCCTGGTTGGGTTACCATCAGATTCTAAGGAGGTCCCAGTCCCCTCATTCACATACATTCGTTCGCCAGATGACCTTCTGTGTAACATCCAGTGCACCAAACCTGTGGTCATCCTAGTCTGGGTATTGTCAGCTCCTGAATCTTTTCTATAAGTGACGATATATGTCCTTGTAGTTGTGCCAGATTCACATCTACTAGGGGTCAGGTTACTCTCAGGCTCCCAGGGTATCCCACCATGGATTTAATCTTCATCGATTGTTCTAAGGCATCTATTAACGTGGCTATCCGCTATTGCATTAGTAGAATCCAAGTCAGAGGCAACAACCCCTGAATGTACCACTCCCTTTGATGTTCTTCATGGATTGGATGTGCTAACCTCCCTATGGCATATTTAAACTCCTAGCTATACTCATAAGCCGATTCACCTTCCCATTGCTAGATCTCGTGCAACTCAGACATAGCTTGTTGTTTTGACTGAGGTAGTTTGAACTCTGCTATGAACCTCATCTGTACCTGTCCAAGTGTGAACGCTTGAACTTGCATCCCTGGCACTCCTGGTTCAATGATATTCATGTACCACTTGAGAGCACATCCTCTCAAGGTAATTTGGAACTTGACCAACTTATTTGCATCCGGGGTTCCTTTGGATCTCCAGATTGCTTCGCACATGAACCAGTGCTACTCAACGTCTTCATCTCCCTTACCCCAAAATTCTGGGTATCGGGAAATCGAACCTCCTGCAAGGCTGGCCATTGCTGATCCTATTGTTCATATCAATATGAACTGTAATGGTCCTACTTGCGATCTACCAGGGGATCCCAATATCCTCCCTGTACCTGCACTTCCTAGTTATGACTGGCCAACTAATTTTATTGGAATAGAGCTAGCATGAGAAGGTATTATTGAACTTACTGCTTGTATAGAAGGCACTTGGGGTATGGGTGATTCGGGGCTTGCACCACTAGCTTCAGGGTGGGTTTATTTGATCTGGGGGGTCTCGTTAGCTTCCACTGGGACGATCTCTTCGGCCGGATTCCCGATCTCTCCTATTATCGGGGCTGAATATTCTCTTTCTCCTCCAAGATTCATGCCGGTTTCCTCCTCCCTTACATATGCACTTTCTCCTTCTCGTCCCACTTCCTCGGGACTTCTTTCTCTCCTCGCTTCTCCCTCATTTAATCTTTGACTTTCTAGTCATTCCTGTCTTCTCATCTTCTGCAGTGCTTCCATCTGTCTTTCCTCTACTTCTCCTGATCTTCCTTCTTTCCTCAACTTTTTAGACTGTCTTGCTTCTTTATTGATATTTCCGCACCACCACTTCTCAACTATGGCAGCTCTATTCAAGTATTTCTCATCTCTTGAGTCCATTTCTTGCTGTTTCCCCCCCATTTGTCAAAGAACCCTTCCCCTCTCTCATGCCATGACTCTCACCCCATATCTCCCTACCCCAAGTGATTCAGATTTTACGAGCATAATGAAATGACTATAGATTATTAATAGGTTCTTAACAAAAAAGAACAGAGATACATTAAAACTATTTTTCTATTCAATAAGGAAATAAGATGAACCTATAAAATGCTGCAGAAACAAGCTTGCTGGAATGGTGGCGGCTTATCTCGGAGAAGAGATGTGACGGCTGCGCTCATTCACAAGAAAATCATTACAAAGAGGATCTGAAGGCATTTTTACCATAAAGAGGAATGCCAAAAACCCTATACATCCAAAAACCTAACCCTAGGAGATGAAGCCCCAAAAGTCATGTGGGCCCCGTTTGGGTAAGTTAGTACATCAACTTCCCGGGGTCGTAACGTTTGCATACGATCTCCATTTTAGGCGTATGATAGCCCGTTGGAAAGGTATCATCGAGGAGATTCATGTTGGGGGCTCAATAATGCCTTCAACTATAATTGAGAATCTCTATACCCCAAAACCTTCATTTAGGCCCTAAAAATGGCCCTTAGAAGTTAAAACTGCTAAAAATAGTAAATTACCAAAATTGTCAGTAAACTGTTTTGAGCCAGTTGGAAGAGGTGGGTGGCCATCGATATCCACCTGGATCACCAAGCAAGGGTGTTTACACTACCATATTGATAGGGTAAATAATAAACATCCCCTCCTCCATCAAGAAAACCTTAATCCACAGGGGGATTTCTCTCAATAGTCTTCCCCTTGTGCCTTTCTTGAAAATTTCCTCTGTCCGCAAGAAAGATTGGTGGTTCTCAGCTGCAAATTTGATTATGTATCCCCCTAGCATGGTTCTAAACCAGAAATCCACAGCTCGTGTAACTGGGCAATCCAACCTCTAGAGTGCTGCTAAATGTTCGGTATCCCACGCACATATATTCTTGGCCCATCCCTGGAACTCTGTAGCTTCTTGGAGCCTCTTTATCTAGTGAAAAAATTCTTCGAGGAATTTAACCCGCAAAACCTCGTACTGGTCACTCGATATTTCTGAGTAAAATATTGCTTCAGGAGTGTTTTCCACTGATTTTCTCCTTAGTTCCACTTCTTTCCATATGAAGGCGTCACAGTTCCTTTCCCACCATTGATCGATGCCATATCTATGGATCGACCATAGCATTCTCCCTACAATTTCCCTTTTAACATAGGTCCTGAAAACATAACCATTTTGTTGGTGCGAGTTTGATCAGACCAGGTTCCTTCTCAGGTTACCAACAAAAGGTACCATGTAGTCTAGAGTGCTGGCATTTTCATCTCCTCTGAAGAGAAGAAGTTTCACCCGAGGCGCTGCTGAAATAGATAGATAGGGAAGGGTAGGGAAAATACTAAAGAGGATCCATAGAGCCTTTATAACTCATTCCTGTTCTTGCGCGAGAGACATGAACAAATTTGAAACATATACATGCAAGAATCGAACCTACTTACATTGCGAGAAAGCATTTAAACATAGAACCATCAATAGAACTCATAAGCCATAAGGAAACACTGTAATGCATAAGTAAACATACATAGACACAACATATTTGGAAATTTGGTCCTGCTTCATATTATATTTAGGATCTTTCTTTGATTACAGACTCAGAATTACACAGTAGGGCTCGGTACAGACTCTTGGCTCTGGACTCATGTCACAGAGCTCTAATTCTCGAACTGATAGTTCCAATTCATTACAGACTCAAACTTGTCTTTCCTCGACTTACAACAATTATCAACAACTAATCCCCAAACTCGGGTGACTCTGACCAACCCGACTCAACTCAACCCAACCAACCAAAGAACCCACGAACTAAATCTTTTACAATTATGTTCAGCCTTATATATAGCTGGGTTGTGTCTTCCTTCTCAGATTTCACTCTTTCTTGTTCTATTGAAACTGTTTGTTACTTTGCTGACATTGCACTGACTTTCACAACTGATTTCTATTTCTCTTTATCCCGGCCTCTGATGGAGTTTGCGCAACTCGTGCTTAGTCAAAAATTGCGCAATTCCTTCCCAAAAACGAAGGGCCCAACACAAGGTACTAATTGGTTTCTAAGTCCAATTCCCAGATGATGTGTTGAAGTCGACAGGAAAAGACTTGTCAAAGGAGGGTATTGATGTATCCCCCATCATCGACACAAAACTGTCATAGGAAAGAGATGTAATATGGTGAATCAAATGAGTATGGAATGACACGGGTATTGAAACTAAAAATTTGTGATGGTTGACTCTCGAGGTAGATACTTCCCTTGAAAATTAAGGCACAACATGAGTTGGTAGTATAAATGTAACGTGGACCAAAACATAATACAACAGATGATGTGACATTTGTCAGGTGATCCAAAGGAGTGGAAAGACTCAAAGGATTGGTTTAGTGTAGAGGTTTAGCAGATTATCCAAGTGTTCAAAATGTAGGTGGAAACAAGTGTCGTGTTCAAGGGAGATTGCAAGAGTGACCTGTAATAATTCTAAAATATAACTTGACTTACTTTATTCAATTTTTCCCCCCATCCAGATAGACGAGTACCTCCTTTTGTTTTTACGAGATCGAGGAGGATAACGCATGCTCGATATAACTTACCTTCCGTAAGTCCCTCTTTCTTTGTTTAATGAACTGGAAGAAGTAAGGGTTCGGTCCCATATGGGCCCTTCAATGTGTGATTTTAGCGAGTCCAGAGAAGGAAACCTCGTTGGTTTTTCATGTTTAAAGAGTTTGAAAAGAACTTAAAGGCGACTCCAGGGTTGTCCTTTTTCATAATTTTAGCCTCCGAAGTCTGAAAAAGAGATAAAATTCTACTCATGAGATTCCCTTTCAAAACCTTTTAAATGAGTGTGAAAGGAAGCAATATCACTCAACAATCTTTTCATATTTAGAGAGTCTGAAAATATCTTAAAGATGACTCCAAGGGGTTTCTTTTTTATGTAACCTTTACGAGTCCGAAAAAGTGATAAAAGTCTACTTGGTTACATTCTCATGTTTTTTCGAGCACAAGAAAGAACAAATATTATGCTTGTCAGTGTCACAAGGTTGTCGAAAAGATACTGCTTAAAAGCCTGCAAATATAGACAGTTCTGGGCCCAAAGAATTAGTGTCTCCTTAAAAAGATTAAAAAACCCAAAACAATTTTATATTAGTGAGAAATAGAAAAAATCAATTCTATCAATTAGTGAAATAGGTTAAGAATTTCATTTACCAATTGATTTTTACCAAATTCTTCTAGATTTGAAATTTTCCACCTTTGGAGGGCGATTTTCGAGCTGTGAGTATGGGAGTTACGGTGTAACAACCCTTGATTATTAAGTATAATTAATTTAAAAATATAATCCTAAAACAATTAGCTAAACTATAATTATTTATTAAAATAACCTTAACTAATTATTTGTTATTAATTAGTTATTCTTGATTATGATTAATTTAAGTATAATTAACTCTTTAATAAATATGGTTAATGATTGATTTTATTATTAATTAATTCATTAATTAATAAAGTATTAAATTAAATGTGGAGAATAAAATATAACATTTAAATCAAGTTACGTATACAATAAGGGATCACATAAGGATCCCGAGAAGATAAAGGAATTAATGTGAATGGATAAGGGTAATTAAATGGAGTGATAAGGAATTGAATGCTAGGTGGAGTGTCGGTGAAGGTGGGGGGATAAGGATGGAAGGAAGCGTTGGAGGAGGCATTGGACGGGGATACTGTTTTCTTGCTATGGGCAGAGAGCCGAGAGGGGATGTGAGATTGGTGTGCTCAGATTGAGGCACAGGATTTGCTGGTTGTGACCTATTTGATCAGGAAGGCACCGAGTTGCTAGCAGTTTTGGGCTCGGAGGGCCAGGATATCCATAGATATCCTGGAGCTAGGTCGTTTTCCTAGTTGGCAGGGTGGACAAGAGGTTTTGGGAAATTATTTTCTGTGTTTGCAACAGGACTGGACTGTGTAGCAGGTAGCAGCAGGAAGGCAGCTGACAACGGAAATTAGTATCAGAGTTAAGGTACTCAATTTGAATTTATGCATTACTCATTGATAAATTTTAATTTTACTTGCGTAAGTGTTTGGAATAATTCTTCTTTTATGAATCTGGTAGAAATTTGCTATACATTTGGTAGGATTTGGTAGAATTTTTAGAAGTTAAATTAAAACCAGTCATTACATTTGGTATCAGAGCTTAGTTGAAATACTGGAGCCTTAAGGGCCAAAGTCCTTCCCGCTTAACCTGCAAACCAAACCAAACACACTATTAAATGAAATAAACAAATCTAAATATGATGATCAATATTGAAATTCCAGTTATTCAACAAACCATCTAATATAGATTTGAATCTTGATTCAAATTGCCTTGCTAATTTAAAGTCCTAAACGGAATCAGAAGAAAAGAGAGCATCCTATTTTGAACGAATTCTCACAATAGGATAACTTCATAGACCACACAAACTAGTTTTTTTTATTAATTAGAGACGCCAGAGAATAATTCTGGTACAATTTAAATTAAATACGCCCCAAGAAACTGAAGGGTACGCAGCATGAAAGTCGCTACTCAAGACCAGGTTGACCTAGATAGCTATCAAACTGTAGCTTTTAGATTCAGACATTAAGGCTGGAAGAAGAAGAGGAATAGTAGAAGATGAAGAACGGACACCAATGAATCTCTCGCCTTCCTGGAACATCTTCTATAATGAAAGGCTCTCCCCTGAAGACTAAAATTAACTCTTCTATGAATAGTAAAAGCAAAAATGCTCACACGTAAGTGTAACCTCACTGCTAGTAAAATTAGTACAAAAGAGGTATTAAGATATCCTTCCTGGCAACACACTCCTTGATGGGTAAAAATACATAAAAGCAGAGAATATAAAATTAGAGGCAGAGTTGCCTTTCTGGACAGAAAAAAAAAAAAAGTGAAAGATCTACAAGTGGAGAAATTACACTTGAAGAGAAGTGCCAATGCCTTCTATAGGGTCTTCGCAACATTAAGCATAGGTTGACCCTATTGCAGAAGAAACTTTCTAGTTTAGAATACAACAGCTTGCTTAAGAATGATGCATCAGAGACCGTAACTGTAGTTCAAAAACAGAGGATATGGGGATGCATGGAAGTTACAAATCTAGCCTTCAAACTGAGATGCTATGTGCGATGAATGAAATTTGGCAATCTAAACGAAGAAAATTCTCATTTCTGTTGAAATACAGACTATGATAAATATTAAAAGATATGGAACCCTGACAATATATATAGAAAATAAACAAATAATACAACAAAGAGGTGTAACAGAAAGAATACCCTGATTCTCTAAAAATGCAGCCAGATTAGCCTGTCGATGCATTGCAATCTTGCAAACTGCATGCATCTGAGCCACAAATTCTTGAATTACCCATGCAGTTGTAGCTCCACCAACTTCTACTTTAGAAGCAAGGGATGGACAAGTCCTCACAACTCTGGCAAGTCACATTGTATCTTTTACTTGATAGTATATTTCTTTCATAGGATACAAATCTTGCAACATTTGACGATCAACTGACTGGAGAATTTGTTGCCTATCACTCTGGAATATTGTCTCCGAGAATGGTTGGGAATTTCTTCTACCTGAGTCTAGCCCAGTTTCTGCTGAATCTGCACCCACTTTCATCCTGTACAAAAAGTAATATCCATGACTAAACCCTTAGCAACCACACAAAGAAAATCCATAAAGAAACCGCACCAAATCAAACCAAGCCAAATTACTACACGCACTACTGAATAACTCTGAAGAACACAATAAGTCGAACAGACTGCCAATACTTGTTCACAAACAAATATATCCACGACATGCTGTTACAACTTGTATTTTTTGTTCAATCAGTCTATGAGGGTAACAAAAGAACGATATTTTCAAGAAACGCCAACAATCCTTAAATATATCTCCGTTCCGCCACAGAATTAGCGGCTTCAGGAGCTCGACAGACTCTTAGCTGGATCCAAAGGCTAAAATAAAATAGAAGAGCACACACAAAACAAAAACCCAGCAGAATCGAAAATACAAGTAAAATACCACCAGTATGCTCCAAATTTGACAGCAAATGGATATTCTCAGCCCAACATCGGGCTCACTTAAAGGAGAAGGGATAAAAACGAATGGTCTGAGAGAGATTCGAACATTCGCGGGGAAACCCCTTTGCAAGAACGCTCATTCACCAACTCAGCCGAGGCGACAGAATAAATAACGAAGGGATAAATAACGGATCTCATGGAGGAGAAGCTCGCAGAGGGGCCTGCGCACTGTGTTCGCCATGGAGGCCATGCTCCCTCATGCCTCCCTGCACAGGTAACCACAGCGAATAAAGGATAAAATGGAGAGTTTAGGGTTTAAAGGTGTGGGCGGATATTTTATTCTCGCAAATGCAAGCGAGGGACACGTGGGCTACATGCGAGCCCACGCTCCAGACTTAGTCGCGCGGCCAATTCAAAATTTTCTTAGCGTTATAATCCGCGTTATATTCCGCCATTACGTTAAATATTATTCTTTAGTTTTGTCCACCCACGTTGTTTAATGCAGTCAAAATATTTATATTTTCATATTATATCCGTGCAATTTGCATATTAATTACGCTTCAGGACTTCAAAATTCGAAAAAAAAAAACAGCTGCATATCTGTATTTACAGTGCGAAAACCATGGTCCGAATCTCCAAGATTTTGTCGTGCTTTATGGCATATCCATATTGAACGAGAGTTTCCTGGCATTTTGGGATTCTTTGAAATTTTGTCCATGTACATGTTAATAAAATTATAATTCAGGTGACCTATTAGCTCAGTTAATTAGAATTATCCTTTGTCATTTGGATACATTTGAATTTCTATAATTATATTTGTAATATATTAATTATAATATATTGTTCTGTTGGATAGATTTATATTCGTAATATATTCATTATAATATATTCT
>ML781834.1:749419-766949 GCA_009831015.1 Picea engelmannii
ATTACAGGTTGGTGCATGGTTGATGCACTTGTTTATGGTACAGGTTGATTACAGGTTGAGGTACAGGTTGATGCATGGTTCAGATTTATTGGTACATGTTTACAGTGGTATATCTCACAGTGATAGTGTGACAGTGGTTCCATTATTCTACTTCTACTTCAGGGTGGCAGGATGGGGCAATGACAGGTGGTTGTATCCACCTTCCGGTTGTAGCCGGAGAACATTGGGGGTTGTAGCCTCCTTCTAGTTGTAGCCAGAGAATTGTGGAGTTGGAGCTTCCCTCAGGTTGTAGCCTAAGAAACTAGGGGGTTGTAGCCTCCTTCCAGTTGCAGCTGGAAAAAAAAGGAAGTTGGTGCTTCCAATGAATGTAATTCTTCAAGGCATATAAGAAAGATTATTCCATGGTTTTCTCTCGATTTGGGTTTCCACGTAAAACACTGGTGTACTGTGTATGTGTGTGATTGTTTATTTCTTACTGCTCATTATTGGATAATAATTATACATTGATATAATATTTGAAGAAAAAGGATTATAATTATGCTATTACTAATTCACCCCCCTCTCAGTAATCCAATAGGTATGTGTAAGGTTGGATGTCCCCCAGGAGGGAGAGGCCCTCTAGAATATGGCTACCCCCCAGCTGGGATTTGTCCCACAGTTGATTGTGTGTGTATGTCAGGGTTTTGCATTCTGTGATGTATAGGTGTTCCAACAAGATTCTGTGCAACATAAGGATCTGTAGTTTGAAAAGGTGTTGTGGTGGGAGTAATGGTCGAAGTACCTGTTGGAAAATTGAGAGGGGGGGGGGGTGAATTAGTTGTTACTGTGATTAAACAATTATATCCATTTTTAAATTCATTGCAGAACTTCTCAATGATGATCACAATAAATAAGCAGTAGATTATTCAACATCATTCACACACATGAAATACACAGAGTCATATATTTCCCGAGGAAACCCATAAAGGGTAAAAACCTCTTCTTCTTTATATGATAATTAATATTTACATTCTGTATAATATCATATGTATGAGAACCAACTCATAATGAGGCTACCACCTCTGTTTTACAAGCTGCAACTTGTTGAGAGCACAAACTCTCTGTTTTCTTTAGCACCCACTAGAAGGAAGCACCAACTCCCTCACTATTCCAACACCAACTAGATGGAAGCACTAACTTCCAGTCACATAGGCACTAACATGTATAACAAAGAACAATTGTTCTCCCTTGCACCACCCTGCCACCCTGGTTTCTCTGGCTGCAACCAGATGGAAGCTACAACTCCTTGTGTTCAAGAACCCACTTGAACCTTTGAGGACAATAGTCCTCCCTAGCACATCCCTATTACCCTGATTATATAAAGCTTTGCTATGTATGAATTTATCATAGTGATACAATATTTATCAATGGATTACCGGTCTCATCATTGTTCTACTGCACTTCTCTGCTCTGCCTGCATCAGTGTCTTCCTGCACACATCCTTTCACTTTCTGTTCTTCTATCGTTTATGCTCTGTGCGCCATGTCCCTTTAATGCACCATTCCTCTTCTGTACATTTCAGCTGCTGCACTCTGCCTCCTTCTACACACATAAATAACTCTCAACAATAACACCAATCTCTTCTCTATTCCACATTTTTATTCCCTCTGTGCATCTTCTGCATATTCTCCTCGTGTCAAGTGCTCTGCTTGATCATCATTGAATTCTTTAGCTTCTCTGGAGGTTAAGCCCATGTGTTCATCATCACTGGGAATTATGCCGAGATTCCTTAGCCTCTCTAGCAGTCGAGACTCTTCATCTTCTTTGTCATAGTTGATCTCATTCCCTCTATTGTAGTTCCAGGATCCAATGGTCTTCCATCTGTCAATAGCCTCTATGAATAGTCTTCATTATTCTAGCAGATGCCTCGAGACTCTTTAGCTTCTTTGGCGAACACCCTGAAGTCTCTTCGAGTCCTATAGCAAAAACCACCAGTCGTTTCTAGAAGTTACACTGTGAACCTCTTGAGCCTTATGCCTTTGGTACATTTCACCTTCCCTTTCACATGTGGCCTCAAGCGGTGACAACACGCTTGTTTAGAAGGTGCTTTCCCGATTTTCATTTTGACAATTCTTGCTGTGAGGCATCTCGACTCTCCAAGTCATGATATCCGAAACCACAAAAAGGAGCTTAGCTGGACTGGCTCCTTCCCTTCTTGTGACCACCAACTGTGACCAAGCACTTATCCATAAAGTGATTTCGCAACTCGCAATTTCGGGAATCCTGTGATGAGGCATTCCGATAAACAGTAGGCTGATTTAGGTGACCAGGATTTGCACGTCTAGATCTACGGTTGAGATTTGATTCCGGAGCCCCCTTGCTATTCTTCCTTTAATGAAGGGGGGGGGGTCTAGAATTGGACCGTGCAAGTCTGAGCAACCGATATTGAAGCGCTTCGATCTACGGTTGAGATTCGATTCTGGACCCCTCTGCCTTTTTGCCTTTAACGGGAGGGGGGGGTCTGGAATGAGGCAGTTTTGTATAGGCCCCTACTAAACCTCTTTCCACTTCCTCCTCTGTTTACCGCCTTCGCCTCCTTCTGACATGTGTCTTCCACCCAACCTCTCTCCTTCCTCTGTCACATATTGAATCTCCATGTTACGAAATCCGAAATAGAGCTTGGATGTTAGTGCCTTCCTCCAACTCTCAACGATGTGACCACAACCTATGTCCACTCGCTAATCATTTGAGAACTTATCTCTTTAGATCAATGGTCCACGATCTTTGGTGGTCGGACGACTATCCTCCACCCCAAAACTTCATCTTTCAGGACTTTGGGGGAGTGTTGATACTAAAAATCCCGCAACTTAACTCCTGGAATGACATCACTCGATGACGTGTCATGATCCATGTGGCTTCCACATGTCCTTGCTAATGTAGGTTCCCACCTGTCCTTGCTGACATGGTCTGTCATGCTCTACCTCCTAGATCTGATGACCCAGATTTGTCCTTGATCCAACGACTAGGATTATTTTGTGATTTCACATATCGCGAGTTCGAGAGGTTAGGGAACCCCATTCCTTTGACTTTCCAGTCAACGAAGGGATGATCTTTCACCACATATCCTTCTTGGATCGATGGTCCTAAATTTTCCTTGATCCAACGGCTGAGATTATATCGCAATTTTGCATATCACGAGTTGGAAGGATAGAGCACCTCATGCCTTTGACCTTTTAGTCAGGGAAATGTCGATTGCTCGCCATGTGTCCTCTGGCTTCAACAACCAGGATCATTTCACGATCTCGCATATCACAAGTTCAAGGGGTTAGAGTTACCACGTGTCCTGCCCGAAGATGGACGGTCCTCCTGCTTTCGAGATTTTGTAAGCCCACTTCTCTTTTCACTTTAAAGAACGTGCAGGTTCTCCTAGATCCAACGACGATCAGACACCGTGCTCGGATCTAACACCCGATATCTATTCTCATCTACTGCCCACTACTCCTCTCTGAATGCATATCTGATGGTAATCGGGGATTCTGAATGAGATCCAACGTTCACTGTTGCTCCTCCTCTACCATTATCGCTACACTGCTGATCATGCTAATCTTTGCCATCGCTATTCTTGCCATCAATGACACGCTCACTCCCAAATCTAAACATGCCAACAATACCTTATGTATGACTAGGCATTACTAATCCAACGTTACTTTGGATTTGTATTGACATAGAAACAAGATTGACTACTTGTTCGATGGGATGGTCAATAGTCTGACCGGACGGTCCTGCCTTGAAACCAGTAGAGGGAAGAGGGTCAAGAGGTGGTTGACTAAAATTGAAATGTTTGTAAAGATCACGTCTCGATGTAGTTCTCCATATGGAACGAATAGGTGTATGTTGTGGATTTACCATGTCAACAGACCAGACAGGGTCATGTAATCATCATTATAATCACGTTGTGTGTTTTCCATCCGTTTCTCAATGTATTTCCTCAATGATAGACAAGGACACTCTTCTTCTATGAAGTTACCGAATGATTCCAATCGAAAAAGGAGTGGATCGATAGGAACTTCTGACACAGGAGTAATATGAGGAATGGGATCCTCAACCATAACCAAGGTGATTTCATGATTTGTGTTGGAATAGGGGCAGACCCAGGGTTCAATGCTTATAACACACCAAAAAAACCATAACTGCAGGCCTTTTCGGAAACACCTGCGAAGCAGATGAAGTCTCACTCAAGGTAGAGGCAGGGGGGGTTGCAGGACTCAAATGTCTACAAACTAGCTGGGAGACAAATCTGTGATTACAACACTTAACATAACACTTAGCCAAAATTATGCATTAAGTTATGATTCTTATTCACATCGTATATTAACCCTAATTACAACTCAACATAGTCACAACCAATATTAACCCTTAAAAATTCTTATCACATAGCATAAGATCAGATTTAACATTTATTCACATCATAAAGCACTAAGAATTCATGGATCTATCTATCATACACTATGAATAGTGCACTAAGCAAATAGATACATAAATCACATGAACCACATTGCACAAAGCACATCGACACAGGATATATGTGGTTCACCCCAGTGTGGGGCTACGTCCACCAACTCTTCTTCTTCTTTATTAGTCTTCAATCTTTCTTACATTCCTCTTCTCCTGTGCACAAAGCCACATAGACAACTCCACCAAGGGACAAGAGATCTGTGCACACCTCACCAGATCCTCCTTCCCAAAATAAGGTAAGGGCACAAAGCCTTACATAGTCTGTGCAAAACGTCCTTTACAATACCCTTTACATGAAGCCACTAGTCATGCACTAAGACAATGACCTCTCTAAGCAAAGTTTCTCCCTTACTTACATCTCCTAGCTACTTATTTATACATTACAAAAAGGCCTAAGCATGGGTAAACCCATGGCTTGACATCCCATACCCGTTACATAAACCCTAAAACCCAAAAATCCCACAAAAGTGGGAGAGATCTCGCGATCTTCGCTTCGCCTGGGCACTCCATCTTCGACTAGCCTATCGAAGTCCCAAAAATGGTTAGACATGACCAATGTTTCCTCAAAACTTGGTTGAGGGCCAATAGGCCCCCAACACTCACCTGTGACTCGTCTCGAGTCACTCCGATCTAGGTAACACTTCTTTGAAGGCCTCGATCTTAGCTCGTGCTGCCTTGACTTGCTTCTTCACCAGAGCCTCCTACTCGAAAAACTCTTGAATGACTTGATCGGCGACAGGCCCTTCCAGGTGTTGTTCCACTGTTGCGACCACTTGTTCCAACTGTGAGCCTTGTCCCTCGATCTCTTCAAAAAGTGTGCAGACTTCGTCCTTCACCGACTGAAGTCTTTGTGTCACTTCCATAACTCTACTCTAGATGGCAGTGACCTATTGCTGAACTGCGTGCTTCTCCCACGACCTCTTCATCTTCTCTACTGTAGTAAGAAACTTCATCTGTGCTTTCAAAATCAACGCCCATTGCTTTGCCTCCTGGAGCTGTGCCTCCAATGTCCTCAGCTCTAGGTCTTTTGCAAGGTGCTCATATGTCTGCGCACTTCAAGCGCTTAGTCACTTACATTCTGAAGACAACACCCTAATTATTTCTACTGTGGTCCTAATAGTTTCTTCCCTCTGATCTCGCAATTATTGTAGAGTGCTCAAAACTGCTTGAATTTCTAACTCTGCTACTCTTGCTTGAACCTGCTGAATGGCCTTAGCGAGATTCCCCACTTGGCTCTTGGCTGTCTCTTCTTCCATCTGTTCCAAGCCTGACATAGAGTGAAGTGCTCTAGTCACTGCTTCCTTGACCACAGTCTACTCCGCGAGCAACTGGTCTTTCTCTTTCTAGATTTTCTCTCTGTCCTCTTTGAACTTCGCTCTAATGTCATCTTTCTCTTACTGTGCAACTCGAAGTTGCTCTAAGGCTTCCTCCTTTTCTTGCTTCAAGGCCTCTGTGGCCTGCTCCTTTTCTTCTTGGACTCAATGAAGTTGAGCTTTGATTGCATTTGCTAGCCTTCATAATTGGGTGGGCTCATCCCCAAATTCTGTAATTTCTGATGACAACGACATAGTAGACACTGCGTGGCTCGAGTAGAGGGCTTGTTGTATGTCTTTTAGCTCTTTATCGATTCTGTCGTACAGTGTTTCTTGCTTCACTTTGTGTCTCTACAGGATATCCTCTGAGGCATATTCTACATCTATGATGATGATCTGGATGTCATCCATTGTGAGCATATTCTACGATTGAGGCTTATTGGCTCAGGTCTTCTTCCTCGCTGAGGGTTTATGTGGATAAACCTTCCTTTTCTTTGATGTCTCGACTCTGTAAGGGGATCCTTTGGCGGTGTCACTTCTCCCTTTTCTTGCTTGTCTTCTTCCTGTTCCTCCTCTTGGTTTACTTTGTCGCCTCCTCCTCCTTCAAGTGAGTCAGGCGCAGTTTCCTTCGATGCACTGTCCTTCTCCTCACTGTCTATCCTGCACTTCCTCCTTTTTTTTTCTTTTTCTTTGTGTTGCTTTGTCCATCATACTCAGTCCGGGTGACCAAAGGACTTCTGATGATGTCGAGGTCAAATATTTCTGCATCTTTGATCGGTATAAGGAATTTGGCTGGCCATTCCTTGGTTATCTCCTCCATGTCTTCATCGGTCAGTTTGTAGTAGGATTGCAACTCCTCCTTGCTTTCGTCCCTACACACAATGATGTAGATGAAGTGTTGGTATGCATAGAAATTTTCTAGTGGCCTGTATGTATGTAAGGTGATCGACGTCATTCGGGGGAATGATTCAATGGCACACATCAGCTAGAGGTAGTAAGCATGGAACACCTCATTTGATTGTCAATGCTTCTCCATATCGCTCATATACCACAAGATGGTGAACCTTTTGACCAATGGCTCTGATGATTTGACTTCAGGGAATGTCACTCCCCCCGACATCTCCCAAGAGACAAATGTAATGAGAATCAACAACCAACTGAAGTGAAATTCTAGCCTTGGTCTTGCACTTCACGACATTCCTTCTCCAACTCATTGATGAGGTAGATCACCCAGTTCATATACATTCCTTCGACACACTTCCCTACGAGGTCGACTACAAAGATTTTTACCTGTGTCAGATGGTTCTTTTGGATGAGCTTACCAGCTATAAGCTGACAAGATAGGCACATTTCACCATCCTAGATGGAGGCTACCTTATAGCCTCGCCTCCCCTTCTCTACATCACCATAGGCCTCCTTTATACGTTGGGCCAAGGAGCGATCTCACGTTTTTCATGGCTAGAACTAGTGAGGGCCTGGTCCTTGCATGCTTAGTCCAATGATCAGGTGGATCAATGTCGGATCCACGGTGATTCACCTATCTAACTAAAGATAACCTCTATGGTAGAAAGATAGGAGGAGTTTAATGGATGTGTTAACTTCCTGATGTCGGCCGAAGTGGGGGATATTCATGAAGTTTAAGATCGTCGATCGCGCGATCTCTTTAATACATGGTTGGGGAACTATGTTGGGATTCTTCCCAGTCGTCTTCGTCATGTACCTATGCGGTGTGAGCATCACATATTTTTTTTGGTCTCCAAGGTTGAAGTCACTGATCTTGAGAGCTGGGATCAGTCCCAATTGTGGTTCGACTACGCTTATTCCCTTCGAAAGGTTCGCAGTGAGCAACGTGTACTCGAAGTCACGCAGGATGATGTCATGACTAACCGTGCTAACCAAAGGTGGGATGTAGTCGGGTAAGACCGATGAGATCTGCTTCGCATTTGCCAGATCATCGCGGTGCTTGCTTCTTTTCTCGGTCGCGGTTAAGCTAGATCTACGTGCGATCGAGGGGGATGCTTGCAATCTGCCCATCGACGATGCTTGTATTCCTACAGAAATGACTTTCTCAGCCATGAGGTTGATCAAGATCTCTTCTACATATTTATCTAGTGCGCTATGCTCCCCTGACATTCACACTTGTAATAAAATAACTCGGGTAGGCGAATGGAAAATCAAGGTAATTGAATTGATGGCGAGGTCTAGACAACACAATGCAATATGCAATCACTTCTCTATTAGCTCGGATATATAGGTTTGAAAAAAGTGGTCCCGACACAAAATCCAATGGGCTAAATAATCATGTCGTAATGGATTCCTCCAACGGGTCGGAGTGCCTTAATCAATGCGATTCCATCCATTATGGCACAGTCCCAACTATCCAATGGTGATATTTTCGGCAATAACTATGTTTCTAACCATTCCAGAGCATCATTCTAATGGTTAGGACACCTCCAACGGTCATATAGCTTCGCCATGGTGAAATTTCATTCTTTGCGGTTCTGTTATTTCGGCGAGGCTCAAGTTCGGCAAGCTTACTTTCTGCAAAGTCATCTCTGGATCTTCCTACTATTTTTCTAACTTTGCTTTCTTCTTACTGAGCTTTCTTTCCTTCTTTCCTGTGATCTGAGTCTCTGGGTTCCTTTTTCCATTTGTATTCTTATCTTCTCCTATTAAAGTGACTTCACACTGCTGAGGGTATTTCAAAGGATTCGAGTGTAATGCCTCTTATCTTATTATGTTCGATGTGAATGAACTTATTTTCTGCACAGACAGGTTGTTTAAACCTTCTTGTGTTCTTTCAACCTCGACAACTAATTCTCTGGCCCTCAGTTGCTTCAACTTGTCCTCTTGTTCTTCTATTAGTCACGCTATTTTCCTAGCCATGAAGTCCCTTAATTCTTGCTTTTTCTGTTCTGTAGCTTTCTCCTCTGCTTTCCTTCGGATCTAATCTTCCTCAATCCAGGTCGTTCCTAGAAAGAGTGCAAAATGGGCATTGTTCTCAACAAACTTAATGACCTCAAATTATTCTCCAGTCGATGTTCTATGGGAAATCATAGGTACATTAATAACTCTTCCACATAGGGTTATCATCTTTCCTTTAAACAATCCTATCCTTCCCAATGAAGGAATTTGGAACCATAACAGTCTTTCCCAAAATTTCCCAAGTTCTTTCTAGCATGTTATTCACCTGTGTTTCCTCATCCAGAACACAGTCTATGTCAAAGTCTCCTATTCTTGTTTCTATGCACTGCTTCTCTTTTAAGATCTCTGGTAAACTGATGTCTCTGTGATCATTCAGTGTTTCTTTCATATGTAATAATATAGTCTCTGATTCTTTCTGGTTCTCTAACATATCCTTAGTTTCTTGACCTTCTTCATAGTTTTGTTGTCTCCGGTTCATCTTTTCAACTTTAGCAATCATTCTAGGGAAATCCAAAACCTCATGACCAACAACTTTACAAAAAAGACAAATAGGACCTGTACCAGGGCATTCCTTAGCAAGATGTCTCGGTCTTCTGCAATTGTAACAAAGTGTCAATCCTCTCTTTTTTTTAAACGATCCCCAACCTTTACTGTACTGCACACTGGGATCATAGTGATGGACCTGCAATGTGCAAAAATTCTTTCTAGGTTCCTGCACCTACTTGTTAGTCCAAAAATTCTTTCTATGCATAGGAATAACATATCTTTCACTATATCTATCAAATTTATTCAGATCAAATATTCTTTCTTCTAGATGTGCCCTAGTTTTCAGACTAGGAAAAAATCTGTCAAACATACTTAGATTCATACTTTCGAAGAAAACATTTCCACTTATCTTACCTTTACCAGTGCACAAATATTTAAGATCTTACCTCTCTTATTCAGATCAAACTTCATTTTCTTAGCACAAATCTTCGCAAGATGATTAGAATACTGCACACTACAACAACAGATCTATGCACATAGTTTTTCTCTTTTCTTTATTTTCCAACAATCACAGTTTTAGGTCCCGACAACAGAACCATTTTTTGGCATAGGGACAGACCCAGGGTTCAACGCTTTAACAACGCACCAACAAAACCCTAACTACCAACCCTTTTGACAACACTTGTGAAGTTGATGAAGTCTCACCCGAGGTAGAGGCATGTGGGGTTGTAGGACTCAAATGTCTACAACCTAGCTGGGACACAGATATGTGATTACAACACTTAACAAAGCACTTAGCCAACAATATGCATTAAGTTATGATTCTTATTCACATCACATATTAACCCTAATTACAACTCAACGCAGTAACAACCAAGATTAACCCTTAAAACTTCTTAACACATAGCATAATCTCAGATATAACATTTATTCACATCATAAAGCACTAAGAATTCATGGATCTATCTATCATACATTAAGAATACTGCACTAAGCAAATAGATACATAAATCACATGAACCACATTACACAAAGCACATCGACATAGGATATATGTGGTTCACCCCAGTGTGGGGCTACGTCCACCAACTCTTCTTCTTCTTCTTTATTAGTCTTCAAGATTTCTTACATTCCTATGCTCCTATTCACAAAGCCATAGAGCCAACTCCACCAAGGGACAAGAGATCTGCGTGCACCTCATGAGATCCTCCTTCCCTGAATAAGGTTAGGGAATAAAGCCTTACACAGTCTGTGCACAAAGTCCTTTACAATACCCTTTGCACGAAGCCACTAGTCGTGCACTAAGCCAATGACCTCTTTAAGAAAATTTTCTCCCTTACCTACATTTCCTAGCTACTTATTTATACATTACAAAAAGGCCTAAGCATGGGTAAACCCATGGGCCTACATCCCATACCTGTTACATAAACCCTAAAACCCAAAAAACCCACAAAAATGGGAGAGATCCCACGATATCCACTTCGCCTGGGCGCTCCATCTTCGACCAGCCTGTCGAAGTCCCAAAAATGGTCAAACATGACCAATGTTTCCTCAAAAATTGGTCGAGGGCCAAAAATCTTCTAACAAAGGAGTAGGAGCGCTCCCAACATCCAAGCGATTTTCCACCTCTTAATGGTAAAAATATTCAGGAGAATTAGGAGGTAAGGGTTCATAGCCTTCCAGAGGAATCCCTTGCATCCTATGTGATCTACGAAGACCTTTATCATCTACCGTATCAATATTGAAAAATAATTAAGTAAAAAAACAACACTTGCTAAAAATCTAGAAGAACCAACAAGTAAACAATACCTTCTCTCAATGACCATTCTAGTTGGTGTTGAAATTTGACATCGCATGATCAAATTGAGAAGGAGATAGGATATGAGCGGGTGGATAAGTTACATTGGAAACCTGCTTAACGGGCTTACGCCTTGGTACAATATTCCACAAAATAATCATTGATTTACCCTCCAAGGAGCCTGAGTGAGTTTGACCAACATCTGTTCCAGGTACAACAAAAATTTACCTTCACCGTCACCTTGTGTGAGGACCCTAAATATTATGGCTACTAAGGACACCAACTCACATTCAACCTCTCGACGGGTACAGTCAATAGTCTAGTCCAAACGTATGGGCAGGATAATAAGTCTGAAATCCTTCAAGAGAACTGAGGACAAGTGGACCGGTAGAACTCCAGAGGACCTCGAACGGATTCAAAATTCATGAAGCACCAAGACCAAATGAAGACAGTTGGACCTCAAGAAAAAACCCCAAAATAAGATCTTACTACTACGAACGGTTAATCCTTGGAGGGATAATCTTCGTTTCTCTCTCGAACGCGACCTTGTTTGTAACCCCTGTGTGAGAGGGGGATCCCAACTATGCTTATAAAAAAATTGGATTTACTCTACCTATTGCAAGATGATAAGTTCATTTTGAATGCTTTGGAGAGTTATACTCACAACCTAATACAAAGCGCTAATCCTAGCCTAATGTTTATGGAATAATCTAAAAAGAAAAAGTTTCTAGATCGATTTTTAATTAGTGTTGATTTTAGTGGTTGTTCCTTACACAGAGGTGAATGAGAGTGAAACTAATGATGTTACGACTCGAATCCCAAAGAAGTAAAAGGATGATAAGTAAACATTTCTTTCAATTAAATTCTATTTACGGGAAGGAGAAGAGTTTTCTTTCTTTCACTAGCAAACACAAGAATGCAAAAATTTCATGCAATTTGTTTTCAACAAAAATCCATTTCAGTGCTAAATCATAAAGAAATGTTTTCGGTATCCAAAAAATAATCATAAAAAGTATCATTTCATTTGATTATGAATGTGAATTGATTTGGTTTAATGCTTATGCCAGTAATAAAAAAGGTTTCACTATTGGTTAGGGACCTAACCCCTCACATAGGTATAATAATATATTTCTATGTAATAAAGGTCAATATTAATAAGGCCTAGTGTTGTAGGAAAATTTCCCCGTGGACAGGTGAATTCCCTCTTGGATATTAGACCCCTATGACCAAGATAGAAAAGTGCTGACTTTGAACACTAACTTCCCTTTAAACATAGCTAAGCTAATCGATAGAGAAGAGGAAGAATATATGAGTACCTTTTTATGAAGTTTTTCCTTGCTCAGTCCAAGTTGAACTTGATCTCCAAGTCCTTTAACGAGTCCTGCAATCCAATAAATAAAAGACAAATCATACTTCCTATTCTACCATGATTAGTTTGAAAGTAATTTATCAAAAGAGACAAGCTCATGCAAATGTACACAATATTGAAGGAAACATGCCAAGCACATGTATTAATGAGAACAAAATAAGGTGCTTACAAAGTGTATATGTAGATGTAGCAGCCTCATCAAGATCTCCTTGTCCAACCCCTTGCTCGAATCATCCACAATCAAAATGAAAATACTTTTCATTGATTATTCTCCCCCTTTCACCTTGAGGGTGCCTCCTTGTATAGGCTTTGAGAGGCCTAACCATCTTAGATATTCTTGGGATAAGTTGAGGATATTTCTCCATTAGTTGTGGAACTCCCTTAGATCCAACCTTGGACTTGGATTCGAGCCAAACTGACTCGTATATTTCTCATCTGACTTCAGAGATAAGGGGGATTTGTCCCTTGATTTTCTCAACAGACCAGTGCTCCCTCAAAGTGGGCCACATAGCATTGTAGTGCTCCCTTCTAAGAGGGAAAGGAGCGCTAGCTCTCCCTGCAAGTGGGTAGGGGAGCGCCGATCTCCAAAAATTCTTTTGTGATGGTATTTTCTCAAGGTAAAAGTTTTTACTCTTCGACAAATGACATATTTCCTTATTTTAACCAATCTTAGAGGATATCTCAAGTGTTCTTATGATTTCGTCTACAATGTGATATAGGCGAGATGATAGTATGATTTTTGTGACACTTGCGACACTTGTGACAAAAGTACGACACTTGCGGCACTTGCGATAATGAAAATGAGACATCATCGAAGTGAGTAATTTTGACGTGTAACACCTAGCAATAAGGAAGAACAAGTCCAATGTAAGAAGACCTAATAGAAGCGTCCTCTTCTATAAGGATCTTCCTCTATATGGTTCTTTTGATAGACATATTTTGTATAAATGGGAGTCGAGGGTATGAGAACTCTTGTCTTGGATATTATTGTAATAGAGATCTGCTCTGCTGGAGGTTTCCCCCTCGAAGAGGCAAGTGAATATTTCTCTGAGTAATCAAAGTGTTCTTTCTGGTATTATTCTGGCATCATTTTGGTATTATTGTGGTGTTGTCCTGGTTATATTGTTGTTCCTATGCCATTTCTATCTATTTATTTACTTTCTGCATACTTTTGATATCTGGAATATTACAAGTGGTATCAGAGCACCTTCCTTGGAAGAAAATTGTGGGTTAATTTTTTCAGGGTAGAGACATATTCCAATGTCTTTAAGCTACAAAGATATGTCATTATGTTATTAAAACTATGGTCGTGGATTCATACACGCAGAAAATACAATTAAGCACACATTTTTTGGCCACCCATGTAACCCCTGTTGGTACCCCTTCGAGTGGTAGCACATCAGACACCACTTGTATACATATCGACCTAGATCTCTTGAATCCCTCCATAGATAAACCAATTGACCTCCTAACTACTATAGTGTCACCGAGAACAACACTCGGGAAGATAATCTCTAGTATGTGGGTAGTTGGGTAGTACGGATAAGGGAATGATCTATCCTCCTTAGTTGGTGCCCTGAGATATTGGGCCGAGTACTACTGTTGGACCCCACATGTATATCATAGAGCTATAGCACAGGGAAAACCCTTGTCTGTAGAACCCTTGAATACCTAACCCTTGAAACATAAACAAAAATAGAACAAACAAGATATATTGCGACACACTTGTGTCTCCTGCATTTGAGTTGTGAAATTTCTACACATTTCTTCCTGTTAAGCATTTGGGAATTTCATCACTGTAGTATTCTTCAGATCAGAGTATAACTCCGCAAGATCCTATTGGCACCATTATTTGAGACCTATTCCGTTGGATTTCTCTCTTCTCCCTTATCGTAGTCATACCTATCATTTTCAACAATTTTTTTTCTTGTGGACCCGACCCCCTTCCACACCCTTATTTTGGTTTTACCCCATTGGATTCCATTCATCGCCATGATCGTTGTGATACATTTCACCCATAACCCATTTTCTATGTGGTCCCACCCACCCCTTTTCATGTTCCCTCTTAATCATGGCCCATACCCGTAGCCAAGACTTGGAAGCTTGCTTCACTACCTTTCACTCTAATTTCACAGAAACCCAACAAGAAGTGCGGCAAATCAGTGCCAATATTTCCACCATCAATCAAAATATGCATTCCTCCATCGCCGCCTCAATCATGGAACTCAAAGAAGAGTTCAAACAAGACATTACTACCCATCTTGAATCTCTCACTATGATGATCTGCACCAAGCTGCATATCCCTGCAGATCTTCCCGTATCTGACCCACCTTTGCATACTGAAAGTAAAAGTTTCTCTCATTCCCAGAATTTCCAGCTCCATCACTTTCAACGTGAACTACACTTTCCACGTGTGGATGTGACCAAATTTTATGGATCGGATCCCATTGGATGGATAACTCAAATGGAACATTATTTCTCTTTGTATGGCATTACATGTGAGTTGGCCAAAATCTGGTTTGGTGTTCTCCATCTAGATCAAGAACGTTGGCAATGGTGGAAATGGAGAAAAAATTCCCACCAAGGTTATGTGGCTTGGACACACTTTGTGGAAAAGATTTATGAACTCTTTGACACTGACACCAACCAATTAGACCATTTGACAAAGTTGAAACAATCTGGCACCGTGGAAGACTTTATAGCTTCTTTTGTGAGACTAAATTTTCATACAGAGGGCATGTATGATGCCTTTTTATGAGAATGTTTTATCAGTGGCCTCAAGGATGAGATTTGTGATCATTGCCTCATGGCTCGTCCTCAGAGTTGGGCAGGCGCTACTAAAAGAGCTAAGGAAGCACACTGGGTTGTCTCTTCTCAAAACAAAAAACCCTCCTTTATTCCTCACACTAAACCAATAACTCCCACTCCTCCTTCTACTCCACTACAGATCCAAAAATTGACCAGGGCCGAAATGGTTGAACGCCAACTCAAAGGCCTTTGTTATAATTGTGATGAAAAATATTTTCCGAGACACAAGTGTAAGGAACAAAATATCTTTATGGCCATCTAGGAGGATGTTTCAGAAGAGGATGTTGAGGCTCCCCTGGTGTATGTGTCACTTAAAACCACTGACATAACCCATCCCTATGACCCTCCCGAAGTATAACCAATCATTTCCCTAAATTCTCTCACTAGCTTCTCTGCTCCCCAAATCCTCAAGATAATTGGTTACATCAAGCATAGGAAGGTCATAATTCTTGTTGATAGTTGAAGCACCCATAATTTTATTCATCGCTCCATTGCCCATGAAACTAATTTCTATATCCGTGAAACCAATAATTTCCAAATCATGATTGCCAATGGTGGGTCCATGAAATGTGGAGGGCATTGTGAATATTTGCGTCTCCAAATTGGTGACTACCACCTAAAATATCATATGTTTTCTATCGACATGGGCGGTTATGACATTGTGTTGGGTGCAGAATGGCTAAGGAATTTGGGTCCCATTCTCATGTCTTTTAAGGAATTAACCATGCAATTCGACTAGGAGGGCCAACAATATAAGTTCTAAGGCATCATCATCGGTTCCCCAGAGATCATTAGTTCCCATCGCATGGAAAAGCTTCTAAAAAAATGTCATTCTGGTATTATTTCCCAACTCCATTCCATACAAGAAACCAAGACACCCTTTGTGCCGCAGGACCTCCAAGCCATCCTCTCTAAACATCAAGTGATTTTTTCCACTCCCCAGGGACTCCCTCCTTCCCATGGTGTTCATGATCATTCCATTCCTCTTGTCCTAGGAAACCTTCCTCCCAATATTTGTCTCTAATGGTTCAATAACTGCTCAACGCAGGTGTTATCCACCCTAGTATGAGCCCCTACTCTTCTCCTGTGGTCATGGTCCTTAAGAAAGAAGGTTCTTGGCACATGTGTCCTGACTTCCGTGCCCTCAACAAACTCACCATTTGATCCAGATTTTACGAGAAGAACGAAATGAATACAGATTAATAAAATATGCTTAACAAAAAATAATAGAGATACAGTAAAATTGGTTTTCTATTCAATAAGGAAATAAGTTGAAACTGCAAAATGTAGTGGAAAACAAGCTTGCTGGAATGGTGGCAGCTTATCTCTGAGAAGAGATGTGACGATTGCGCTCATTCACAAGAAGATGATTACAATGAGGCTTTGAAGGCCTTTTACAGTAAATAGGAATGTCAAAAACCCTAGACATCCAAAAACCTAACCCTAGGAGATGAAGCACCAAAATTCATGTGGGCCTCGTTTGGGTAAGTTAGTACATCAACTTCTCGAGGTCGTAACTTTTGCATACGATCTCCATTTTAGGCGCATGATAGCCCATTGGAAAGGTATAACCGAGAAGAAAAAATTTTGACTGGCCCAGGTTAGTGCATCTACTAGTCACTTGGGCCCCAAATCCTCAAAAAACGTCATTTAGGGCCTCAAAACGGCCCCAGAAGTTTGGAACCTGAAAAACTGTCGAAAAACTGCCAAGGTGGAAAACTGTTTTTCGATATAGTGGAATAGGTGGGTGTCCACCAATATCCACCTGGACCAATCCTCCCTCCTTAGGAATCAATGGTATCCATTCCGTTGAGTTCCCCCATTAGATGAGAAAATTTTCGTTGAATTTGGCCCCGGGTGAGCCACTTGCCTTGGTGCAAGAGCTTCCCTGCTTTGATGACTCGATAAAGTTGGATCGTTTTCTCTCGAGTGCCCTTGATTTGTGTGTCCACAATCTGATCATTGGACACATGTTGCATGCATTCAGGGTTGAGCTTTGTTGGTGTCAACTGCTTTGCTATCTCTAAGGTGTCTAATAATGGTGGGAAATATGGTCGAAGGAAAGCCACGTTGAAGACTGGATGCATACCAAGGAAGGGGGGAATGTTGAGCTCAAAAGCATTGTCACCTGTTATCGCACGGTTTGTAGGAAAGGTTAAATAGCTTGAGTCAAGGGTAGAAACCGGCGTAACAAGAGCTTCCCCACCCACTGTCACCTCGATGGGGAGCTCTTTCTATTTAGGAGGGCAAGTCCAAGGGAGACGTCCCTAAGTCAATCTGGATTAAGGAAGGTCAAAGGATAAGGTCAAGTCAAGGAGGAAACCCTTCCACAGATTG
>ML781834.1:770047-785403 GCA_009831015.1 Picea engelmannii
GGCAGGACAAATCTGGCTGAGAAGAAAAAGTGGGTCCTCCAGGACCATGCTCAGGTCGCTCCTGCTCTCGGTACTCCATGTCTAGGACCATGTGGGCCTCGAGACATGATCTCCTAGTTATCCCTAATATCGGGGATAACATCACCCACATACTTGGTGATGGTGTACGACCCGTAAATGAGTGGGTGAAGCTTCTGATGGGGCCCTGTAAGGCGTTCTTTCTGCAAATACAACCAAACTTTGTCACCCACCTGAAACTTATGTGGCACTTGATATTGATCATGGCGTTGCTTGTACTTGGCATTAGAATTCTATAGAATATCTTGAACCAGTTGGTGGATATGATGGATCCGTTCAATGAACCGAGTGGCTTTGTCAGCTTTTGGTGGAGCAGGGGACGAGTCGACTAAGGTGGTTTCCAGAGGTAGTGAAACATCCATGGGGCACAATGGTTGGAATCCCAACCCCACCTGAAAGGGGTTGTGGCGAGCTGAGCTATGCAGGGCTCAGTTGTAGCTATGTTGGACATAGGGAAGACTCTCATCCCATGTGTGGGGGTGTTTTTAATTTTACATGCACAAGATATGTACGACCATCCAATTGACGACCTTAGTTTGGCCATTTGTCTGGGGGTGGAAGGCAGTGGATTTGGTGAGCTTGGTATCCAATAGTGACCAGAGGCTTGAATAGAATGAGATGAGGAATTGACTGTCATGGTTTGAGATAATGGTTTGTAGGATCCAAAAATGTACCCATACTCGTTCAAAGAAGATCTTGGTAGTGACTTCTTCTGTGATGTTCTTCTTTCAGGTGGCTAGAATTGCCATCTTGGAAAAGAGATCAACAACAAAAAAAAAACAGTCATTTCCCCTCTTGGTGGATGGGAGGCTCGACATGTAGTCCATTGAGATGGATTCCCATGACCTATTACGAGTAGGCAGAGGGGTGTAAATTCCCTGTTTTGTAGTGGTTGGTTTGGAAATAGCGCAGACGGTGCAGGACCTGATATACTTGTCGACATCCTGTCGAAGTTTCAGCCAGTAAAATATTTTATGCAACACTGCCACTGTATTTTCGATGCCAAAGTGTCATGCCACCCGAATGTAGTGATATTCCCAAATCAGCTTCATGCGCTCGCTTGATGGAATGCAAAGATGGCCTAGACGACACAAAAACCTGTCTTGAAGATGGAAATTAAGGACGACTGAGTTGGTGCCCAACATTTGGTAGGTGGTGGAGAAGTCAGGGTCTGTCTCGTAGAGGTGGGGCCATCCGAAGGTCTCGTGGTCACAAGAGTCCAGCACCATGGTGAGTGCCACGATTAGAGGTCAGCTAAGGTAGTCAACAACTCAGATGGTACTTCCTATTTTATACTTGATGTTGAGGTGGAACTGTTGTAAATATGTTGACCACTTCTGATGGCGGTCATTCTGCAATTTTCCTTGGGTCTGCACGAACTGTAGTGGCTTGTGATTAGTGTGGATGATTGTCTCCTTCCCAAAAATGTAATGTCTCCACTGGTGGCAGGCTTTCACAATGGAGTACATTTCTTTTTCGTAATTAGGGTACTTATGGACAACATTTGATAGTGTCTCACTATGATATGCCATGGGGTGTTCATGTTGAGTGAGAATGACGCCCACAACATAGTTTGAAGCATCTGTCTCGATCTCAAAGGGATGCTGCATGTATGGTAATGAAATTACCGAGGATGAGAAAACATGTTTCTTCAAGTCATCAAAGTCTTGTTGTTGGGATAATACCCAAACAAAATTTTCCTTACCGCCACCCTTGGTTACTTGGCTAAGGACCCATGCGATATGAGAGAATCCCAACACAAACCTGCGATAGAAATTGGCGAGGTCCAAGAAGCTCCGAAGTTTAATGAGTGTGGTTGGGGCTGGCCAGTCACAAATGACCTGGATCTTAGCTAGATCCACATGCACACCATGCTGATCAACAATGTATCCTAAGTAATGGACCCTATCCATGACAAAGGATCCTTTTTCCAAGTTTTCATATAGTTTGTGCTGCCGCAGGGTGTGCAAAACCTGGTGAATATGATGCAAGTGTTCTGCACAAGTCTTGTTGAAGATGAGGATGTCATCCAGATACACCACTACAAAAGTATTGGTGAAAGTTCATGGGATATCATCCATCATCCTCATAAAAGTTGCTGGAGCATTTTTCAAACCAAAGGGCATGACCAACCATTCAAAAATACCTTCTTTTGACTTGAAGGCAGTCTTCCATACATCTGTCTGTACCATTGGGACCTGGTGGTAGCCAGACTTCAGATCAATCTTACTGAAGTATTTGGCCCTAGTGAGATGATCAAGGAGGTCGGCGATTCGGGGAATCAGGTATCGGTTTTAGAATTTGATTTTATTCAGGGCTCGGTAATCAATGCAGGGTTGTCAGGGCCTGTCTTTCTTCTGCACCAACACGATTGGGCTTCCACAAGGCAATGAGCTGGGATGGATGTGCCCCTTGTGGAGAGATCAGCCATGGAGGCCCTGTATGTGGTTGCGATCTTTCGCTCACTCTGAGAGAGAATCACGAAGAAGACAAATTTCCCGGTCTAAGAGATGACCTTCCTGCATTACTTGGAAGAGATCAAGGAAATAACACTAGGATGGACTGCCTCGAGTATCTTGTACAATTTCATGTTCAAAGTAATAATAAAACTACAAGGCCTAGAATCATATACAACATGACATTTCCATAAATAAGGTTGGTCCAAAATAAACTTACAAACTTTGAGAGGAGAAGCATCACACAATACCTCATCTTTGAAGGGCTTGATTCCATACGATAGTCGATACTGTTGGCTGACGCATAGATCACTTCCTTGGCAGAGCCATCCAATGGTGTAGGGTTGTGGGTGCGGTGTTGTTAGTAGGACCAACCACTTGACGACCTATGTTGATATGAGGTTCTTCTTGCTACCACTATCAATGATGAAGTGCAACAAGGTGCCTTTTACCCACATCTGTGAATGGAATAGGCACTCTCCTTCTTCTGGCTCGTCTGGTTCACCAGGATAGAGCTTGGTGGTAGCAATGGTGGCATTGGGTTTCACTTCAATGATCCATCTTCCCCTTTTTGTTTTTGAATCAGAGTCAGAACCCGCATCTGATTCAGAGGATTTCACTTCAGCCACCAATGACTGCTTTGAGCAACAATTAGCAGTGTTATTCCAAGGGATCTTATGGAAGTCACACCACTTCCTGGTATATTTCATTCTCTTTCTAGTGTCCTTCTTTGCTTGCGGCTTGGACTGTCTATATTGATACTATACATGTTTTCTCTGTCCTTTTTTCTATGGGTTGGGGCTGCCCTTTCCTGGCTTTTGCTGTGAGGGGTTCCCAGGCCCAAATTGCCGCATATTTTTTTTGAGCTTCTACTCAATTTTGACGGAAAATCGACAGGCCGTGCCCAAGGACGATATGTACAGAAATTACATTTCGGTATGGATGTATCTATGCAGAGAACAACAATACTTGAGCACCAGATATCACTTCGAATATTTGATACCCAGCTTTGTGCGCAAGGTATGGAAGATATTTGTGAACTCTGGCACTGCTTGGTCTCTTTCTTGCCGCATTGTGGTCCATTTGGTATACAAGTCGCCATAACTTCCGACAAGGTAGTACTGTTCCTTAATAGCATCCCTGAAGGATTCCTAGGTGGCCACGCCTGTAAATAATGAGGGTTCCTCTATTTGCTTTTTCTTACAGAAAGTTTCCCACCAATCTTTGACATGGGGAATGGATTTGAGGAGCGCAAAGGTAATCTTTTCTCTATTCAAAAAGTTATGGACAGAAAAATACCCTTCTATTAGATTCAACCACTTTTCTACAACATCTACGTCTATCTAACCTTCAAATGTAGGAATATCGAAGTTGATTTGTACCTTTAAGGGGGCAGCGCCTGCACTCGAGGAAGATGCGTCACCTGTTGGTAGTCGCGGAAGGACTTGAGTGAAACTATCCATCATCTCGTTCCTCTGTTGCATGAGGGATTCCTCAAGAAACATTTTGAAAAGATCTCCTATCCTGTCATATTTATTTTCTCCTGCCATGAGAGGTCGCTTGGGCATGCGAGACATTTTGTCCTCAAGATAAATAAGCTTGAGACCCAATTATTTGTACCTTGACCTTGTTGGGGACATGCATCAAGATGACAAGGAGAAGAACACTCTGATACCACTGGTCCTTATTTTATGAGAAAAATGAAATGAATACATATTACTAAAATATTCTTAACACAAAATAATAGAGATAAAATAAAACTTGTTTTCTATTCAATAAGGAAATAAGCTGAAACTATAAAATGCAGCGGAAAACAAGCTTGCTGGAATGGTGGCGGTTTATCTCTGAGAATAGATGTGATGACTACGCTCATTCAAAAGAAGATGATTACAATGAAGTTCTGAAGGCCTTTTACAATAAACAAGAATTTCAAAAACCCTAGAGATCCAAAAACCTAACCCTAGGAGATAAAGCGCCAAAAGTCATGTGGGTCAAGTTTGGGTAAGTTAATACATCAACTTCCCGGGGTCGTAACTTTTGCATATGATCTCCATTTTAGGTGCACGATAGCCCTTTGGAAAGGTATAACTGAGATTTTTTTTTTTTGACTGGCCCAGGTCAGTGCCTCCAACAATCAAATGGGCCCCAAAGCCCTAAAAAATTTCGTTTAGGGCCTTAAAACGATCCCAGAAGTTTGGAACTCGAAAAAGTGCTGAAAATTTGCCAAGGTGGAATTTTTTTTTTTCGAGCCATTGGAATAGGTGGGTGGCCACCGATATCAGGAAATAAATCATTCATCAGGGTGGTAGCTGATTTTATTTCCAATTATGCTCATTTCTATGCTCTTCAACACCCATTTACAACATCCACTGTGGCTCAAATTTTCATGGATCAGGTCTTCAAGATTCATGGCATGCCAAATTCTATTGTTTCTGTTCGCGATCTAACTTTCACCAACAATTTTTGGCAAGAATTGTTCAAACTACAAGGCACCCAATTGCATCTCGGCACAACTTATCATCCCCAGACTGCTGGTCAAATTGAAGTTGTCAACAAATGTTTGGAAACATATTTGAGGTGTTTTGCATATGAAAGGACGAATCAATGGGCTCAATGGTTACCACTAGCTGAATGGTGGTACAACACTTTGTACCATACATCTATGCGCATGACTCCTTTTGAAACAATATATGGACAAAATCCACCTTCAATTCTCTCATATTTTCCAGGTGTCTCAAAGGTCCAGGTGGTTGACCAAACGTTTACAGTTCGAGAGGCTATTCTCCATACCCTCAAAGAGAATTTGGTCATGGCCCAGAATCACATGAAGCAACAAGTAGATTAAGGTCGCTCCGAGCATCAATTTGTAGAAGGGGATCAAGTGTTTCTTCGACTGCAACGTTACAAGAAAAATTCCCTCAAGGCTGACCATTGTTAGAAACTGGTGCCCAAATTTTATGGTCCCTATACTATCCTCAAGCATGTGGGATAGGTGGCCTATTAGTTAGCTTTTCTCAGTCATTCTAACCTTCATCCTATTTTTCATGTTTCCTGCTTAAAGAAGGTGCTTGGAACTAAGTGCCAAACTCAAACCAACCTTCCCGAATTGGACAAAGAAGGCTCCATTTGGCTACAACTATAAGCAATTTTGGACCAACATGAGCGTCGACTGTGTCAAAGAACCATCAAGGAAGTGTTAGTCTAGTGGAAAGATACAACTCCAAGAGATGCCACTTGGGAACCAACTACCATTCTGCAACAATTTCCCCATCTCAAGCCTTGAGGACAAGGATGTTTTTAAGGGGGAGGACATGTTAGGGACCTAACCCCTCACATAGGTAGAATAATATATTTCCATGTAATAAAGGTAAATATTAATAAGGCCTAGCAATAAGGAATAACAAGTCCAATGTAAGAAGACCTAATAGAAGCCTCCGCTTCTAGAAGGATCTTCCTCTAGATGGTTCTTTTGATAGACATATTTAGTATAAATAGAAGTCGAGGGAATGAGAACTCTTGTCTTGGATATTATTGTAATAGATCTTTGCTCTGTTGGAGGTTTCCCCCTTGAAGAGGCAAGTGAACATTGCTCTCAGTAATCAAAGTTTTCTTTCTAGCATCATTTTGGTATTATTGTGGTGTTTCTATGGTTATATTGTTGTTCATCTTCCATTTCTATCTATTTATTTCTGTTCTTCATACTTTTTATATCTAGAATATTACACTATTGCAACTTTTAGACAATGGGAAGAAAAAATCACACAAACAAAAGGCACTCTCACAACAGTGAATAAGAGGTAAAAAGAAAACTAAAAATTTCCAAAAAGAATACCAAAAACAACAAAACACACTTAATAAATTTTTGGAAATATATGAAGATCAGAGACCAAATTAAAATAGTAAAGAGATCCCTGAGTTTTCTTGTAACAAACTTTAATTGATCAGATGAATGAAAAGGTACCAAAATGAACCCAAAATTTGAAGAAAAATGATGATTGTGTGAAAAGGAAATACAATGAAATCCAATCAAAGATCAAAAGTATTAAAAGAAGCAAATTTCAGGTTTGACATAAGACATAATTGACAAAACAAGTTCCGAGTTAAAAGGAAATACCCAAAAATTACACCCATTACAAAGGCAGTCAACATTTTTTCAAAATGAAGAAAAATCAGCGCTCTGGTTATATTAGCACCAGAGCGCTACAACACTCCCTAAATCACTATAGGGGAGTGTCGATTAGGAAATCAACACTCTGGCTGTAACTGGAGAGGGCGTAGGTTTCTAAGAAAGAAAGGAACTAACCCAGAAAATGAAAAACTCAGGAAGTTTGATCAACAGTCTCTGTGAGACAACTTCAGTAATGACAACAGATGTATAGAAGAAGAAAATACAATAAGAAGGATCTGAAGATGAGCAAAAGATAAGACAAAACCAAGGAAAGAAACCAAAATTGAAAGCTTCGATCCCTAGTGGAGTTGCCAATTTATGTTGTAGGAAAATTCCCCTGTGGATAGGTGAATACCCTCTTGGATCCTTGACCCCTATTACCAAGACAAAAAGATGCTAACATTGGACACTGGCATTCCTTTAAATGTAGTTAAACTAGTCAAAGAGAAATGAGGAAGAAAGTATGATGTACCTTTTCTCTGAAGCTTGCCCTTGCTTAGTCCAGGCTGAACTTGATATTCAAGCTCCTTAATGATATCTACAATCCAATAGACAACAAATACAACACATACTTACTATTCTACCAAGATTAGTTTAAACTAAATTTGTCAACAAAAGACAATTATATGTAACCATACACAAACTTGAAGGAAATAGGCCAAACATATATTAATGAGAACATTACAAGGCACTTACAATCTGTAGATGCAGTAGCAACAACCTCTCCAAGTCCTGCTTGTCCAACCCCTTGCTCAAAAGATCCATGATCAGAATGACAATACTATTTTCTGATTATTCTTCTCTTTCTCACCATGAGAATGCCTCCTTTTATAGGCTTTGAGAGGCTCAACCACCTTAGTTATATCTGGAATAAGTCGAGGATATGACTCCATCAGTTATGGCATCTCCCTTAGATGCATCCTAAAGCTTGGATTCGAGCCAAACCAACTCGGATCATCTCTAGTTGTCTTTAGATATAAGGGGGATTTCTTCCCATGATTATCTCAACCAATCGACGCGCCCTCAAAACTGGCAACATAGCGCTACAACGATCCCTTCTACATGGATAGGGAGTGCTAGCACTCCCTGCATGTGAGCAGGAAAGCATTGATCTTCCAAAAGTTCGTTAAGATGACCATTTCTCAAGGCAAATCATTTTGCTTAGCTTGTCAAATGATGTGGTTTCCCCTTCCAACATGTATTATAGGATGTATCAAGTGTTTCCATGGTGTCGTCTGCAATGTGACATATGTAGAACGAAAATGTGACATTTACGACACTTGCAACAAAAGTGTGACACTTGCGACACTTGTGAAAATGATAATGTGACATTATCGAAGTGAAGAATTTTGACGTGTAACAACACCCTCTTTGAAATCAATGAAGAAATCTTTTTATATCTCTAAGTACTGGACCTAATCTCACCTGTTTTCATTTTTCTCTATATATTGAACATATTAGTTTATTTCTATAATAAAATGGATTCTATGAGGATTGAATAATTTCATCTCAATCTTTTACAAGTGAATAATTTCCTAAGAGTGATATCTAATCCACTTCTTAGATAGCTTTAGTGTTTATTGATCAATCTAAAATTATGAAGTTTATCTTTTCAATTATGTATATTCCAAACTTTTCAGTGGTTATTGGTGAACATGAAGTCTTGCCCAATTTTATGTGACTTTTATAAAAATTTTAAAAGGGCTCCAAGGAGAACCACCCCTTTAAAAACAAGAATGGTCTTTCTTTCTACCGAGAAACAATTCTCAATGCCTAATGGGATTGTTTATCTTTGGTTAACAAAGCCTTGATAGCTGAGCTATAATGGACCGAAAAAAATTCCATATGAGAGAGTTATTCCCTCTAGAAGTTGACATGTAATTTGAACCCCATAGTGCCAATTGGATGCCATGAAAGTTCTTATTACTCACACATGTAGGGATAGTCATGTATATCCTTTCATCAAGGCTATATAGGTTCTAAAACCATGATGTTTTCAATTGTTTTGGAAGGACAAAACCATATCCCTAACCCTAATGAGATGCTAAAAAGTGAGACACAATGAGAGAAAGAGGTTTCATTCGTATGGTGTTAACTGAGCAAAGAAAATAAATGAGATATATCATAGCAGAGTATATGGAGAGAGTGAAACTATAGTAGCCTAATCAAGGGAAAATTTCCATCTACTCCATTATAATGAGTGACTGTATTTCTTTATCTTTTGCATTATAAATATGAGAACAAATTAAGAGCAAGGCACACTGCTTATTTCTTACTCGAATTTTCACTTGAGAAGGTTTCTCCATGGAACATCTTGAGTTCAATTCATTAATGGTGTTCATTTTTCACTATTGTAGTTTTGTTCTCATATTCTCAATGATTTTCATAAAGAAAGCATTATGCTTCTGATGTTATAACTTCACTTATATTTCATAAATAAAGTACTATGCTAATAATGTTATAACTTGATTATAAGTAATTATTAATAACCTAATTATATTTGCAACGATATCCTCATATTTGTTGTGAAGAGTTGTGTTGTGAAATATCCACAACAATGTAGAGAGAATCTTGGTCAATATTAAGGAAATTAAGGTATTTTGGTACACTATGAGACCTTTATCAATATTTGACCCATACACAAGGGACTTATAACCCACATGCTTTAGAAACATGGATACCTTGAGGATTTTTTTTTTTCCGTTGTTCTCAGACTTATGTAGAGAACTCTATATTCATAATGGATACTAAGCCATTTTGAAGATAGAGTTCTCTACAAAAGTATGAGAATAGAGAACACACTTTTAATTCTGCAAGGTATAATTATTGGTGAAGTGCATGGGCTATAAGTCCCTCATTTACAGATCATAAGGTAGCAGGGATATCAGATCCTTGATCATGACAAAAATGCTAAAATTTTGAGGAGAACAAAGACCTAGCATGGGTAAAGAAAACAAAGAAAATTTGGAATACTTGTAGGAAATCGATGTGAAACTTCAAGAAGAGAATAAGCACTTGAAGGAAAGGTCCAAACGTTTTTCTAAGGGATGGAAGAGATGGAAAATAAACTTGATACTTTTTCCAAACTGTTACAATTGATAAATAAGTTTTTCGATGAATGCCTAGACTCCCTCATTGTGGTTATGACAGATTGGGACAAGAGAAGAGTGAAACTTGTACAACTGGGAGAGAAGGTCACCCATATGGATAGTTGGTAGGAGGATATGCTCACTAAAATGATGGCTCAACCACATCCATAATTGGTAGAGAAGGAGTGAATTGATAACCAATTGAATTTTAATTGGGTAGCATTGATATTTGGCTACTACAATTTGGAAGCAAGTGCCTATCCAATCCACATTGTCTTGTTTTCTAGTCAAGAGATCATCAAATATAGTTGTTGATGGAATTAATTGAGATTGGGGTGATTTCATGCAATATAGAGTTGTTTTCATTGAAATCGCCAATAGATATTTTTTGTAGCCATTCATGCTCAGATAACTGACTGGTAAAAGAATTCTCTTTTACAAAGTAAACTAAACACCAAGAATAATCCTTGTAAGCAATTTTAAGCTAGGATTGCAGTGAATGAATAAATTTATGTAGAGGATCCATGTTGGTGAAGTGAGTGGGCTATACATCCCTCATTTATGGATCATATTCCCCATGCACATGTCATACAAGTAAGACTTGCAAACATGTCGATTTGAAACATATAAGGTGTGCCCCATTATATAACACCTTATCCCCATTAGTTTGATTGTGTACAATAACTTGTTCTAATTGGTGATTTTCAATACCCATCCTCCATCCATCCATCCAATGGCCTAAGGATTAGAGTGCGAGCTAACTATGAGCCCTAATATAAATATTACAATATTTTTAATGAAAACATTAATTTCAATTATGGATGATTATGTGTGAAACAACATTTTTCTTACCTCTTGAAGATCATAGGGGAGAATCGCTAAGTTACAATAATCAACACTACAACCTTTGGTTCACTATTGAATGATGTATTTTCACATATCATTACACTTAGGTAGAAATTTTCATACTAAGGTTCATAAAGATGTATTAGAAATATTTTCTTAGTAGTGCATTAATACTTGTCATGCTAAGATGATTGGTGGAAGTAATGTCATCTTTGGTTGTCTCCTTTATGGAAATTGAGTTAAACTTAACATTATACCAGTTTGATTTGTGGAAGGAATACGGTCAATCTTCAACAAATGAATTTTGTTCCATAAAACAAATTCACTATTATACTAATAATATATAACAAGGATTATGAGTAACTTAGTCCTTATCATTTGAATTAATGAATTAAAACAAACTAAGTTAAATATCTCAACAAAGAAACACTTTCTCCTATGAAAAGGAGGGGGGAAATGTCAAACTATCTAAAAACACCTAGGGCTATGAGAATATGAGATATTTAAATGAGAGGATACTATATTGAACATAAAACAAGACAAAATAATGTGAAGAAGAAAAATTCGATCCATAATATAAATATAGTCAACAAGGAATTTGTAATTTGTAAATAGTGAATAAACATCTTGAATGAAATTGAAAAACAATGACCCACAACAATTTAATGTTGAAGCCAAAAACAAAAAAAACAATTGGAGTCTAGAGAACTATGCATAGTAAGATGGACCCCATAGTAGATGGGATCATATAGTGAGGTACAATGTAAAATAATGAAATATTTGATAATTCAAAATCACGATTTCAGTCCTACTTACACTAGATCTCTATGAAATGATATTAAGCATCTTATGGTGAAGATTTTATGATAATGCTGAAATTTGTGGCACCCAACAATTTAAACATTTAATAGTAAAGGATTCAATAAGTGGTGTTATTGAAATTGTGGCGTTATTGAAATTTGTCTCACACAATATATATAATCAAACTTTATGTTGTTCACATGATCGTACATAGAAACATAGTAGCAGTAAGAAGATTGTATTCCATGTGATGATGACAAAAATGAATAAGAATAAATGATATAATATAATATTTCAAAAGAATGGGGTTTCGAGCACTATTTCATCAAAGAGCTTATAGGTACAGTAATATGAACAAAATTCTAAACATTTAGCAAATAAATAGCACAAACACCCCACTATATGCTCTTTATTGCAATGGAGAACTAATAAAAAAATAACTAACCAAAAATAACACCCCATAAACCACAAAGGAGATGGGTTTCAAAAACATATTTCTCAACATCTTGTACAAGTTGTACAAACATGTGGCTCTCCATTTCACTTGAGTTCCCATAAGAATAACCATTAACAACTTAGAATAATGAAAACTCAAAAAAACCACTAGGTGGCTAGCCAAAGGTTAGATGCATATTTAATTAGTGTAATTTAAAAATTTCAAGAATATAACCTTTTATAGCTTTAGCAAACTATGAAAACAACTAAGGGTAAATCATATGTAGTTAATATAGTTTTATCATGAATACTAAAAAAAACATATACATGGTATTCTCTAAAGTTTAGAAGTTCATAAATTAGAAACGGATTAACACCAATATTTGGAATAATGAACATAACTTATGGAACACGTTATAATTAGAGGAGTTATTAAAAAAAGGACAAGAATGAAGTGAACTTAAACTATGAAGTACTTAACATGTAAGAAATTACATTTTGATCTCATACAATGTTCAAATTAGTAAGAGAAGCCTTAGTGAAAATTGGTATTTATGTTCATGTAGATATCAAATAGGTAATTTATAGAGTCAAAATATGGGAAGAAATAAATTACACGTATCACACACTACAAATTATTTATGTGGATATCAGTGGCCACCCACCTTTCCAGCTGGCTCAAAATAGCTTTCTAGCAATTTTGATAATTTACTATTTTTAGTAGTTTTTTGGGTCCTGAATTTCCGGAGCCATTTTGAGGCCCCAAACGACGTTTTTTGGGTATGTTGCAGTGTACCACTGTTGTATTCCTAGAATAGATCTTTCCAATGGGCTATCATACGCCTAAAACAGAGATCGTATGCAAACGTTACGACCCCGGGAAGTTGATGTACCGACTTACCCAAATGGGGCCCACATGACTTTTGGCGCTTCATCTCCTAGGGTTAGGTTTTTGGATGTTTAGGGTTTTTGAAACTCTTGTTTATTGTAAAAAGGCCTTGAGAGACTCATTGTAATCATCTTTTTGCAAATGAGTGCATCCGTCACATCTCTTCTCAGAGATAAGCTGCCACCATTCCAGCAAGCTTGTTTTCCATTGCATTTTACAGTTTCATCTTATTCCCTTATTGAATAGAAAATTAGTTTTACTGTATCTCTGTTATTCTGTGTTAAGCATATGGTAATAATTTGTAGTCATTTCATTCTGCTCATAAAATCCGGATCAGTGGTATCAGAGCGGTCTACTCCTTGTCATCTTAATGCATGTCCCCAACGAGGTCGGAGTACACAAAATCTCTCGCACACCCAAGTGACCTCTCATGGAAGGAGAAAAGAAAGATGACGGGACAAGAGATCATTTCAAACTATTGATTGAGGAAGCCCTCACGCAACAGAGGAATGAGATGATGGACAATTTCATGCAAATCCTTCGACGGCTACCAACAGGCGACACATCTTCTTCGAGCGGAGGCACCGCCCCCTTCAAGGTACAAATAAACTTCAATATTCCTATATTTGAAGGTCATATAGACGCAGATGCTGTAGACAAGTGGTTGAATCTACTAGAAGGGTATTTTTCTATCCATAACCTTTCGAATAGAGAAAAGATTACTTTTGCGCTCCTCAAAGTCGTTCCCCATGTCAAAGATTGGTGGGAAACTTTCTGTGAGCAAAAGGAAACATAGGAACCCTCATTATTTACAGTCATGACCACCTGGGAATCCTTCAGGGATGCTATTAAGGAACAATACTACCTTGTTGGAAGTTATGACGACTTGTAAACCAAATGGACCACACTGCGGCAAGAAAGAGAACAAGAAGTTCTAGATTTCACAAATATCTTCCATACCTTGCGTACCAATCTGGGTATCAAAGATTCATAGATACATCTGGTGCTCAAGTATCACGGTGCTCTGCATAGATACATCCAGACCAAAATGGAATTTTTGGACACTCATCCTTGGGCGCGGCCTACCGATATGCTGTAAAAATTGAGTAGAAGCTCAAACAAAAGATGCGACAATTTGGGCCAGGGAACCCCTCACAAAAAAAGCCAGGAAAGGGCGGCCCCAACCCACAAAAAAAAGGACAGAGCAAATATGGACATTATCAGGACAACCAGTCCAAGCCGCAAGCAAAGAAGGACACCGAAAAGGCAAAGAAAGATACTGGGAAGTGGTGCGACTTCCATAAGAGCCCTTGACATAATGCTACTGACTGCCACTCAAAGTAGACACTAGTGGCCGAAGTGAAATCCTCTGAATCAGATGCGGGTTCTGACTCTGAGTTAGAACCAGAAAGGGGAAGACAAATCATTGACACGGAACCCAGTTCCACCGGTGCTACCACCAAGCTCCAACATGGTGAACCAAACAAGCCAAAAGAAGGAGAGCGCCTCTTCCATTCACAAATGTGGGTAAAATGCACTGTTAGGTGATTTATATGTACTAAAAAAGACACTAAACTACCCTCAATTAAACTATCAACCCAGGGTAAGTAAACTTAGAGTTGTAGCAAAATATATGCCAAAGGTAAAAGGTTGGTAGGAGTATAGTCTAACTAAGGAAAGCAACTATCTAAGGCTAATCTGCTCAAGCAAACCTATCTAATGAGAAAACCCTACCAAGCAACTTGAAACTAGGTAACCTAACTAATTTTGGGCCAAGGATCGATGGATAGTTCCTAAGAAAGCAAGTAAAACCCTATGTAAAGCAAACTAGTTTAATGATAAGCAAAAGCAAACTACTAAGCATAATAAGAAAATGACAAAAGAAAACTTCTTTAACTTGCCAACCTACATTCAATGAGCAACTACCCTATGAAAGAAAATAAATAAGCAAGTAAGAAAAAACACCTATCTAACCTATTAAAGCAAAAGACAAGTAAGCAAAGACAACTATCTATCCTACTAAAGAAAAGACAAGTAAGCAAAGACAACTATCTATCCTACTAAAATAAAGGGACAGGTAAGCAAATAATTCTCATTGAACAACTATCTAGCCTAAGAGGCAAGTGAACTAAATGTCTAATGCAAAACTATTTATCTTGCATGAAAGGAAATTTAAATGCTCAATGCAATGCATGAAGGGAAATCTAGTTTATTGAGAGCAAGAAAGACTACCAACTAAACTTATGAAAACAAGAAACTCTCTTCTAATCTACAAAAGCAAGAAACTATCTTTAATCTATGAAACACTCAAATGTAATGCTGGTGGTTGTGTGAATGCCTTCGGTGGTGACGGATGATATCTCGATGACACTTGACAACAAAGGATAGTTCTAATGGTATAAGCTCAATGCTATTTTCAATGGAAAAATGAAAGGTGTGAAGTAAACAGTGCAATGAAAACTTAGCCATGATAAAAGTAATGTTAAATACCCTGCATATTCATGTATAAACCATCAACAACATAATGAGATTTAATTGCATTTTAATCTATGAAAGGAAATTGCGTAAAGGAAAACTATGCTATGTCTATTCTA
>ML781834.1:785453-814610 GCA_009831015.1 Picea engelmannii
AAAGAAAACCCAAATTAAAACTATGTTCTGTTCTAATTAAAAATCTATTCTAAACTTGACTGTAAAATTGTAAAAGAAAGCAAGATTTAACATTTAACTGCATATGAGGGTTAGTAAAGAGAGAGAGACTTTTTAATTGCACATAGAATTAGTAAAGAGACTTGCAAGCCTGTTCCTAGTCTATCAAATCAACACATACTATCACATATCATCATCTAACCTGCAAAAGAGAAGTAAAACAGTGAGCTACAACAAACTAATTAATTAAATAAAAACATGTACATACAGAAAATAAGAAAGAGCAATTTATATTACGAAATGCATAAATAAACATAAGAACAATCACCAAACTGCTGGTGCTCCCCCAACAAGTCGTGGCTACCTTCTACAAGCACACCACGAACTTCAACATGCCGAATTCACCATGAAAGTTAAAAATGCAATTTTGGCACTATTCTGGCAATGTGAAAAATAAAAAATAGAGTACAACGAGTTTATCTCAAATCTGATGGCTCTTCTACTTGATTAACAATCTAATGACCATCTTGGTAGTATTTATAGGTTTACAAACCAAGTGGTCGACCACAGGAGGGTCGAACCACCTCTAAATTCGACAAAATACAATAAATGCGGCCATAACTAACAAACTGAAGGAAGCCAATAATCGCTCTCTTTGGACAACTGAAATCGAGTTGTATTGAGCTTAGTAGTTGGAGGGGGTGATGATAAACAAAAACCATGTGCTTGATTTGTCCATTACTGGCCACCAATACCATAACCGCCAACTCGCCTTGCATTTTTATGGAATACTGGGCGCTGGAATGAGTGCCGGATCGGGTACCGGAACGAGTGTTGGATCAAGTGCCGAATCAAGAAACATGGTGCGTTTTTCCTTGTAACAACAAAAAAACATGAATTAACTCTTGGAAGCATTAAAACATGATAAATTAAACTTGATTTAATCATAAAACACGAATGACACGTACCTTATGCCGATTATACCATTTTATCATAAAATTCTTCAAAAAGCTCATTTGAAAGATGAAAAACGCATATGTACATATGACAAAAAGTGTATAATAATGTCATGAAAATGATCATATCTCGGGCCCAACATTACACCCACACTTACGATTTTGCAGTTCCCACTGCAAACAAAAATAAGTTCCCCTCAGAACTAGGCTTGCTGAGGAGGGTCGGCTTTAGAAGCCTCTCCTTCTTGCTGTGTAGGATTAGCCTTGTGCCTCTTGTGTTTCTTTAATTGTGTTCTGAGGTTGCAGTTAGATTGGGTCATCCCATCGACCAACAATTGAAGGGAGTTAACTTTTTCCTGAAGGATTGCATTGCCATGATGAAGGTGTGCATCTATTGTCTTCCTCTCTTCCAATTGTTGGAGAAGTTGATGGTTTTCCTTTTGTAGCTCCTCTATAGTTGGGGTAGAATTAGTGATCTCCGAGGAAGGCTTAGGTCCTTTCAGAGATGTGGACAATTTATCAATTTTAGGATCTAGAGTAGGCATGGGTGAAGTAGGAGTGATGGGAGATCGGAAAGGTGAGGTAGGTTCTGATTTTTTTTTCCATAGTGGCTCTAATCCATATACAAAGACTTCCCTAAGTTGCTTATGAGGGCTCTCAAGGTCAAAGGATACTTGGATAGGATCTGAAGCAGGTGGAGGTTTTGCATAAGGCTTGGTTCTTGTGTTCCGAGTACTCTTATGAAAGGGTCCCTTACCAAATCAGTTGGCTCCTCTCTTGTTTGTGGGAATGATGGGAAAGTTGTTGCATTACGTCTTGGGGCTTCTTAGGTGTAGGATCAAGAGAAAATGAAGGCATTGGGCGGTCAACAATAGGCTTCTTTTGGTCTTTGTTCTTGGTCTTTTCCCCCGATGAATAAGTAGGAATATCAACAAGCTTTTGGTATTGTTTCGGCAAAGAGAGGGTTTGTGCAATGGAGTTTGGAGTTCTTGGAGAGTGAGGCTTGGATGGAGAGATAGTTTTTAGGCTAAGTGGCTTTCTGTCGGTCTTAACTCTCAAGTGAGGGTTTGCAAATTGGTAGATAAAGGCATCCCAATTTTTCCCCCATTTCTCTAGTTCGGTAAGAACGAGGAGTTTGATCAAACCGTGGTGGAAGAGACTATTGTGGGGGTTAGTCACATTTTTCCTCACTTGAGAGGACATCTTCTCCAAGCTTTTGATAAAATAAAAGGGAAAGTTCAAGGGGTTGTTGAACAGAAAATGAGCCAGCAATCTAAAGTGACAAGCTTTGAAGGTGGAGTATCTACCTTCACATGTAATTAACCTTGTGATGACGATGAGGGGATTGACCAATTCTGTCTTTATCCACTCCTTAGCATACCCGTTCACTCCTGAAATGCTCTCGAATTCGAGCTTAAATACCCTGTTGTACATTTAGTGCAACAATTAATGATCCTTGAACCATCTATCTCCCATTCTTGGGATTTTTGTTGCAACAACAATTGACTCTTCTGTGACTGCAAAGTTGAGAGACCCTACATGTGTTGTCTTACCATCAAAACCAACTGCAAATTGCATAGAAATACCGTCATCATGGCCTTGCAAACTAGACAGAAATGGCCCCCAGCCAACACGTAAGAACACTTCCCTGCACTATACGAATTTTGGAATGGAAAACAAGTCTGCATAGGAGGAGTGTTCGTATCTCCTGGGCATTGTGATAGAGTTTGAATTCACCAAGAAAGGGCGAAATCGAACCATGCAGAGGCACAATTTAAGCACAAGACAAGAGATGGCATGAATTTGGCATGGTTTGAGTGTGATTTGAATAGAGGGCGAGATGGAAAAGGTTGGGCACGATTTCCTAACACAGAGGAGAGAAATTAGCAAGGGTAAATGAGATAACAGAGTGCCCAGCCCAATTTTGGATGCTCTTAAGGTGGAGTGAGTTACACACATGTGCGCATGTGCTGCCATGTGTGAAGAATTTGAATTCAAAGGATCAATTTTTGGCAATGGACTGGTGCATAATTAGATCAATGTCCAAGTCGTTTGACTTGGACATTTGATCATAACCATATGAGGCATCTTTTAATCAATGCATGTAACCAATGTAATTGAATATAATTGAATTCTAGTTACCTGGAATCTAGGACAATTACTAGTATGCAATTCAATGGCACTTCAAATGACACTTCAAACGACATCTCATCCGTCACCTCATCCAACACCTCATACGGTACCTCATCCAGTACCCCTGTGTTAAGTGCATTTTCGCCTCTTATAGTGGTTAATGAGCAGAGGCACAGTGCTCCATGATCACTCATTCTTCTTGCATATGACATATAATGTCAAAACCTATAATGAATGGGATATAGTAAGCATAAAACAATGTATTGTCAAACCTACAGTATGCAACTTGTAATGGAAGATAACCAATAAAGAGTGGTATGTTAAATAACCAAGAAAGAGTGGTCTGTTAAGTATGAGTTCAGTAATGTATAACACACAGGAGTTAAACATTTAAAAATAACATGACTATCAATGTAATAAACTGTATCATGGTAATAATACAAAAATTCTTGCAAAGACTCTTTTCACTAGGCAATGATCATTTGTCAGCTCATGAACCCCTCCCCCACACCTAAGTATTGTGACACCTCACAATCAAAAGTATAGGAAACTAGTCAGTATCCCCCAATATCTGAATATTTACAGTATGTCAAGTGTAAAGATGAAATTTCATAGATTGGTCTAACGAAATAGTTAGGAGATGGCCCCACCTATAGGATAAAATATCCTATATATAGATAAGAAGAGGTAGGCAAGATAGTTTCAAGATAGTCTTAAAGTTATTTCCCAATGGAAAGTGTATGGATTTCATTAACCTTAGCTTAACCAAACATACTTCATGTCAGATTTGTCTGCAAGTAATGTCGTACATCAGGACAAGTTTACATTTATTATTTGTTTTTGTCAGATTACCATCCTTGCTAGGTAGAATGCCCCGCTGCCAACAAGCCTGTTCAGTACTCCGACGAGTTTACCTAGTCATACCATAGGCCGGTACTTGTTGGCAGCAGAACTATTCAGTATCCCAACGGGTTAGTCTCTTAGACCATCATAGACTGGTCCTCCATCTTTTAATATTTTAATATAAGATTGCTTATGCAAGAAGTTGGGGGGACAACTCTGAATTTTTTTTTTTTTTTTTTCAATTGGGATGGTATTTATGTTAGAGGATGAATTTCCGTTATATTATCAGTGGTTGTCCTGATGTAATGGGTACTTAAGCGGGTGTGGCCGATCTAAAGATATGATATAATCAATCTATTTAGTGTGTAGTGGATGGTATCATCGAGAAAGAACAGAAAGGTATCTCTAGGCTCAACTCACTTTCTTCTTTTGTAATTATTATGATGTTTCCATGACTAACTGCTAATGAGACCTCCCTGTTACTCTTTGATAAAGACACTTGACTTACTTACTAAGGTTTCTTGGAAAAACTGTACGAGAGACCTCTAGGCTTGATAGCTATGGTATCACTTCCTTATACAGTGGTGAAGAGTTTCAAGAGAAACTGCTTCAGAATGCCTTAAAAAATGAGAATGTTTGCAAAAATACGGCTAACTACAGTAAGTCAATATCCATTTGATGCTTTAATAGACACAAAATTCAAGTATAACAATGTTTTGAAGAAAGATCTTTGAAACTGTGTACTCTCGATGAAATAATCACTTACAGAAATATCTAGAATTGCCTTATTAACAAAATGCAAAAATTATTTATACATATATACAGTAGGAAATTCAGAAAAATTTTCAAGAACAAGGGGGAACTTCCCCATCTACTAAGGCCAATGCCTTCTCAGTTGACATGACCTGTAGAAAATCTTCTCTGGAAATGGGCTTATGATAAAATTTAATTCGGTGTCCATTTACCACAAAGGAGACTTGTCCATCGTCAATTGTTTTATTTTTTACAGCTACATTGTCATATACAGTGTCTACCTTGTAAGGGCCCAACCAACAGGTGGTAAGTTTGCCTTTGAAGGTTTTGAACTGGGAATCAAACAACAGGGACCAATCACTAGGCTAGAAGTGTTTCTTTTTAATAAACTTGTCATGCCACTTGCTCCTTTGGTTTTGGACTAATATCGTCCGTTGGATGGCATCTTGCCTGATTTCATCCAACTCATTCAACTGTAGGGCTCATTTCTTCTGAGACTCATCCAAGTTCAATCCTAATTTTGTGGCAATACCGAAGGTCCTTACTTGGAATTCTATTGGTAAACGTACTTGTTTCTCGTACACTAGCTCATAAGGGGTATGCCCAGTGGTATTTCTCCAGGTAGTTTGGTATGCCCACAAAGCCTCTGGGAGCCTATCAACCCAATCTTGGTGATGAAATTCTACAGTCTTGGTCAAAATGGCTTCCAGAACTTTGTTTGTGGATTCTACCTGACCATTGGCTTGCGCGTGGTATGGAGAAAATTTACAATGTTTAATCCCATATTTCTCTATTAGCTCTTTCATAAGCTTGGAAGTGAATTGAGTTCCTTGGTCGGAAAAAATTTCACGAGGGACACCGAAGTGGGTAAATATGTCTTCATAGATGAATTCAACAACAGACTTCTTCGTGGCCCTAAATAGGGCTTTTGCCTCTACCCATTTGGTGACATATTCCGTACAAACCAAGAGATAGTTCTTCCTATGGGACATGGGTGAAATTGGTCCTACAAAGTTGAGGACCCATTTTTCGAAGGGTTCTATCATAACTTGGGAATTTAAAGGGATTTTGTCAGCTGATGTAGGTCTACCTATCCTTTGGCAACTATCACAACTTCTCACATACTTGGCAACATCTTTGAAAATGCTAGGCCAATAGTAAACTGAATGTAACACCTTATATGCTGTACGTTTGTCAGAGAAGTGGCCACCACATGGTCCATTATGAAAACTTCGTAGTATTTCAGGTACCTCGTCCTCTTGGACACATCTACGAATAAGCAAATCATGACCTATGCGAAAAATATCATGACCAACCCAAGAGTAATTAACACTCTGTGTAATAATTTTCCACTTTTCATGAGGTGACAAATGAGATGGTAACTTCCTAGTAGCCAAATAGTTTTCCATATCCGCAAACCATGGGGTATTGACGAAAAGGGAAAAGAGATGCTCATCTGGGAAACTATCATCTACAGGGATATCATCATCCTCATTCTTTATGCGGGAAAGAAAGTCAGCTACTACATTATCCTTTCCAGGTTGGTCAAGCACAATAATATTAAATTCTTGCAATAACAAGAGCCACCTAGTCACTCGACCATTAGTTATAGGTTTATTCATGAGAAAGATAATGGAGGAATGATCAGTGTGTACAAATAATTCATAACCTGTAATGTAATGACAAAACTTGTTAATAGCATGAACAACTGCCAAGAATTCTTTCTCGGTGATTGTGTAGTTTAACTCGGCAGGGGAGAAGTTCTTGCTTACAAAATAAATGGCATAGGATTGTTGGTCTTCTTTCTGCCCTAATACCCCTCCTATTGCGGTGTTGGAGGCATCAGTGGATATATGAAATGTGAGATTCTAATTAGGCCCTCTAAGAACTCGTGCCATAGACAACTTAGCTTTCAGGGTTTCAAAGGCAGTTTGACACTGCTCAGTCCAAACAAAATCAACATCTTTTATTAATAATCCAAACATAGGTGCAACAATCTTTGTAAAATTTTCAATAAACTGTCGGTAATATCTGACATGTCCAAGAAAGATTCTCACCTCTTTCCGAGTCTTGGGAGGTGGAAGTCTAATAATGATCTCAATCTTTGCAGGATCGACTTTTATTCCTTCAGATGAAACATGATGTCCTAGAACCACTCCTTCAGTTAACAAATTTTTGCATTTTTCATGACTTAGAGATAGGTTCATTTCTTGGCATCTGATGAGGAATTTTTCTAAGTTGTCTAAGGCTTCCTGGTAAGTGTTTCCATAGATTGTGAAGTCATCCATATAGACCTCCACACAATCATGACTAAGATCGACAAATATCCCTAATACTGCTCGTTGAAAAGTGGCAGGGGCATTACACAATCCAAATGGAAAGACCCTATAGGCATAGGTTCCCCAAGGACAGGTAAAGGTAGTCTTGTCCTGGTCCTCGGGTGCTATAAGAATCTAGTTGTACCCGATGTACCCATCTAGAAAGGAGAAATACTTCTTTCTAGACAAGGTATCTAGAACTTGGTCAATGAAAGGAAGAGGAAAGTAGTCTTTCAGAGTGGCCTTATTGAGTTCCCGAAAATCAACACAAATTATCCATTTCCAAGTCACTTTCTTTGGAACCACTACAAGCGGGGATACCCACTTACTGTCGGAGATGGGATAGATAAATCCAACATTTAACAACTTTTGGATTTCCTCCTTGACTATGTCTTTGAGTGTTGGGTTCATCCTTCTCTATGGTTGCCTAACAGGTGTTACTTCCCCCTGGGTGTATATATGATGGATGCATGTGTCAGGGTGTATACCCTTCATTTCAGTGTATTCCCAGGAAAATGCTCCTGATTGTTCTTTAAGGATATCTACTAACTGTTTCTGTTGGTCTGTATCTAGCCCAGAGTTTATATGTAAACATTTCCCTGTACTAATCTCATAGGGCATAGTATAAGACATGGCATACTCATCGATTTTGAAAATAAAATATGTCGAAGAAAAAATGGATGGATATAATTGTTCTTGAAATTCTTCCCCAAACATGTACGCAAATTGGGGAAAAGACTGTGGAAAATCCACACATGTAATAACATAAATGAATTGGTTTAGCACATTTTCTGGTGTATGCTTTTGAAGTTCCCTTGCATGGCCACTAGGCAATACAGGTTCTTCCCAGTCTTCATTCTCGTATGGACATTCAAGCCACCATAAATTTTTCCATAATAGGTTGAGCTGGAGGGTAAATGGTGAGCTTCTGGATAGAGAGAGCATTTGAGATGGTCATTTCTCCTTCTCTACAACTAATAAATGCATTGGCTGTGGCTAGCCAAGGTCTTCCCAAAATAACGGGATGGCCTCGGGCAGGATCATTTGAATGAATGGCAAGAAAATCTACTAGGTACTCCCATGAGGATAAAGTAACCATGACATCATCTAAAATCCCTTCAGGTATAAGCCTAGTCTTATCTGCTAATTCCAAAATGGTTGGGGTAGGCCGAAGAAGAGGTTGTAATTGTAATTGTTCCAAGGTAGTATCGATCATAACATTGATGGATGCCCCTAGGTCTATGAGAGTGTTTCCGATGGTGACCTCATTAATGGTTATAGTCACTACGGGGTTTCCTGGATTCCCATACTTTGCTATCTTTGGCTGCTTTGATATGTACTCAGAGAGTCCTCCTACCAAATGTACTGTAGGGGGGTCCTTTTTCTTCATACCTGACTTCTTAATACACAATTCTTTGACTACCTTACTATATATTGGAATGTCTTTAATAGCTTGAAGTAGGGGAATCTTGACACAAATAGTTTTCAATTCATTCAAAATGTCAAATTTCGGTCGGGTGGTAGGTTTCTTAATTACCAATCGGTCTGGATAAGGAGGGACCTTCATAATTTGTGAAGGTTCATTTTGGGGAATCTTAGGTTCTTGATTCTTCAGGATAATAACATCTTCCCACCCAGTGTCATCCATGGGTTGTTGGGTGGTTTCTTCTTCTTCTTCTTCCTGGATGACTATTGAAGGTCTCTGCCTATCTAGAACTTTTCCCAATTTTAGTTGAATTTCCTGTAATGGAACATGAGTAATGACATATGTCGGGAAGGCCTACATATCAACATTGTTAAGAGGTTGAGGGGGCTTATCATTGGGATTCGGTACTGGCTATGTCGGTAATAGTATCGGTTTTGGGGAGCTTGCATTTTGAAATTGTAGCAGTTTTTGTTGTGGGATAGGACGTAAAGGTGGTGGAACAAAACCTGGTAGAAGCTGCAGAGTGTTTGATGAGAACTGAGGATAAGGATGGTTGTACATAGGGATAGGTGGAGCTTGAGGGTTTCCTTGGTTGTTTCCTCCCCTCCATCCTTGAATCCAAGGATGTTGGTACTGAGTAGACCAGTTTTTCCAACCTGGTGAGTTCCACTTTTGTTGTTGATAATAGGGTGGAACTTGGGACTGTAGATCTAGGTATGTGGGTTGATTCCTAGGCTTCCATGGCCTCCTAGGTGCATAAGAAGACTCCCTAGGGTCTCCACTCCTATATATGGCTAATAAATCGGGCAATGATGGACATTTTTCAGTCACATGGTTTTCTGTATAGAAGCCACAAACTAAAATGTTATCTAGTGGGCACTCCCTTGAGGAATGCTTCCTCCTGCATCTTGGGCAATATATGCTCATTGCTGCATTTTCCTCCTCTTGTTTCTTTTTGAGTTTAAGGGTATCCAAATGGGAACCCATTTTTCTTAATATGTCAGTCTTAAAGTTTTCTAAAAGGTTCCCTATCTCTTCTCTCATGATACCACCTGAACTAATTGGTTTTAAGCTTCTATTGTAAGGGTACCAAACATTCTTTCCTGTTTTGGCTCTACTCCTTGAGTAGTTTTTACACATTTCACATATTTTAGAAAATGGTTTATGAGAAATATCACTTGATGCCATCAGTTTAAGCATCTCTAAATATTCTTCTGAAATTCCCTTAAGGAAAAGAGCCCTAACCGCATCGTCTAGGAGGTCATGCTATTTTGACTTCTGGGAGATATAACCAAATCTTTCCATATAGTCTTCAAGGGTCTCGTCTTCTAACTATTGGACTTTAAATATTTCATTATGAGACTCTTTGGTCTTACAGTAGTCTTGGTACTTCTTAAGAAATATGTCTTTCATGGATTCCCAAGACCTAATACTGGATTCTCCCAACCCCATGAACCATCTTAATGCAAAGTCTTTGAGGGTGGCAGGAAAGAGTTTTAATTTCTGGGCATCTTGTACATAGTTGTAGCTCCTACATGAGATGCCAAATTCAAATAGGAAGGTGTCTGTATTTTCATTGTTTTTACCATAAAAGGTAGGCCGTGCCGAGAGAGGAATATTCTTCATGTTGACAGTTGGAGTGGTGTCTAAAATCGGAAATCCGAAGGTAGTTTCGGTTTGGTTTCCAGTTTCTTCTTCCTCCCTGTGTCTTACATTGTTATGGTCCTCCTGATCACCCATATTGGCTTGGTTTCCAAAAAGAGAGTACCTAAGTGGTTTTATCTTTGAAGAGAACAAAGTTTCTCTTTGATGAAAAGGTATTCCTACTGATTGGATGTCTGAGACTCTACTCGAGCCGGTTGAGATTATCGGTGCCAAAGTGTCTATGTCAATTTGAGAGATAATTACATTGGCTGAGCTACCAAACAAAATATTCACCTGTTCAGGGTCTATGATATCTTCAAAATTAGGATTTTCTAGTGGTGGTGTAAAAGAAAAAGATGTATTGTTTAGTTCTATGGCAGGCTCGAGTGGTCTTGCCTCCTGTCCTAGTATGATTGATGCTTCAATTTCTTGTTCTATAGTGCTCCCCGTGTTAGTCCCTTCAGAGACTATTTTAGCTCTTTGGGTTGATCTATCTCCTGTTTTTCAGTATCAATCTGCGGATTTTATAAGCGGAACGTTCCTTCCTCCAATGAGATTGGAAGGAACCTTGGTTGAAAGGTCTGATTTTGATTTAATGTATCTACCTTGTGGGTCTCTAGGCCTATTCATGAAAGAAAGAAAAATATACCATTTGATTCCTAGGTCTATTCATGAAAGCAAACAAAAATAAAAACTACTATTGGGTTTGGGGGAACCTGCTATAACAGATGCGTAGGTTCTTACCTTTCGTCTTAAAGTTCCCCCACCACCAAACTAATGATAAGGTCTAAGGATGATCTAATTCCTAATTACTTCTTACCTTAAGACAACTCCCCAACAACGATGCCAAAATTTTAGGTGATTTATATGTACTAAAAAAGACACTAAACTACCCTCAATTATATTGTCAACCCGGGGTACGTAAACTTAGAGTTGTAGAAAAATATATGCCAAAGGTAAAAGGTTGGTAGGAGTATAGTCTAACTAAGGAAAGCAACTATCTAAGGCTAATATACTCAAGCAAACCTATCTAATGAGCAAACCCTACTAAGAAACTTGAAACTAGGTAACCTAAGTACTTTTGGGCCAAGGATTGATGGATAGTTCCTAAGAAAGCAAGTAAAACCCTATGTAAAGAAAACTAGTTTAACGATAAGCAAAAGAAAACTACTAAGCATAATAAGTAAATGACAAAATAAAACTTCTTTAACTTTCCAACCCACATTCAATGAGAAACTACCCTATGAAAGCAAATAAATAAGCAAGTAAGCAAAAGCACCTAACTAACCTATTAAAACAAAAGACAAGTAAGCAAAGACAACTATCTATCCTACTAAAGCAAAGACAAGTAAGCAAAGACAACTATCTATCCTACTAAAACAAAGGGATAGGTAAGCAAAGACTTCTCATTGAACAACTATCTAGCCTAAGAGGCAAGTGAACTAAATGCCTAATGCAAAACTATTTCTCTTGCATGAAAGGAAATTTAAATGCTCAATGCAATGCATGAATGAGTGCTGGATCAAGTGCCGGATCAAGTGTCAGATCAAGAAACATGATGGGTTTTCCTTGTAACAACATAAAAACATGAATGAACTCTTGGAAGCATAAAAACACGATAAATTAAACTTGATTTAATCATAAAACACGAATTAGACGTACCTTATGCCGATTATACCATTTTATTATAAAATTCTTCAAAAAGTTCCTTTGAAAGATGAAAAGTGCATATGTACATCTAGAAAAAAGTGTATAATAACATCATGAAAATGATCATATCTCGGGCCCAACAGGCACCCCACTGCACTTCATCGTTGATAGTGGTAGCCAAAATAACCTCATCTCAGTAGAGGTCATCAAGCGACTGGCCCTGCCGACAACGCCACACCCACAACCCTACACCATTGGATGGATCCACCAAGGAAGCGATCTTCGCGTCAGCCAACAGTATCGACTGTCATACGACATCAAGCCCTTCAAAGACGAGGTATTGTGTGATGCTCCTCTCGAAGTTTGTGATGTTCTTTTGGGCCAACCTTATTTATGGAAACATCATGTTGTATATGAGTCTAGGCCTTGTAGTGTTATTATTAATTTGAACACGAAATTGTACAGGATACCCGAGGCTGTCCCACCTAGTGATATTTCCTTGATCTCTGCTAAGCAATGCAGGAAGGTCATCTCTCAGATGGGGAAGTTTATATTCTTCATGATTCTCTCTCAGAATGAGAGAAAAATCACAGCCACATCCAGGGTCTCTGCGACCGACCTCTCCACATAGTAGAAGCAAGTAGATAAGGTCATGGAAGAATATTCAAATATCTTCTCCTCACCTACTGTGGTACCTCAGTACTACCAGGTCAAGCACCCCATCGATCTAACCCCCAACGCACTGATGCCCAATGGGTCAGTCTATCGCCGCTCTCTATTAGAGAATGAAGAGATCAAGAAACAGATCCAAGAATTTCTCCACAATGGGCACATCCATCCCAAATCATCACCTTGTGGGTGCCCAATCGTGCTGGTATAGAAGAAAGATGGAACTTGATGACTTTGCATTGATTACCGGGCTCTGAATAAAATCACAGTCCGAAATTGGTACCCGATTCCCCAAATCGATGACCTCCTTGATCAACTCATGGGTGCCAAATACTTCAATAAGATTGATCTGAAGTCTGGCTACCACTAGGTCCCGATAGAATAGACAGATGTATGGAAGATTGCCTTCAAGTCAAAGGAAGGCCTTTTTGAATGGTTGGTCATGCCCTTTGGTTTGACAAATGCTCCAACCACTTTCATGAGGATGATGGAGGATATCCTGTGACCATTCACTAATACTTTTGTAGTGGTGTATCTGGATGACATTCTTATTTACAACAAGACTTGGGCCGAACACTTGCAACATATTAAGTAGGTTCTGCACACCCTGTGGCAACACAAGCTATACGTCAACATGGAAAAATGCTCCTTCGGCATGGACAGGGTCCCTTACCTAGGATACATCATTGATCAACATGGCGTACATGTGGATCCATCCAAGATCCAAGTCATTTGTGACTGGCCAACCCCAACCACACTCACTGAGCTTTGGAGATTCTTGGGCCTTGCTAATTTCTACTGCAGGTTTGTGTTTGGATTCTCCCATATTGCATGGGCCCTTAGCCAAATAACCAGGGGTGGTGGTAAGGTGAAATTTGCATGGGTCCGGCCCCAACAATAAGCATTCGATGATTTGAAGCATTGCTTGTTCTCACCCCCAATACATTCACTACCATACCTACAACAACCCTGTAGCACCCCTTTCACTCACTATTGTGTAGGTGTTACTACGCGGAATAACAACATTCTCACTCACAATTAATCACATGCATTTAAAACAAATAAATACATTTAAGATCAGAGTAAACATATTATTTACTGCTATAATTAACAATCAATATCATTTAATAATAAGTAATACACACAACATAATTCATGATAACATAAGCATCACAGTCATGCAAAACATGATTAAAGCATAATCAGATACTTATCTTTTAACAATGGTATATTCCACAAACCAAGTGCAAGCCTTCCATGAACCTCCCAGCCTTAGACCACACTGCTCATCAAGCTCAGCAGTGGGTCACCCCCGAGCTGGGACTAAGCTCCACCCCAAGACAAGGAATCCTAGGCTAGGCTAAGGTTACAGGGAAACAACACATAGCCACAAGGATGGGATTCTCTCCCAGGAACCTCTCACGCTCACTGACCATAGACCCTCATTCCCCACATGCCTGTTCCACCCCAGGAGTATACACCTTCTCTGTCACCTGGACAGTCCTTCGGTTGCTAACCTCCCTTGCCTTGGGTTACAGCAACAGGCCGGACCGAAAGTCTTCGGGCTCTGTGGAAGCTACAAGGTTCCTTTAAGGATTTGTCTCCTTCCTCTGCGCACTCTCTCACCTGGAGAGAATCACTCACAGACCAACAAGCCACACATAGTCCAGTACTGCATGGCCACAACAACCCATGGGGAAAATAGACACAGGCTTTCCCAAACTGGTTCAACAATCACAAGATGGTCTCACGGTCATGGCTTCGGGATAGAGATATTACGCACAAGCTCGATCTCAGGCAATGGATGCACACAGATTCTCCAAACACAACATGGCCTTTTCCAGTTCAAAATAGAGGTGAAATTGGATCTTTTAGAATCGATCACAGGCTTCTGGTTCAATACGGAGGTATACACGGGTTTTTTCAGATCCAGACACAGACTTTTCGGATCACAGGGATGCATGAAGGTTCTCTGCAGAACTCGGTTCAGTTGTACTGCTCAGAGCCCGTACACGCTCAGGCAGTCCGATCGAATGGGAGAAGGAACCCCCTTACAGTCCACCCTAGACGTTTTATTCGCATGCCCCAGGGTCGACACTTGTCGCCCTGGATACTGTATGCGTTCCACCAGAACGCATCACCTTCTCTTGGTCAGGAACTTAGGATAAAAATATAAATGGCACATGTTCTTTTGGAATAATAATAAAATATTATTCCCAGGCTTAAGCCCCCTAGGCTAAACACTTAGCCCCTTTTCCCAAGTTCCAGCCTCTAATTCCTTACCCTCTCTATGGATGCTTAGTCCCCCTTCACTCATTCATCGTGGTCGGTCTGCACCTGGCGGTGTTTACAAATTTTTATTAATTGTTCTGCATGATTACATATACAACAACATGCTCCTAGCCTTCAACACTTAGGCTCCCCGGCCTAACAAACACATAAGTCACCGACTTATCAAAAACTTGGCTCACCAGCCTATAAAACATAATTACAATTCCTTTCAGAACATGATTTACGACTGGGCTCAGCCTTGGGGACACTAAAATCCCTCTCCCCTTATTTCTCCACTGTCTTCAGTGCAACTTACACTGTCTCTACAAGCCTTTCAAAATTTTCAAAAGATGCGGGTACTCTGCCCACATAACATCTGCATGCTCCCATCTCGCGTCCTCAAGACTGTACCGGGTCCACATGACCTTTACAAGCACTATAGCTCGATTCCATAGTTGTTTGCTTTTCCTGTCCAATATGCACACATGATGCACTTAAAGGACACCCTCTGGTTCCACCTGAATCACATTCCAATTGATAACATGATTATCATCAAGTACATATTTCTTAACCAGTGAAACATGAAACACATTATGTACCGTCATAGATGCAGGTAATGCAAGCATGTATGGAACTTGCCCAATCCTTTCCAGGATCTTAAATGGCCCACAAAATCTTGCTACCAATTTGGTTCAACTTTTTAACTTCAGGGAACTCCTGTTAGTCTTCACTTTCAGGAAAACATGGTCACCCACTTTGAATTCTCTATGGGTTCTATTACTATCAGCGTAACTTTTCTACCTATCCTGGGCAACTTTGAGATTCCGTTTAATCCTTATCATTTGGTCTTCCATCTCTTTGAACAACTCAGGCCCAATCACTACTCTGTCAGCTGGATTATCCCAGCTTACTGGTGTGTTGCACTTTCTTCCATAAAGTGCTTTGAATGGGCTCATCTTCAACGATGTATGATACCCATTATTGTAGGCGAATTCTACTAAATGCAGGTAGTCTTCCCACCATGATGGTTTATCCATCACATACATTCTCAGTATATCTTCTATTACTCTGTTCACCCTTTATGTCTGACCATCAGACTCAGGATGATACATTGTACTAAAGTTCAGATTCGTTCCGAATCCCTTGAGCGGTACTTTCCAGAAATTCAAGGTGAATTTCGGGTCCCTATCAGACACAATTGTCTTAGAAATTCCGTGCAAGTGTGCAACTTCTTTTAAAAAGATATCAACAACATCAACTTCCCTATGGGTGGTTTTCAGTGGAATAAAATGGGTAGCTTTAGTAAGCTTGTCCACCACCACAATGATTGAATCATGCTGCTTGCTTGTTCTAGTTAGTTCGGTGATAAAATCCATTGTTACCACATCCCATTTCCATTCAGGAATGGGAAAAGGCTGCAGCAACCCTGCTGGGTGCCTATGCTCAGCCTTAACCTTCTGGCACTCCATACATCTGGCGATGTATTCAATGACTTCTTTTTTCATACCCGACCAAAAATAATGGCTTTTGACTACTGCCATAGTCTTTTGATATCTAGGATGTCCAGCATAAGCCACCTTATGCATTTCTTTTAGAATTTCCATCTTCAATTCTTGGACATTGGGTACATACACTCTGTTTTTATACAAAAGTAAGCCATCAGTTCCCAAGGTGTAGCTTTCCTTGGTCTGTGGTCTCTCACGCTGCTGTAGCTTTGCTACTAAACCTTTGTACTACAAATCAACATTTGCAGCTTCCAAATTTTGTCTTTAATCTCAGTCCTGTACATGCTAATGGCTGTAGCATGTAATTCGTGCACTTTTCTACTGAGTGCATCAACCACCTTATTTTCTTTCCCTTTAATATGCTTGATATCAAAGTCATATTTGCATAGAAACTCCAGCCATCTAATTTGCCTGACATTTAAAGTTGGTTGATCAAATAAATACTTCAGATTGTTATGGTCTGTTCTCAACTCGAATCTTTTGCCCATGAGGTAATGTCTCCATTTCCTCAAGGCATGGACTATTGATGCTAGCTCTAAATCGAGAGTGGCATAATTCCTTTCATGCTCTTTCAACTTTCAGGACTCATAAAAAATTACAAATCCCTCTTGGCTGAGAACTCCTCCCAACCCCTCCTTACACACATTCGTGCACACTACGTAATCCTTATTTGGATCTACAATATTTAGGATTGGAGCACTGGTTAGAAGCTGCTTCAATCGCTGGAAGATGCTCTCACATTCTTCAGTCCACTAGAACTTCTTCTCCTTCCTTTGCAAGGAAGTGATAGGATGAGCTATCCTTGAGAATCCGGCTATAAACCTTCTATAGTAGCCTGCCAAACCCATAAAAGATCTAACTTGCGCCACATTCCTTGGCACTGAACATTCTTGAATGGCCTCAACCTTTTCAGGATCCATAGCGATCCCTTCCTTTGATATAATGTGCCCCAAGTAATGAATAAGCCTTTGATAAAATGAGAACTTTCTCAGTTTTGCGTACAGCTGGTGTTCTCTCAACACCTGCATCACCATTCTCAGGTGTTTCTCATGTTCTTCCTCTGTCTTGGAATACACCAAGATATCGTCCAAGAAGACTATGAAAAACTTGTCCAAATAATCTCTGAACACTCCATTCATTAAGCATATGAAAACAACAGGTGCATTTGTCAGTCCAAATGGCACCACTGTGAATTCATAATGACCGTACCTTGTTCTAAAGGTGGTCTTGCTAATGTCCTCATCATTTATTCTCACTTGGTGATATCCGGATCTGAGATCTATTTTTGAAAATATTTTCGCATCCTTCAACTGATCAAAAGCTCATCGATCCTTGGCAAAGGATACTTGTTCTTGACAGTTACCTTCTTCAATTGTCGGAAATCAATGCACAACCTCAACGTCCCATCTTTCTTCTTCACGAATAGGACTAGGGCACCCCATGGTGACATGCGGGGATGAATGTATCCCTTCTTTAGTATCTCTTTGAGCTACAATTGCAACTCTTTCAGCTCTGGCGTACTCATTCTATAAGGAGCCTTCGAAACTGGAGCTGCTCTAGGCATCAAATTTATAGAAAAATCAATGTCCCTCTTCAGAGGTAGTCTAGGTACCTCCTGAAATACGTCCTTGAACTCTTTGAGTACCTCGTGGTCTTCCAGATTCGAGACTACATCTCAGACTGCTTCTTCCACACGGGTTGCAAATAACTGACAGCCTTTCCTGTAACACTTCTTCAACTGCATGGCTGAGATTTATCTAACAACCACGACTCTGGGAATTCCTTGGACTGTTACCTGATTTCCCTCTTCGTCCAGACATGTAAAACTCTTGTTACGGTAGTCCAGAAGGGAATGGTGCTGGTCCAACCAGTCCATCCCAATTAAGCAATTGTATGAGCCTAAATGCAGAATGTTCAATTCAACCTTAGTGCTCATTCCTTTCATGTCTACTAAACATGACTTAACCAATTCAGTGACCTTCCTTTTGGTTCCTATGGCCAACTTCACTAACCAAAACTTCTCATGTTTTCTCCTTGTTAGATGCAAACTGTCCACCACTCTAGGATCTATATAACTATGGCTAGCCCCTGAATCAATTAAAATAACAAGTGGTCAGTTGTTGATCATACCTTCCACTTCAATCATGTGCGATTGAAATTCTGCTTGTTTTTTGTCCATGGCTGATCCTCGACATTCTGCTGCCCATATCCTCCACTGTTTCATCTTGCTGAACAGTATGGACAATTCTCGCTTTATCTTTTCTGTGGGGGCAGTCTCTGTACCTATGATTCCCTTTACAACCCCAACACTCCATAGATGGCGGTCTTGGCATCTGCTCACTCCCTTCAACTTTCCTGGGCTTTCTAAAAGATGACTGTCCCCAAGGACTGTTCCTGAAAAAGGGAGGCCTGTTTCCCTTCTGCCTCTATTCTTTCTTAAACCTCTTCTGGTCATCCCAAGCCTTCCGAAAGGTAGGCTTTTCTTTTTGCTGTTCGTATAAGCATTTCTCCCTTCTTATGGTTTCTTCCATGGTCTTAGGATCGTCATATTGAATCTTTTCACCGATGGAAGGTGGAAGTCCACTCAGATACCTCTGAATTTTGACAGCCTCGTCTTTGATGAACAGGACATACTTCAGTAGTTCCAGAAAACTTCGTTCATACTCATCAATGGTCATGCTGCCCAACTTGAGTTTGAAGAACTCCTTCATCTTTATGTCATAGTATATTTTGGTCAGGTATTTCTTCTCGAAATACCTCTTAAACTCCTTCCACATGACCTCTTTCTCTCTGATGTGTTGCACCTGCACCAATTGATCCCACCACATGGATGCTTTTCCTTTCAGCTAGTACATTGCAACTCTTCCTTCTACATGGGCAGAATAATTCTACAGTTGGAAGTATTTCTTCATACCCAACAACCATGTTTCGAAATCTTCTTCCTTCTTATGTTCACCATCGAATGTAGGCGGTTTAATCTTGTTGATTTCCCCTTTCAATTCATTCCTTCTGGATTTTTGGTGTTTTCTAGTAGGGGACAGGCTTGAACTACTGTGTGTCTCCTTGCCAGAATGCTTCGGGGAGAGACGGTAATGTCTGCTACCACTCCTCGATATTCTTCTCCTCTCAGGGGTTCTGACAATTCTTGATCTGCTTGTGTCACTCCTTTTTTCCAGTTTCTTTTCTATTCTTTCCAGGCTCTTCATCATTTTTAAGTTGAATTCTCCCTGTCGATCCCTGATTTTCATGAGCTTTTGGCTATCATCTAGGTGAGCCTGGACATCTTTCTTCAATCTTTCAATGAGTTTCATCATATGTTCTTGCTTATCCATCTCTTTTTCGTGCCCATTAGAGTTTGTTCCTTCAACTCCTAGGTTGACATTCCTTCCTACCCTTTCATCCTCTGTTTCGGAGGCATTCTGCACCTCTTTCAATTCCATACTCGGCGTCAGTTTTTGGCTGTCCTGACACTTGTTAAAATCTGCACACATGACATGCAGCCAACTGAAGTTTGTCAGGACTTAACCCTTCAAGAAAACTTACAACATTTATAAGCCAATACGAACAAGAACAAAAAATGTTTCGATTCAAATAAGTTTTCTGAGCTCTCGTTCGGCTTAGAAATTTCAGGACTTCAGAACTTTGGAATCTCAGTCCATGAAGATCCAACAGTTAAATATTCATAACCAAAGTCACCCTTTTGCAACTCGCAATCTCGCGAGTTCGTGAGTCGAATACCCTCGACTCACTTCCTCCAAACGTCGATACCCGAGATGCGATACAAGTATGGCTCCCTCCTCGCTAGTCCCTGCTATGCATGACCGTAGGCTAGGTCTAAGTGCTAGCACTTCTTGCTACTCACACCTTCGTGAATTGTGGCATCCAACTCTGGCACCTTCCTTTCACGAAACCCCGAGAAGCGATGTTGACTTTTCTCCTCGTGTCCTCGGTACTCATGACTTTGCGAGTTTCAATGTCGAGCTCCCATGCTCTTATCTCGTGAATTCTTGAGATGTGAGAAGTCAATGGAGTGTTGAATCCCTTCTCTAGGTGATGCATGTTTGCCTATCTATCATGCAGACCCCACCTTATGGCTCTGCCACGTGTCCACACGAGCCTCGGCTCTCAGCACTTCGCGACTTCTGCAGTCGAAAGTGACCCCTCTCAACCTCCAAACCCCCCAATGCATGATAGGCAATGGGGTTCTTGATCCAACGATCCTCCCTTGAATTGGATCCAACGACTGTCTCCGCTCCTAGTGACTTTGCAACTTCGTGACTTGGAGCACCCAACGCTGGGGTCCTCACCCTGCGAACTTTCAAGTTCATGAGACCCAAATCCTGGATCTCTTTGGCACTTTGCCGACTCCGCGATTGCTGCCACCTGTCCTTCTCAGATGGACGACTGCGATTATCTCCCGACTTCGCCACTTGCGACTTGGAGCACCCAAATCCTGGGTTCTCACCTTGTGAACCTCTGAGTTCGCGAGATGCCTAGATCTAATGGTCGAGCCTTCCTCCCAGATCTACACCGTAGATCTTCTCGGATTCTCGGGTTTTCGGGAGTTCACGTATCACGATCCCCACACTCCTGTGCCATTCAAAAGGAATTTAAACCCTGTGCACACTCCCCAGATCTGACGGTCATGAGGGTTCACTTCCCTCTCGAACAGATCCTAAGGCTCCACCACTGTTGGTGTGGAGTCCTCTCTTCCTGTGGCCATAGACCACACCGGCTACGGTTTCATACACCGCTAAACCTCCTGAGCTTAAAAACTCATCAAGTAACTCCTTGACACTTCAAAGGAAACCAAGGTCCAAAATTGGCCTTCCAGACCCAATTTACCTCGCACTCTCAGTTCAATGACCTCTCCACTAGCCCATCTAGGCTGAGTGTCGAAACTCGGGCTCTGATACCAAACTGTAGAACCCCTTTCACTCACTACTGTGTAGGTGTTACTACGTGGAATAACAACATTCTCACTCACAATTAATCACATGCATTTAAAACAAAGAAATACATTTAAGCTCAGAGTAAACATATTATTTACTGTTATAATTAACAATCAATAGCATTTAATAATAAGTAATACACACAGCGGAATTCATGATAACATAAGAAACATAGTCATGCAAAACATGATTAAAGCATAATCAGATACTTATCATCTTTTAACAGTGGTAGATTCCACCAACCAATTGTAGGCCTTCCACGAACCTGCCAGCCTTAGACCGCACTGCTCATCAAGCTCAGCAGTGGGTCACCCCTGAGTTGGGACTAAGATCCACCCCGAGACAAGGAATCCTAGGCTAGGCTGAGGTTACAGGGAAACAACACACAACCACAAGGATGGGATTCTCTCCCAGGAACCTCTCACGCTCACTGCCCATAGACCCTCATTCCCCACATGCCTGTTCCACCCCAGGAGTATACACCTTCTTTGTCACCTAGACAGTCCTTCGGCTGCTAACCTCCCTTGCCTTGGGTTACAGCAACAGGAGGGACTGAAAGTCTCTGGGCTCTATGGCAGCTACAAGGTTCCTTCCAGGAGTTCTCTCCTTCCTTTGCGCACTCTCTCACCTGGAGAGAATCGCTCATAGGCCAACAAGCCACACACAGTCTAGTACTGCATGGCCACAACAACCCACAGGGAAAATAGACACAGGCTTTCCCAAACTGGTTCAACAATCATAGGATGGTCTCATGGTCACGGCTTCGGGACATAGATCTTACTCACAGGCTCGATCTTGGGCAATGGATGCACACAGATTCTCCAAACACAACATGATCTTTTCTGGTTCAAAACAGAGGTGAAACGGGCTCCTTCAAAATCAATCACAAGCTTCTGGTTAAGTACGGAGGTATACACGGGTTTTCTCAGAGCCAGACACAGAATTTTCATATCACAGGGATGCATGAAGGTTCTCTGTAGAACTCGGGTCAGTCGTACTGCTCAGAGCCCGTACACACTCAGGCAGTCCAATCGAATGGTATAAGGAACCCCCTCATGGTCCACCCTGGCCATTTTATTCACATGCACCAGGGTCGACACTTGTCGCTCTGGAGACTGCATGCGTTCCACCAACACGCATCACCTTCCCTTGGTCAGGAACTTAGGATAAAAATATAAATGACACATGTTCTTTTGGAATAATAATACAATATTATTCCCAGGTTTAAGCCCCCTAGGCTAAACACTTAGCCCCTTTTCCCACCTTCTAGCCTCTAATTCCTTGCCCTCTCTATGGATGCTTAGTCCCCCTTCACTCATTCATCGTGGTCGGTTTGCACCTAGCGGTGTTTACAAATTTTTATTAATTGTTCTGCATGATTACATATACAACAACAGGCTCCTAGCCTTCAACACTTAGGCTCCCTGGCCTAACAAACACATAAGCCACCAACTTATCAAAAATTTGGCTCACCAGCCTATAAAACATAATTACAATTCCTTTCAGAACATGATTTACGACAGGGCTCGGCCTTGGGGACACTACAATCCCTTTGAGATTGAGACTGATGCTTCAGACTATGCTATGGGTGTCGTTCTCATGCATCACAACCACCCCATGGCCTATCATAGAGAGACACTATCAGATGTTGTTCGTAAGTACCCTACTTACGACAAAAAAATGTACTCCATTGTGCAAGATTGCTGCCAGTGGAGACATTACATTCTTGGGAGGGTGACAATCATCCACACTGATCATAAGCCACTACAGTTCATGAAGACACAAGGAAAATTGCAGAATGATCAGCATCAAAAGTGGTCCACATACTTGCAGCAATTCCACCTCAACATCAAGTATAAAATAGGAAGCACCAACCCCATTGCTGATTGCCTCAACAGACCACCAGTCATGACACTCACCATAGTTCTAGACTCTTGTAGCCATGAGACCTCTGGATGGCCCCAACTCTATGAGACAGACCCAGACTTCTCCACCACCTACCAAATGTTGGGTGCAAAGGCAGTGGTTGATAATTTCCATCTTCAGGATGGGTTGTTGTGTCGTCTGATCCATATCTGTGTTCCATCAAGCGAGTGAGCGAAGATGATCTGGGAAGCCCACTACAGTCGGGTGGTAGGACACTTCGGCATTGAAAAGACAGTGGTGATGCTAGAAAAACATTTCTACTGGCCAAAATGTCGACATGAGGTCAACAAGTATATCAGGTCTTGCACTGTCTGCGCTATTGCCAAACCAACCACTAAGAAACAGGGCCTGCACACCCCTCTTCTGACTCCTATCAGGCCATGGGAATCCATCTCAATGGACTACATGTCGGGCCTCCTGTTTACCAAGTGGGGAAATGACTGTGTTTTTGTGGTTGTTGATCGCTTTTCTAAGATGGCGATTCTGGTTGCATGCAAGAAGAGCATCACAACATAAGCCACTTCCAAGCTCTTCTTTGAACGAGTCTGGGTACATTTTGGAATCCCACAAACCATTGTATCAGATCGGGACATTCGATTTCTTAGCACATTCTAGTCGAGCCTTTGGTCACTGCTGGACACCAAGCTCACAAAATCCACGACCTTCCACCCCCAGAAAGATGGCCAAACCGAGGTCCTAAATTGAATGATCGTGCATATCCTATGCATGTATAATTACAAGCACCCTTTCACATGGGATGAGAGTCTTCCCTATGTCCAGCATAGCTACAACCGAGCCCTGCATAGCTCAACCGACCATAGCCCCTTTTAGGTGGGGTTGGGATTCCAACCATTGGGTCCCATAGATGTTGCACTTCCCCTTGCGGTCACCTCGAATGACTCCTCTCCTGCTCCAACTGAGGCTGAAAAAGCCACCCGGTTCATTGAGAGGATCCAACACATCCACCAACAGGTTCATGATATCCTACATAAGTCCAATGACAAGTACAAGTAGTGCCATGATCAACATCAGGTTCCACATAAGTTTCAGGTGGGTGACAAAGTTTGGCTGCACTTGCAGAAAGAACGCCTTATAGGACCCCATCGAAAGCTTTGCCCACTCCGTTATAGGCCGTACACCATCACCAAGGCTTTGGGGGATAATTCTTTTGAGCTCAACATTCCTCCTTTCCTTGGTATGCACCCAGTGTTCAACGTGGACCTCCTTCGGCCTTATTTCCCACCATTATTGGACACCTCAGATGTAGCAGAACAGATGACACCAATAGAGATCAACCCCGACTGCATACAATAGGCATCCAGTGATCAGATTATGGACACACAGATCAAGGACACTCGACAACAAAGGATCTAGCTTTATCAAGTTGTCAAAGTAGGGCAACTCCTACACCAAGGCAAGTGGCTCACCCGGGGCCAAATTCAGTAGAAATTTCCTCATCTGATGGGGGAACTCAATGCAATGGAGACCATTGCTTCCTAAGGAGGGAGGATTGATCCAGGTGGATATCGGTGTCCACCCACCTTTCCAGCTGGCTCAAAACAACTTTCTAGCAATTTTGATAATTTACTATTTTTAGTAGTTTTCGGGTCCTGAACTTCCGAAGCCGTTTTGAGGCCCTAAACAATGTTTTTTGGGGTATGTTGCGATTGCAATTTTTTTTGTGCAACTGTTGTAGTCCTCGGATAGATATTTCCAATGGGTTATCATATGCCTAAAATGAAGATCGTATGCAAAAGTTACCACCCCGAGAAGTTGATGTACTGACTTACCCAAACGGGGCCCACCTGACTTTTGGCGCTTCATCTCCTAGGGTTAGGTTTTTGAATGTTTAGGGTTTTTGAAACTCTTGTTTATTGTAAAAGGCCTTGAGAGCCTCATTGTAATCATCTTCTTGTGAATGAGTGAAGCCGTCACATCTCTTCTCAGAGATAAGCCACCACCATTCCAGCAAGCTTGTTTTCCGCTGCATTTTACAGTTTCAACTTATTCCCTTATTGAATAGAAAACCAATTTTACTGTATCTCTGTTATTTTGTGTTAAGCATCTGGTAATAATCTGTAGTCATTTTTTTCTGCTCATAAAATCTGGATCAACAAATAAAATAAGTGAAAGACTGAGATAACTTACCAAATGATTTTAGGTATTTCTTCACAAATATTTGGCACTCTTCAAAACCTGTCCACAAAATATGTTGACAATAGACTATAAGTTAATCCTTGGTCATTTGAACTAAGTATATGAGATCAATTAACCTCATTCTTAGAAATTTTACATCTCACTGACAAAGTTACAAGTCCAAACTATAGGGCATTGTGGTAAAACCTATTTTTCCAATCCTCTTTCAATAACAAATTTTTGAGAGTATTGATCTTCTCTTCCATAAAATCAAGATAGAATTTGTGTAGCCACAATTTTAGGACCAAGAGCCAATAATGTCTTTACCCAATCTCCAGTTCTAATAACAATAAACAAACACTTAAGTATTCTTCGTTGTAGAATATAAGTGCCACATAAACAATTTGATCAAGATCTAAGACAAAGCTTGAAGCAGAGCCAAAGCTTTGCCTATTGAGGACCCATTACATAAAGTTGATGAAATTATCTCAAGTTTGCTGCTATTTGGGTAGATATTTTAGGACACCTCAAATCATGCACTGCCAATGTCTAAATTATTCATACAATTTAAAAATAAATCATAATAAAGTAATTTTGATCAAAATATTTCAATATCAATCAACATAGAAAACAAATAGGGATAGAGGTCCAACATAAGATGTTTTATAAAATAAACTTATGGATTATTTCTTTCATTTTGTAATCCTAAGAAACAATGATAAATGATGGAGACGTAGGTTCCATGTAACTTGATACAATTCACAATTGAAGTTAGGAGTTGTATAACAAAGGATGACTCTCTTGGAAAGAATTCTTCTATGGATCAAATTTAGGAAAATACTTGTAACCAATAGTATATATTCATGTTAACACTTGATTTATTAAGCATTCAATGATAAAAAAGAGCCAGGTGAAAAACTTTGATTGTTTAAAATGAAAGGGACCAATAGAAAAATGACTCATCTATTGAGCAGAACAAAATTTATGCAAACACATTGATTTTTAACAATGGATTTCGACAACAATCATGGTTCCACCATACCCAAATGGTTTTAGGTGTCAAACCCAAGACCTTAGGAAAACCTAAAACACACTAGTTTCCTAGATTGTAGCAAGGATAACAAGATGGCATGCATTTTGCAAAACACTTATGAAGAATCCTAATCTATTGCTTAAAAGGGAACAAATGCATAATGTAGGAATACACAAGTTCCACAATGCCATTTAAATAAATAAACCACTGTTTCATAATAATGGCTCAAAACTACTGTGAACATTGAAAAATAATGTATAGCAGTAGATTGCAACAATTATATCAATGTTTCACTTTGTTCACTACTTGAGTATAACACACATAGTTTATAGATATTTGATATATTAAATTAGAATATACAAATAAGCTTAGCTTTCATTATGAGTTAAAGTAGTTATAGTATAGTTGATGCAAAACATGTGGGAACCATGCAAGAGATCAACATTCGTATATGTATATGAATTTTGAAATGTCACAACCTTTATGCCTAAGATGATTATGGCATGGACAACTAGAATAATTGTTGAAAAGGTGATGATGTGTACTACACAATATTTCTACAGTTCTAGGTCTAAATACAAATTGTTGAGATTAGATGACTAGATTTATTTTCCATCTTTTTCTTAGTCTTTTGCTTTCAACATAATGGACATGGATTGCCCCACACTAACTTAAATATATTCTTGAAACCAATACTAAATCCTCTAAGGAATTAATTGTTGGAAATATGGCAATAGCAGAGAGGATGCAGAATGTCAAGGTTGTCATTGATGGCAATCGTCTATGGCAGAAGAAGCTAGATGATGATAGAGAAATATCCAAGCGGAGTGATGAAGGGTAGTTGACCTGATAGGAAGATGGTCGAGGTCGAGCGAAAGAAATAAGTTGCAGTCTAAGGAGGTCAATCGATGAAGAATGACAAAGGGAAGATCTAGTCAAAATAGAGTTCGAAGTCATCGGGATATTGAAGAGAGAATCTAAGCCGTAGGATCTGAGAAGAAAACCCGACAGCCGTCAGATCTGCAAAAGATGCGAGGGAGATAAGCCATCGGAGAATCGGGGATCGGGACTTTGAAATGTCCAGTTCAATTGACATCGAAAACCCCGAAATCGCGATTTGATCACAGCCGTTAAACCAAGCAGAGATCGTGACCATCCATGTGTAGACAGGAGGCTTCATCGGAGAATCGGGAATCGGAGTTTCACGAGTCTCGTGAACAATGACAACGAAAACCCCGAAATCGCGATATGCGATTTCGATATGTAATCACAGCCGTTGAGCCAAGATTGCACCTGAACCGTTGATTCAACTCACGAAAGCAGACCACGTCAGCAAAGGGACACGTGGCACAACCAGGGAATGACAGGTGTCAGGCAGATTCAACACTTCAGGCACATGAAAGTCACGAATCAAAGTGACACGTGGCAGGATCTAACACGTGTCAAACCACGTGTGATGTCAGCAGAGGCGTCGATGATCGGGACCGTCCATATGAGGGACAGGTGTCGAAGATCAAGGCACCATCGGCATATCGGACATCGGGAAATCGGAGTTCCTGAGGTTGAAGGAAATGAGAGATCGAAAGTCTCGAAATCCCGAAGGTATCGAGACCGTCCTTTTGAGGGACAGGTGTCGGAAATCAGGAGCGAGTCAGCATATCGCCAATCAGGAAATCGGAGTTCCCAAGGTCAAAAGAAACAAGACATCGGAAGTCCCGAAATCCCGACACAATCGGGACCGTCCATCTAAGAGGACGCGTGGCAGGAGATTGGTGCCATCGGCGAAAGGCCCGACAGGAGGTCGTTCATCGGCTAATCGGAAATCGGGATATTGGAGATCCCAGGCACAAAGGTTTTGTGCATTTTGAAATCGCGATCCGCGAAATCCCGATGAGTGGGGAACAACTGTCAGCACAGCAGCGAAGGAGGACAGAGGATTAGTGGATGCCAGCTTTCAGAGATAAGGATGCGGTTACAGGTAACGGTCATGTGAACCAGGGTCAGCCAGGGGGGCTGAAACACATCAGGAAATCGGGGATCGGGAATCCCGGAGGCATGTGCATGGCGACATCGAAAACGCTGAAACCCCGATGAGAGGTTTGACCGAGGTCATGTGTTGACGGTATTATGGGGCCAAGGCCTATAGCCAGCAGGGCTAGCGCGTGGAAAGGGGCGCATCGGTAATCGGGGATTGGAGAGGTGAGAAACTCTCGACATCAGGAAGTGCGAAACCACGAAACCCCGACGAGAGGTATGGTGACAGTCACATGATAGCTGGTCACATGGACCATTGTGTAGCCGGAAGGGGCTAAAGCTCGGGAAAGGAGCACATCGGGGATCGGAGAATCGGGGGTTCCAAGTACATGTGCATCTCGACACTGAGAATGCCGAAATCGCGATGAGTAAAATCGCGATGGGATCTGAACCGCTGGATCAAGTATTGATCGGAGGGTTGTTGTTCTTCCTCACAATTTAACGCTTCAGTTATGAATCCGTTAAGAGAAACAGACTAATGATGAAAAATTGGTTAGCGTTTCAGTTGCCATGACAGGTGTTCTTGTTTCGACAGAGGGAAGGCGAAGTGAACCGTCGGGGAGGCGTATATAAAAGAAAATGAGAGAGACTGAATTGGTGGCTATTGAAGAGAGAGGGACAGAGCTCTGCAAGTGCGACAGTGGTAGAGGAGAACCTGCGAAGCAGAGAAAAACCGAGAAGGCGTTGCAGAAGAAGGTGAAGCAGAGCAACAGATCAAAGTCAGTAAAACAAAATTTGTGGCTGAGAAGTTAAGAAGATCAGAGATGATGAAGGCAGAGCAACATAGCAGAAATGGTAAGCAAGCTATATCAGAATAAGCAAATTGGTTTGAGTAAGAATTTTATTCGAGCAATTAGGGCGGTAGGGTGGTGCTCGGGAGGACTGTTGTC
>ML781834.1:814660-829389 GCA_009831015.1 Picea engelmannii
CTTCCATCTGGTTGCAGCCAGAGAAACTAGGGTGGCAGGGTGGTGCTAGGGGAGACTGATGTCTCTGTCTGCAAGTGGGTGCTTGTAGAATTTGAAGGTTGGTGCCTTCACTCAGTTGGTGCTGAGACAGTTTGGAAGTTGGTACTTCCACCAGTGGGTGCTGGGATTCTGTGAGAGTTGGTGCTCTCAGCAAGTGGGTGCTTGCAGAATTTGAAGGTTGGTGCCTTCACTCAGTTGGTGCTTCCACCTAGTGGGTGCTGGGACTCTGTGAGAGTTGGTGCTCTCAACAAGTTGGTGCTTGCATTAAGAGGTTGTAGCCTCCTTTGAGTTGGTGCTTAAAGATGATGAGATGTAAATTAGTTGGAGCTTGCTTGACATCCTAAGAAGAAGAGGTTTTTTCCCTTTATGGGTTTCCTCGTGAAATATGTGTCTCTGTGTTTATTATGTGCATGATTGATGTTGAAGATCTGTGGCTAATTTATCTGCATCATGTTGACTACCCTCCAGTAACTAACAAGAAAAGTTAAAAAGAGTAGAAACACTTAAAGCTCATAATCAACATTTTTTTAATCCACACAACTTCTCTGTCAGTACATACTAATATCTGAATCTAACTGAATATAGAATACATGATTGTAAATGAATGGATATTTGCATATTGGTGATATAAGGTTGATAAAGTTAAAAGGATTAATTGTGTATGCTACTGATTCACCCCCCCCTCTCAGTAGCACGGTGTGTTCAACATTAATAAATTATACATAGATTGGTTGGAAAAATATATACAAACCCTAACTAGAAAAATACATAAACATGGTCAAAACCTTAGAGTACATTGTGTGAGTCCTTACAATTGATAACTGTGAATGGTACAAACTCACTTCTCCTTTAACAAAACATTGAAGACTGATGCCCATGGAATCAAAGAATGAATGTAGGTCGCACGAGCTGTTGCGATTGCATATCTCTTCTTAATTTCCATCTTGATGAAATGATTTCTTTCCTTGCAATGTGACAATAGATCTTCTTCTACAATCGTAGAGTTTAAATAGTCTATACCTATAAATCTCAACCACAACCAAGTTCTCAACAATGTAAGTTTATCTCTCTCCTCAATTTCTCAACAATGTAAGTTTATCTCCCTCCTCAATTTCAAAGCATAATCTCCTCTAGGAGGTAGAATAATATGCATCTCAAACTAGATCCCACCTTTTCTTCTAATATTGAATAATCCCATGCATGGAAACAACTCAACAACCTACTCTAAAATCTCTTCTTAATTTAATATACCTTATTCCAATAGAACTGAAGATTCATGTTCCACAGAATTGCTCACCTTGTGAATATAAGTCTGTTAATAGAGTATCTTGCAGTACCATGTAGCACTGAAAAGTGTTAACTAATCCTACGGGACTGTGTTAGTTAACGGTCAGTTACATTTAGTTTCTTTTCTGTTATTTAGTTACAGAGACTAAACCGTCTCACTTCTTTCAACTATTTGTATAAATTCCATACTTTCAACATGAATAATAATTACTACTGTGGAGTTTATTCCCGGGCCTGGGTACAGTGGTATCGGAGCTATCGTTGAGTGATTCTTTTAAAACTCCATGTTACAATTATTTTCTGCGTGCTTAGAGAAAGAGATGCTTTGTAGAGTTGGTCAGAGTGGATATAATCCAAACTCTATGCAGAGAAGAGGTTCGTGGAGGTGGAGCCACGAACAGTCTTAATTGCGTTGAAGAAAAAGAAACGAATGTGGATCCTTTGTGAGCATTGAAGAGTCCATAGACCATTTCAAACTGAAAGCCTGCATTCCGCGTTATCATTCATCGAGTTTTTGAACAACTCATTCAGTATACGATTTCGCCTCTTGTGATAGGATCCTCTGTCGCTGGTCCTGTGTACAAAAGAAGATACATGGAGTCATTGTTCAACAGCCAAGGTCGAAGGTGTGCTTGTTGTGATATTTCTTTAATTCTTTGCAAGTGGAATTTTATTTACATGGATTACACATTAGTTTACAATGCATTCATTAATATTGATTGTGGGAGTAGTGCTCTCCGGACAAGAAAATTACTAAGAATGGTTTCGGAAAATAAAAAATACTCTTATTTTTAATGATTTATGGGAAGAAATTTGTGAAGGCAAGGATGACAATGAGCCAAAGCAACCTACAGATGCCATAAAACTTGCAATTTGGAAGAGTAAAGATAAAAAGGAACATGCTTTAATTTTTGCCTCAGTCACTGAAGAGGTAAGTAGACATATTCTTTCCAACACCACATCCTTTAGAGCATTACAAAAATTAATATATCTTTATGACTCCCATTCAGAGCTGGAAATTATACAATTATTGATGAAGTTGTTTAATCTAGAACTGAAAGATAATAATCCCATGAAGTTAGCTTCCGAAATTAAAGCTTTTTTTCATGATATTGATTCAACTGGTGTCGAATTTGATTTACAACTCACTATATTTATTAAATCCCTATGTCCTACCTATTCACACTACTTAGAGTCTCTTCAAGATAGTGGACAGATGAAAGCCATGAATTTTGATACTCTTGTAGACAAAATTGTTGAAAGAGAGAAAGATTTTGGGAAGAAGGAATCTTTTTCCACTTCCACAGTTGAGACTTTGTGTCTTGCACAGAAAGATAAGAAACCTAGAGGAGAGTCTACTAGATTTGACCATAGTAATAGAGGTATTTGTAGGAGACCATTTAGAGGCAGGGGGGTCATTATCATCAAGGAGACAAACAACAATATGATAGACAACAAAAACATTTTTCAGAATGATAAACAATCTCTTAAGTCCTACAGGTGTGGTAAACTGGGTCATACCTCTTTTCATTGTCACACTCCTTGGGAAAGGATTAGTGAGAAGAAAGAGAAACAACCTTCAGACAAAGGAAAACCACTTGAATCTACCCACTATATTGTTTCACATTGTAATCTTAGTATCAATGAAGTTTTTATCACTTCTTTTGCTTCTTGGGAAGACAATTGGATTTTATATACTGGAGCCACTTGCCATATGACCTTTAGAAGAGATTTTTTTGAGTCATTCAGTAATCACATTGATAGAATAGTTTATTTTGTGGATAAGTCCCAGTTAAAGCCTTCAGGAATTGGATCTATTCGACTTCGCTTACCAGGACTTGCTGATTAAATTTTGCATGATGTTCTTTACATTCCTCAATCAAAAAGAAATCTGATGTCTCTCATACATATTAGGAATCAATGTCATTCTATACATATGTTTGATGGTATAATTAAAATAAGAAAAGAATCTGATCAAGTGATTGTTATGAACGATGTTGAAGAAGACAAACTTTTAAAACTTAAAAGGACATCATCTTTTCCATCTAATTCAGCTCTTTTGGCTCAACATAGTGATACTTTGTCTTCCATCTTGTTGTGGCATGCTCTTTTTGGTCATATTAATTATGATAGTATCCAGATTATGAAACAACAAGGTATTCAATGGCTTCCTACTATTCCAAGAAATCTTTCTCCATGTAATGCTTGTATTTTAGGCAAGCATTGTAAACAACCTTTTTATGGATCTACTTATCGATCTTCCAGGAAGTTAGGTCTCATGCATTCTAATTTATGTGGGCCCATGCCTGTTCAATCTGCAAAAGGTAATAAATATCTGCTGACTTTTATTGATGACTACACCAGGATGTGTTAGGTTTATTTGTTGAAAGAGAAATCTCAGGTTATTGCAACTTTTAAGAATTTTCATTTATGGATTACAAATGAAACTCAACTTAATATTAGAACTCTATGATTAGATAATGGTGGCGAATACACTTCTAATGCATTTGAAAAGTACTTACATGATAATGGTATTAAACATCGGACCACTGTCCCTTATACTCCACAATAGAACGGTGTAGCAGAGTGCATGAACATAACTTTGCTTAATATGGTAAGGTCAATGATGTTTTTTTAGAATGTCAGGTTGATGTTTTGGGGAGACGCAATATTTTGTGTCATTTATATTTGAAATCGTTGTCCTTCTACTGCCATCAATAATAAGTCCCCTTATGAATTGTGGTATAATTGTCTTCCTGATGTTCAACATTTCAGAATTTTTGGTTCTCTATGTTATTCTTTAATTCCTAAACAACATCATGAAAAATTGGGTGCAAGAAGTCGCAAATGTCTTTTCTTGGGGTATTCTAATACCTCAAGAGCTTATCGATTGTATGATGAGGAAAACAAGAAATTTGTTGTTTCAAGAGATGTTGTTTTTCTCGAATTTGCTAAAGATGCTTCTACTATTGATAGCCAACTCAATCATTTGGATATATTCTCTTCCAAGAAGTTTTATTATGAATGGGATAATGATATTCCACATCCTAAAGGGGGGATTCATATTCTAGACCAGTTTGTGGATTTTCCTTCAACAACACCAGAGAATGAGACCACATCAAAGAATGAAGAAAAATTAGTTGATAGCAATGTTTTTGATGATAATAATTTTTCTGTAGAAGAACAATTGGATGATAATAATGTTCCTACTGAGGAAAAATTGGTTGATAATAATGTTCCTACTGAGGAAAAATTGGAGGATAATAATGGTCCTGAAGAACCTATTTCAAATACTCTTGAAACTGAGCAAACATTGCAACAATCTGTATGCAGATCAACATGGATCAAGACAATGCCAAAAAGGTATGGTGAATTTTAGTTAAACTTTTTTGTTGTTAATGAACCTACTACTTTTGAAGAAGCCACTAGTTGTAATGAATGGAAAGATGCAATGCATAAAGAGTATGATGCTATTATTAAAAACGACACTTGGAGGTGGGTGGATCCTCCTATTGGCATCAAACCAATTAGTAGTAAGTGGGTTTATAAAATTAAGTATAAAGCTGATGGTTCTCTTGATAAGCACAAAGCAAGACTTGTAGCAAAGGAGTATGCACAAAAAGAATGTATTGATTATACATAAAAATTTTCTCCTACAGTGAAATGGGGCACTATTAGAACTTTATTTTCTCTTGCAGCTCAAAAAGGATGGAAAATACATCACATGGATGTAAAAACTTCCTTCTTAAATGGATATTTAAAAGAAGATGTCTATATGTTGCAGCTAGAAGGTTTTTCTGTTAAAGGAAAAGAGCATAAAGTATGCAAATTGATAAAATCATTGTATGGTTTAAAACAAGCACCGCGTGCTTGGTATGAAAAGTTAACTGAACATCTTATAAAGTTGAATTATAAGAATTTCAATCTAGATGATGCAACTTTATTTGTTAATAAAGTTGGAAGATCAGTTGTATATCTAGTTGTTTATGTAGATGATTTTCTTATCACAGGAAATAATTATGATTATATAGCATCTATTAAAAAGGAGTTGAAAAAGGTTTTTGATATGACAGATTTGGGATTACTACATTATTATCTAGGAATTGAAGTAGATAAAAAACCAAAGAACATTTTTATTTCTCAGAAGAAATATATTGGAGAAATATTGAGCAAATTTGAGATGAAGGATTGTAATCCTATTTCTACTCCAATGGAGAAGAATCTAAAACTTACTTCAAATGAAGGTAGTGCATTTGAAGATCCAACAAAGTACAAACAACTTGTTGGAAGTTTAATTTATCTTACTACTACTTGTCCTGACATAACTTTTGTTGTAGGAATACTTTCCAGGTTTATGCATCATCCTTGTGAAGGTCATTGGACAACAACAAAACAAGTGCTCAAATATTTAAAAGGCACTCAATAATATGACATCAAATATTATAAAGTTTCAGATTTCCATATCATTGGTTATTCAGATTGTGACTTTGACAGAGATAAAGAGAACGAGGTGTCTACTTCAGGTTATTTGATGAATCTTGGATCAGCAACCATCACTTGGAGATCACGAAAGAAATCAGTTCCTGATGATTCTACAACTGAAGACGAATACGTTGCAGCAACTCAATCCACAAAAGAAATCATTTGGCTTCGGAAAATTCTTGAAGACTTGTAGGAGAAACATATGACTTCAACGCCTCTCTTTGTTGACAATAATTTTGCAATACAATTGGCCAAAAATCCTAAATTCCACGATCGAATCAAATATATCAACACCAAATATCATTTGATTCGACATCATGTTGAGGCCAAAACCATTCATCTGACACATTGTTCTACATTAGAGAAAATTGCAGATATATTTACTAAAGCACTGGGCCGTGAAAAATTTGAGAAATTCAGAACGTAGCTTGGCATGTCAGATGTCCCTTCAGATTAAGGGAGGAATGTTAACTAATCCTATGAGACCGTGTTAGTTAACTGTCAGTTACATTTATTTTCTTTTCTGTTATTTAGTTACAGAGACCAAACCGTTTCACTTCTTTCAACTATTTGTATAAATTCCATACTTTCAACATGAATAATAATTACTACTGTGGACTTTATTCACATGCCTGTGTATAGTGTATAAAGCTGATGGTTCTCTTGATAAGAACAAAGAAATACTTGTAGCAAAAGGGTATGCACAAAAAGAAGGTATTGATTGTACAAAAACATTTTCTCCTACAGTGAAATGGGGCACTATTAGAACTTTATTTTCTCTTGCAGTTCAAAAAGGATTGGAAACACATCACATGGATGTCAAAACTACCTTCTTAAATGGAGATTTAAAATAATATGTCTATATGTTGCATCCAGAGGGTTTTTCCGTTAAAGGAAAATAACATAAAGTATGAAAATTGATAAAATCATTGTATGGTTTAAAACAAGCATCTCGTGCTTGGTATGAAAAGTTAACTGAACATCTTCTCAAGTTGAATTATAAGCATTTCAATATAGATGATGCAACTTTATTTGTTAATAAAGTTGGAATATCGGTTGTATATCTAGTTGTTTATGTAGATTATTTGCTTAACACAAGAAATAATGATGATTATATAGCATCTATTAAAAACGAGTTGCAAAAGGTTTTTGATATGACATATTTGGGATTACTACAATATTATCTAGGAATTGAAGTAGATAAAAAACCAAAGCACATTTATATTTCTCAGAAGAAATATATTGGAGAACTATTGAGAAAATTTGAGATGAAGGATTGTAATCCTGTTTCTACTCCAATGTAGTTACGAGGAAAATATCTCTATGGCTAGGGTAAACCACAACAAACAGAAGCAACTGTAGAAATCAATTCAATCCCAAAAACATGCTATATAAACCAATATGAAAGCGAGATAAGAAAGAGGCCTACCTCATCCAGATGTTTGATGAAGTCCACCATTGAGCACTTGGACCGAAAGCTATATACCTGCAACTAGTTCTCAACAAACAAGCAAACCAAGCATATGGTGATAATATAAAACGTTATCACATTAGATAGCATAATCCATTAATATACATAACAAATACGCCCATGGATAATAACTCATATATTTGCAGGATATCAATTGGACAGGAAATGAGTATTTCTATTAATAAATGATCAGTAGAAGTGAAAACATTATAGACTTCCGTGTCGGCACGGTTTGGAACCGAGAAACTAAGTTCCTTCTAGTTGGGTCTCCACCAAAGGCAAGCTCATAAGAGATAAGCAATGAGGTTCTCAATCAATAAGGGAAGATATTGGGGGCTGAACATTGTGTTCAGACTTAAAGGACAAAGGGATGCAGACTCAACATGAAGTACATAATTTCTCCAGAGTAACTTTTCTCTCAAAGTTGAATTCTTTCTCCTCTTTCCATAGCTCAGAATTGGCCCATTTATAGCCTTCAAAATGAAATTGAAGGGCCAAGTCGGAACATTTACAGTATATGGAAGGCCAAGGATAATAGATATCCTTTCGTGACACGGAAACCCGAAATTAATTTTCATTTTCTAGCACAAATCCCGATGTACGCGGGCTGTAGTGGAGCAACTTGCATATATGCATGTTGTATAGTAGGAAAAATGCATACATGTGTAAAAATATGTAGTTTTGGCTCTAGATTTTACAAATAGGGATGATAAGTCTGCATGGGGAAATGGAAAAAAGCCTTCTATGCAAGATTGCATAGGGTGAGAAAAATCTTGCTATAACAGATGCCCCCTAATGTGTGAGGTTAGAGGAGTATCTGCAATGGCCAAAATACATTATAAACAACCTAGAAGTGGAGTGATGAGGAACTAGCTGGAAGAACTAGTTGCTCATTACATTATGTACTGACTTTGCATACATGGCTTCCAAATAGAATTACATTGCAGATCCATGCAAAAATATACCAAACAAGTGTTTGTGGCCATGAATAGGAAAATACAAATGCGGTTACATGCCAATAGTTCTCATAGTCACGAACAAGGCCCAGTAGAACCAGTCTCAAAATCAATATGAAGATATCTGTATACAATGGAGTAAAATATGATCTCCCATGATCACTGAAGTCATATAGGTATTGGTTCAATGAAAAGGAAGCAACAACTCAAGAAATCTACGGCCACATAGTGATGTCTTCAATTTTTCTACACAATTCGCCAAGGGTGCAAGTCTACATCATGTGAATAAAGGAGTTTAGGTCGAACACAATGAGACATCATTTGATTACCGGTCCTTGAGGTATACCGTTAACAAACACGAGACATCCTACCGATAATGAAAGTAGGTATCAAGACATTGAGTACATTCTTACAAGTGTGAATAGAGGAGTTAGTGTCAAATACCTGAAGAATCCATCGATCATGAGACATTGATGTATTCCCAACTGTCGATAGTGAGAGAACCTACCACTAATGACTGCAAGCTTCAAGGTACTCATAAGACTCTAGGTCTCGTTTATAGAATAAATGAGATAAAGTAGATGGAAAGAGACCCGCTGAAGGGAGAGAATTAAGGCATCTCTCATCAGTTAGCACAAGGTACAAAGCAAGAGCTTCATGATTTGGTGGAAATCGAACGAATAACATGTTCACAAACCAATGACCTTGTGCGTCTTTTGTGCATGCCAAGTGCAAGCGGTACACGAAAAAGATCCTCTGAATAGAAGCCAATGATGAAAACTGTTGACAAAGGTGAGGAAACCACAAATAAGTCTAATGGAATCGAAGACATTACACGAATCCCAATGTGTGAATAGATGTCTCATCGTCAAACATAAGGGAAACCACCCAGTCAACAACTAATGATGAAGTGTTGACTGCTGGGTTCAAGGTTTCCTACCAATGAAGTAAGTAGGACTAGGGTGCATGATAGGACTACAATATCATGTGACTCTGAGACAAACTGAGGGTATGGCCGACATGCAAAGTCAAGAGTTCTGAGAAGTAGCCAACATAGGTTTATAGACTTCCTTTGAACAAGAGCATGAGACATATGGAGGACTCCGAAAAAATAGACACGATGAAGAAACCATGAGACGTAGGAGGAATCAATAAAACTCTCTATAGGGACTGGAAGAGTAACTAGTCAGTAGAGAATACTCTGTAACGATCTCAGCTTCCTAAGGCCATGCTAATACAAAAATTATGATGATGAATGGACTCAATAACTTTTTTCTATGTTCAAAGGCAACATGACTGCTGCCAATACAATATAATACTCCCTTCCCTCCTGTCTTTTTTGTTTTTTCATAGACAAATGAATGCTATGATATAGAGGAGGAAACAAGTGTCGCAAGTAAGAAAAACTAGTTCCAGCAGTGGAACATACCTATGCTCAATGCAAGGAGATGCATGCGGGATATGGACACTCAGGAGAATGCTCCATCCTAGGTATAGGGTGTCAAATTGCAAAGGATATAAACAAGGATCTGTTTGGTTGAGGATGCAAAAACTGTTGAGGAAAACAGTTTACAACGCAAAGTGAGAATCGACTATAGGCTCAATACTACAAGAAAGGACATGAGATGCAAACACAACTTAACGCCAAAAAATGTCCTTTTTTATGTCAATAGTCTACTTGGTGTGAAAAAGGGATAAACTTGTGCCAAATAGATGTCCTTTCAAATCCAATTTACGAGTGGGAAAGTGACAATTTCACTTGGAAATCTTTTCACTTTTTGATAACAAGTCGAAAAAGAGCTTAACTAAGACTCACGACCTTTCAAGTCCTATTTAATGAGTGTGAAAGGGACAAATCACTCGAAAATATTTTCATTTTTTGAATGTCGGAAAAGAGATTAACTTAGACTCGTTTGGGAGAGTCTAGGCAGCAAGTCACAGGGGGGTAGGGGGGGGGGCAAGACTCCCATGTAGAAATTCTGCGGAAAGTTAGTATCTTACAAATAACCGACATAAGATTGGGAAAACCCAAATATTTCCAAGTCGAGGAGGATAAAATACTTGCAGAGGTTACCTTATCTACAATATATCGAAGAATTCCCCTTATATGGAAGGGTGTAGAAGAAGGAATTCAAGGTTCTACAAGATCATTCCAATCAAAGGAAACCACCCTAGGACTTGGAGGGAGCATACTCGAAGAGAGTGGAATTCTCCCTTGTGCAGAAGGTATAAAACTAGAAATGCTAAGGACATGGCATAGAAGGTATAGATCTAGAACCAGAAGAGTGGGATCGACTGAAAATTGCATCGGCGTGACCACTCCCTTAGAATTTTCACTCTCCAAGAGAAGAGTGGGGTCGACCAAATATTGCATTGGCACGACCACTTCTTCAACCATTGGTTGAATAGGACATGAGAGAACAAGGTCAAGAGATGCATCACCCCCCAAAATAGGAGCAATGTCGGTCGAATATTGCATCGACACAACCACTGGTTGAACATGATGCGAGACAAAAATTTCAAGAGACACATCACCCCCGAACATAGGAGATGTGTCGGTTGAATATTGCATCGACACGATCACTGGTTGAATGAGATGTGAGACAACAAGATCAATGGATGCATCAATCCCTAAAGGAAGAGGGGTGTGAGTCGAAGATTGCATCAACATGAATGTTGTATCAACCAAAGAAGAAATGGAGTGTGGGGAAACCACATATGAATCAGAACCAGAAGGGCCCTCAAGTGATAACCATTCTTTCGGTATCCCAACAGTGGTAGGACACAAACGAGTAAGGTGACTTCCTTCACAAGCCCTGCAAAGGAATCTGGTCTTATGTCTAACACGCCTAGGCTTCCCAATTGTATGAATTCCCTCAACGTGTGATCCAGGTGGATATCGGTGGCCACCCACCTTTTCCGACTATCTCAAAACAATTTTCTGGCAATTTTGACAATTTACTATTTATAGCAGGTTTTAACTTCCGGGGCCATTTTGAGGGCCTAAATGAAGGTTTTTCGAGATCTAGGTTCTCAATGATAGTTTAAGGAATAATTGAGCCCCCAAAATGAATCTCCTCGACGATACCTTTCCAACGAGCTATCATACGCCTAAAACAAAGATCGTATGCAAAAGTTACGACCCCGGGAAGTTGATGTACTAACTTACCCAAACGGGGCCCACATGAATTTTGGTGCTTCATGTCCTAGGGTTAGGTTTTTGGATGTCTAGGGTTTTTTGGAATTTCTATTTATTGTAAAAAGACCTTCATAGCCTCATTGTAATCATCTTCTTGTGAATGCGAGTAGTTGTCACATCTCTTCTTAGAGATAAGCTCCCACCATTCTAGCGAGTCTTTCACTCTGTATTTTTACAGTCTCTATACATTTCTTTCATTAATATAAATCATGTATTACTGTATATCTGTGTTTATGGTTTCATCTCTGATACATTTTTGTTATATTATTGAATATCTGCGATACCTCTGTGCATTTCTTTATTATATCTCCGATCTCATTTCGTGCCGAAAATAATCCAGATTAGAATGACTTGTAGTGGTTGGTGACAAACCTTCAACATGACTAGCAGAAGTTGATGATGAATCCCCAACATGACTAGTAGAGGTTGGTGATGAATCCCCAACATGACTAGTAGAGGTTGGTGATGGAAGTACAATGTGACTAGTAATGACTAGACTTGTGCCCCCAACATGAATTGCAACGACTAGTTGCTGGTCTTCAACATGACTTGCAGAGGTCATCGACCAATCTCCAACATGACTAGTAGCGGTTGGCGATGGAGTTCCAGTATGACTAGAAGTGACTGGACTAGTGGCGGTAGTGAGTTGTGGCATATGAGACCAAGGTCTAGGGAAAGATTGGTTTTGAGAAATTGCAGGGTAGGAAGGATCTTGGCTTACACCCTGTCTGACAGGATAGTATCCTCCTCCATACTGATTCATAAAGGGTTGTAAGGGAATCGAAACTGAGGAAGCCACTTGTGAAGAGAAAGCGACATGACAAGGGTTACTCACATGAGGATATATGTTGCCCCTAGATGAAGGAACTTTGTGAAGGGGGTTTCCCATAATATAAAAATAACTCCCCCTGAATGAAACACCAGAGGATAGATGGAGGTCTTCCATGGGAAAAGTGTTCATAGGAACCGACATAGAGGAAGAAGGATAAGTGGACAGAGTGTAATAAGTACAATGAATGTCCATTTGGGCACTTGCTCCTCACAAAGTAGATTCGTAGGAAGGAAGATTCCAACCTCCTACCATAAGAGTTGTTTGAGGAATATGACTCCCACCAAATGGGGAGGGAGAATAAGGAGGAATCATGTACCCATACCCAAAGTTGGGATTCACATAAGGAGGCGAGATAGATGATGGAAAGTGCGAAGAGATTTCTGGCATACCATAAGAAAAATGATTAGAGACCCAAGGCATTGATTGAGTAGCATAATTCTGCATACCATTATGAAAAGAAGATGGATTCCTCCCCATGAAATGAGTGAACATCATGGGGGTGGTAGCGGTAAAAGAGGGAGCTATGGGAGCTCCACTATCCATGATAACGAAAGCTCAATAAACAATCCTAAGGCCAACTAGTAATCAAAGATCACACCAAAAATCAAACAGCCAAAAAGCACACAAATGAGGTAAAGTGGTTGAAAGGGGCCTCCCTCCCTAAAGAAGGTATGTCTCTCCCAAGAGGGGCCTGAGATTCCCTGCTAAAGATCGAAGGCAAAAAAATCAGTTATAAGGGCCCTCGTGGGCTTAACAACCAGTGGGTCAGATTCCCTTGTAGAGGTAATCCTCCATAAAGTCTATGTGTTGTCTGACCCTTATCTGAACCAGGGTACCTACATAATAACCCCTGCAAGTAACCTACAGGACACCTAAGTCAAGCAACTAATAAACCAATGTATAATCGATGCACATACGAGCAGTCATAAGTTAGGTCCATCATATGGGTAGAGGTAGCAAAGCCTGAAACCTTGAAAGCATCACCTCTCACGGAGGTAAGGGCACTAACAAGATCCCCAGATACGAATGGATCCCCAGAAATATCTCTGACGCTAAGAAGGTATCGGGGGGATATCCCTTCAACTGACTTCGCACGACCTCGTGATTAACTCAAGTGTGAGCAGAGCCTCCTGATCTTACCAATTATACAATGGATTTCTCCACTCCCTTTCTCAGATGCGTATGTTGATTCAATTGCCTTGGAGAAGTTTACTCACAAAATCCTATTCCAAGGCACTAAATCCTAAGCTAGTTTGTGCACCCTAGAAAATAAAATAATGACTAGTCAATTTTAAATTATAGCGTTAATTTTAGTGGCCGTGATTAATAAAAAATGTATGGTAGTGAAATTCATGTTGTTATGACTCTGCAAGAAAAGTAAATATGAAAATAATGCAAAGTCCTAAATTTAACTTTCAATGAATGATATGCTTCTAATAACAAATACAATTTTCAATTTCAACTCTTCAATTCTGAAGTAAAAATGCAATCTTTCATTATATACACTAAGCTAATGACAAGGAATCAAAAGACAAAAATGCCAAGCAATGAAAAATGCCTATTTTGTTTTTTGTATTTTCAATATAATAAAAATGAAAATGCATGGACTAAAACGTAACTTGATATATGACCCTACTGTGTATAGAAAGAGATAACTCAAGTAGGATACCAAGAAAAAAAGCACCCAACCCAATGTACAAGGACAATCAAAATGAAAAGATGATGAGAAAGACTCCTCCTAGAAATTCAACCAAAAATAGGTTTCTTGTCATCCCACAAGCACTTAACAAGCACTACAGAGACCCAAGAAGGCTCGACAAACATCAAATCCCACCCAACAACCACCATACCAAGCAAACAAGCAAGGAAATATGATGTACGTGACTGTTTAGGCAAACATAGCATATGTACGCAGCTTGCAGAGGGACAACCTGCATATATACGTGACTGTCAGGGAAAAAAATGTGTATATGTTTCAAGCAAAGAAAGAATATGGTGATAATATAAAAAGGTTAGCACATTAGATAGCATAATCCATTAATATACATAACAAATACGCCCATGGATAATAACTCATATATTTGCAAGATATCAATTGGACGAGAAATGAGTATTTCTATAATAAATGATCAACAGATGTGAAAACATTATAGACTTCTATGTCAACACAGTTCGGAACCGAGAAACTAAGTTCCTTCTAGCTGGGCCTCCACCACTTCAATCCTCCACCAAAGACAAGCTCATAAGAGAGAAACAATGAGGTTCTCAATCAATACGGGAAGAGCTTGGGGGCTGAACACTATGTTCAGACTTAAAGGACAATGTAAGGTAGCTAGAGAGGTAGTGGGGGGGCCCAGAGGGCCCATAGTGATAATAGTGGAGGTCATTCAATGTAAGGTGGACTAGGTCCACTATATTATTAAATAAGACCCACTATGGTAGTTAGATATAATAAATGTAAGA
>ML781834.1:850186-875116 GCA_009831015.1 Picea engelmannii
AATTAGTGGTTGAACCTATTTCCTTGACATAATGGTACACATAAGAGGCATTCTTGATGATGAAATAGGTTGTGGTGGACCATGATATGTCCTAAGCAATATGGAGTCATTCAAGACCAAGACCCACACCCAAACTCACTACTCTACTCTTCTCAAGGATAGGCAATACATTGTCCATGTGAGATTGTGGTTTGGAATCCTAATATGTAAGTTGATTGAGGAAATTTTCTTTTAGAATGGGAAGTGGAAATTTTGATTTAAGGAAAATGGATGATTTTTTGTTGGTTCGAGTTGAATTAGGACATTTTGTAAATTTTTTTCTAGGGTGGATCCATTGTAATGTACCAGCCTCTTTGAAACACAAATTAAAACACCTCAAACATATAAAATAAATTAAGAGGTAGTAGGCCTATACAAATTAGAACAAAACAACATGTTTATTTACTCATGAAACTAACGACATAATAAAATTCATGATTGCATGCATACCCAACAAACACAAAAACATTCAAATTAACATTTATACAACAAAATAATCATATTAAAATCAATAGAAACTTATTTTTTTATATAAAAATAACCAATTGGTTGCGTACAAAGGGGTGTTCCTCCCATTCATATGCATGTTGTTCATTTTATCTCAACAACAAGCCACCCCTGAGCTGAGGCTATGAGTCCACAAGGAGATCCGACCCTCTTGGCTTTCCACTCTCCACATTCAACAACCCAAAACCCAAGTTCTACTCCCACAACCGTTTCAATCCACCAACTCTTTTCCTCACAACCTGCACAACCCAAGGAATGTACCCCCTTCTCTACTCACAGTCCCTCGAGCTGTACCATTCATTTATTAGAGCTTACAATGCACTTGGTTGGCCAGGAATCTCTTAGCTGGGGACTCCAAGAACTCTCAACTGCTCCAAGAGTGTTCATAACAAACTTCACAAGGTCCTTGAGCCATTTTCTCAACAGAAAAATGAACTACAGGTTTATAACCTATTTTATAGATACATAGAGCACATTTCCAGCATAAGCCCAACCCAATAATGGTTGGCTTAAAAAAAAACATGATTGTTTCTCTTCCCAACACTCAACTCCTTCCTTGCTACCCAAAATATTCATGTTAAATATCCCCCTTTTTCCCATCTGAATTTCCTTCTTCTCCCTTGCTTGCTTGGCTCTCACTCTCCCCCCCAAATGATTATTACACTCAACCCATGCTCTCACAACTAAGTGGGAAGAATTCCTCACCCAACATCTTACATGAATTCAATGATTGACTTTGGGGACACTCAATAACAAATAGAAAGTTCACTCAACAATGAAAAATTAAGGAAAAGGTTTGGAATTTAAAACCCATGAATAAAAATGCCTTTAGCCCCTTCTCTCGTGGAATCATATCCGCCCATCATTAACGTTCCTCTTGTATTACAACCAATGATTAACATTTTTATTAATCATTTCAATTTACATAATACATAGTTCGAGCCTCAACCATATTAATCAATATGGGATCTTCACCCCAACATATCGGATCACCAACCTAATTCACATTTATACAATTATATTATAATTGTTGGGATTAAAACTAGGGATGTTACATCCCCTCCCCTTTATCTTTTGCACCGTCCTCAGTGCACAACACCATATAGGTGTACATACCGATCATAATGATAGTCTCTCTGACCTTTAATAATACATGCATTCTATCCCAACACATGCATACATAGGCACTCTATCCCAAAAACATACATAACGATTTTTTTACAAATCATTAGTCTGGAAACAATTTCCAACCAACAGTTTCTTCGTAGTCCACTATTTTTTTTCTACAACTATTATGATTCCTCCAACTCTCTTCCTCTCAACCTGCCCAACCCAAGAAATGTACCCCCTTCACTTCTCTTAGTTCCTCGGGTTGCACCAGTCATTTATCAGGGTCTATCTGGCACATGTAACTCTGAATATCACTACTGGAAACTCAAGGGAACTCGCTGCTAGAAAAACTACCTAGAAACAACAACAACAAACTTGTTGCTACAATGCAACTCACATAGGAGTTCACTTTTTAGGCTTGACAACTTGGTTCTTCTGCAAGCCTAACAACTTGCTTCTTCTACAAGCCTGACACCTTTCTTCTTCTTTCTGTCCCCCCCCCCCCAAAAAAAAAGATCTGGATGGTTTACGTCTCTCATTCTTCAACTATTCCTATAACGGTCATTACATAATTATACCCATTACATCCATTATCATATAACAATCGTCTTATTCACAAGAGTTTTTAACTCCAAAATATAAAAATTTATTCAAAATAAGTTTGCAATTGTAAACCAATACTCATATGTATGGTTATCTAATTGTGTTTCACAAACCTGCCACATGAAAGAATTCAACTCATTGTTCTTCTCTTACACACCCACATGATCCCAGCCACCATGCCATATGAATTATTAAGTTGTGTCTTCCTTGCTATACTCACCCTCCAGGCTCAAACATCCCCTTCTTTGCTACATAGTCCCTCAGGCGATCCATCATTTGCCAAGGTGTTCTTTTGCAAGGAGAGCACCAACTTACTGTCAGACCCTTTTTGACAATCTGTAACCTATGGCAATCATAGGGTTCTATTTTCCTAACAATAGCCTTCTTCCTAAGCTTTCCCAACTTCAATAGATATCATCTCATCTATACATAGATACAATAATCATTGAATATCTTAATTTTTAGAATGTACACCAATACTAAGAGGGGGGGTGAATCAATATTGATTGAATTTTAACTACTTTTTCTCATTGCCATTTAAATATATACCATATAATCAAACACAAGAAATGTAGAGAATTAATCATATCGAAATATATCAACACAAAGTCACAATACACATATATCTTATGTGGAAACCCAGTAAGGGAGAAAACCACACAAATTTTTCTTATGTTTAAAAAAGAATTACATTCTTTACAGGCTCCAAAATATGAGGGACACCAATCTCTATAGTAAGCACCCACTTACAATTCAATCTGAAAAGAACCCATCTGTTTAGAAGATGAGGACACCAATCCTCACTGTAAGCACCCATTTACAGTCAATGGAAACCAATATTTCAGGAACCAACCTATTAAGAGGATGAAAACATTGATTCTCTCCCTTGCACCACCCTGCCACCCTTAAATTATCTTCCTTTCATTCTCTGACATCCTCGAGCCTCAATGCTTCAGAGCTTCTCTTCATTCAATCCACCCTTTCTCAATTTCCACACTCACTTGAACTGAATTCACACATAGTCATTTATACATTCTATACCTCCATGACTTTGTCCACATGCAAGAGTAAGTTCACGAAGTCGGCTCCAAATCTCCTCAAAACCGGGTTGTGACACTCCTTAGAAACCGACCTTCAATTTCCTTCATTTCACTCCATCTGTTTTTTGGAGAGAGCATGAACCATGATGCTCAACATCCATCTGATTTGGATCTCTGTTGAATTGTCACCATCGATTTGCGATCACATTCATCGGGATGACCAGACTACTGGTCCCCTCGGTACCTGAATCTTCAACTATACTCCCTCAACACTCAACCACCATTGAATCATTTCTTGATTTGATCTCGATCATTGATCTGTTCTCTCCTTGCCGCTAGACTGACGATCAACAATGACTCGGTCTCCTTCTTCGTCATCGAGATAGCAAGAGCACATGTATAAACTTCAATTTCGATGGATCTTCTCCGACGAGCTACTCTGATAGATCCAACAGTCCTTGGAAGCAGGGATCAATGACCTTTATCTCATTGGTTCCTCGATTTAACTGACGATTAACACCCTCCTCTTCATTTTCTCGTTAACTCATCATGTGGGGCCCACAAAAATCTATGATTGAGATTGCATCTCACTTTTTCGTCGACCTATGGTCTAGATTACTCCTTGGAGCTCCTCTTCATCGAGGTGCTTCCACTCAAATGGATTGTACTTTGACTGATCCAATGATCATCATTGTACCTCATCCAATAATTTCCATTTTCCGAATTTCGTCATTGGAGTACCTCTGCTTTGAGTATCACAACCCACTCCAACTATCGCTTCTTAGACGAATGGAGGAGATATACTTGTCGTGCCAACTCAATGACTGAGATTTAAGGCGATGAAATAAAGGTCTCCATGCCCAACTGAGACCCAATCTCATCCTGCATAATCAAAAGATGACATGCATCACCCATCGGGACATGCTAGCTTCCATGCAAGCATCTTTTTCACCCTGACCGCCAAGATGTCACAACACGTCACCCTGACATCACTCTCCTTCCTTGAAATAGATCATCATAGATTAAATGGATGAGGTATATCGTTCGATGGATCTACGATTTTCGTTGCACTCGATCACTCCGACGAATTACACGTGCCGCCAATGACCACGATTCTCAGTTCTCTGGTCCTCCGATAGATCAACGGTTCATGTTAACTCAAAACCTTCCCCATTGGAGTCCTTGTGAAACCTTTCACTCAAACACTTCGACGATATAATGGTCTAGATTCTCTCCCACAACCACTCCGATAGATCGATAATGGTTGTGAGTTCGAAGTTACCTTGGCCTCGCCCTATGACAGACCTATCACCAACATCCATGGTCGAGAATTTTTCGATACCATTCTCTAATGAATCAACAAATCCTATTGAATCAGAGTTTCTCCCATTAGAGTTCGATTACAACCTCACACTTGGTCACCCCGATGGCCTTGCCATCCAACCAACATTCCATATTTGTTCGCTACCCTGAATCAACAACTGCGATTTCCTTCAACTCAAACACGAGGTTTTCTTCATGGTATTAGTTCAATTTAGGACTTATCCATTTCATGAATCTTATACTTCTTCAATCTCATTCCTTCTCTCCTTCATTCATATAGAGTAAACACACATAACTCTATCAGGAGTTCAATAAAGAATAATCATCTTTACAGAGCCCCATCGATGTACATGGGCATTCCTCCATTTTTCTGATTCGATTCTTGGACCTATGATTTGCAGGATCGTTTTTGGATTGTTTGTTCCCAATCTACCTGCCTTCATTTTTACAAGGAGGCACAATATACCTTCCTTCATTTTTACAGGGAGGCACTCATCATCATAACACATCACTAGTGACATCAATGACATCCTTTGACATCAATGGAAACACAATTTCCAAAACAATCCCCCTTTGTCATTGATGGCAACACTTAGTTATTTTGGTACTCCTCTGCTTCCTACAAGTATGTGTTTCTACAAATATCCCCCTTTCTCCGTACTCTCCCCCTTTGACATCAATGGAAAATATGATTTTCTCCCCCTTACACAATACTCTTTATTCTCTGTTCTTCAAGTATCAAATTTCTTCTCTTTATGTAGATCCCCTTGAGTTGATTCTCTTCCTGTAGTGCTTTAGTGATAGGAGGGCATAGTGAATTTCTATCTAAGATACTCAAATACTTCTCTAGGAAGAGGTTTTGTAAAGATATCAACAACCTGTTCTTTTGTGCCAATACACTCCAATTTGGCATTCTATTCCATGAATTTCTCTCTCAAGAAGTGATACTTGATTGGAATGTGTTTTATTTTTGAATTCATGATTGGATTCTTAGATATGTTTATTGCACTGGTATTGTCACAGAGAATTGATACGGGCTGATTATATTCTACTTGAATGTCTTCCAATGTTTGTTTCATCTAGAGGACCTGTGTACAACATGTTGCTGCAATGTATTCTGCTTCTTCTATGGATAGATAAATTGATGATTTATTCTAGCTAAACCATGACACCAAGCTATTTCCCAGAAAGAATGCTCCACCACTGGTGTTTTTTATATCATCCACATTGCCTGCCCAATCTGCATCTGTGTAAGCTGTCAAAGTGAAGTATTTACTTGTGGGATACCACAAACCAAAGTCCAACGTGCCTTTCAAATATTTGAATATTCTTTTGACTTCATGTACGTTTGTTTCCTTAAATGCAGCTTGAAACTTTCCAACTAGCCCTATTGTCTGCATTATATCTGGCCTTGAAGCTATCACATGAAGTAGGCTTCCTATCAATGATATGTATAGAGTTTGATTAGCTTCCTTTGATTCATCCTCCTTTCTTAGCTTACAACTAGTGACCATGGGTGTGCTAACAAGTTTACAGTCTTCCATTTCAAACTTCTTCAACATCTCTTTGATGTATTTGGTCTGAGAAATGAATATGCCTTTGCTGGTTTGAGTAATATGCACTCTGAAAAAGAATGACAATTCTTTGAGCATGGACATCTCAAATTCCTTTTGCATTTCTTCTGTAAATGTTTGGCTCATTCTATCAGCATTACTTCCAAAAATGATATCATCAACATAACTACAATGATTAACATCTTTGCATTGTCTATTTTGATGTAAATAGTGTTATCTGTTGTTCCTCTTTTGAAACCTTGTTGCTGCAAGTACCTGTCAAGTCTTGAATACCATGATTTGGGAGATTTTCTTAATCCATAAAGTGTTTTCTTCAATATGAAAACACAATCTTCATATTTTGACAATAAGAACCCTCCAGGCTGTTCTATGTACACTTCTTCCTCTAAATATCCATTCAGGAATGCCGACTTGGCATCCATTTGATACAACTTAAAATTTTTGAAACTTGCAAATGCCAAAAACGTTATAATTGCTTCTGGTCTTGCAACACGATCAAAGGTTTCTTCAAATTCAACACCTTCTACTTGAGCATACCATTTACATACTAGTCTTGCTTTGTTTCTTACTATTTTCCCATATTCATTTAACTTCTTTCTGAATACCCACTTTGTACCATTCACATTCTTATCTTTAGGTCTTGTAACAAGTTCCCATGTCTGATTTTTCTCAATCTAGTTTAACTCTTCTTCCATGGAACTCACCTAATGTTGATCATTATTGGCTTCTGCAAAGAATTTAGGCTTTTTTTTGGATCTAGTAAAGAGAAATTTACCTGTTCAGATCTGCTTGCCATTTTTCTCCTAGTTTGAGTGTAAGCATTTTTATCACTAAGAATTAAGTTTCTAGATGATTTTTTTGCACAAACCTTGATGATGTTTGTGTATCTCGACGTTCTATTTCTTATAATTCTTCATTTCTTCTTCTTCTTCTTTATATTCTTCTTCTTCCCTTTTTCTATAATTCATTCTTCTACTTCTAGTTTGTTCGTGTGTGGTATTTCTTCATCTATTCTGACATTAATTCTTTCAACAATATTTTGTAGTCTTTTCTTGTAACATCTATAGGCTTTGATTCTTGATGAATACACAAGAAAAATTCTTTCATCTTCCCTTGAGTCAAACTTTCCTAGATCCTCATCATCTCGTTTAATGTAACACTTGCTTCCAAATATTCAAAAGTGTTTGACAAATGTTGATCGACCTTTCCATAATTCATAGGGTGTCTTTTCACTATTGAACCTGATTTGTCCTCTGTTTAAAATGTAGACAACAATACAAACTGCTTCTCTCCAAAAATGTATTATAATACTACTTCGTTTAACATTGTTCTAGTAATTTCTTATACATGTCTATTTTTCCTTTCAACTACATTTTGTTGAGGAGTTCTTGCAACTGCATACTATCTTTTTATTCCATGTGTTTCACAGATCTCTTCAAACTCATTGGATGTGAATTCACCTCCATTATCTGAACTTAATCATTTTATTTTTAGATCTGTCTCATTCTCAACTAAAGCTTTGAATTCTTAAAATTTTCAAATGCCTCATATTTATTTTTGAGAAAAGTAATCCAAGTCATTCTTGTATAGTCATCAATGAGCAACATGAAGTATATTTCTCCTTGCAAGCTCTTAGTTTTGATTGGTCCACAAATATATGTATGTACAAGTTCCAATGGCTTGGATGCTACATATTCCTTTTTCTTTAAACTCACCCTTGATTGTTTTCCATGCTGGAACTTCTTACAGACAATGCTTGAGGGTTTTTTGATATTTGACATATCTCTTAATGCTTGTTTGATACTTATTTTTACCAAGTTATCAAAGTTCATATGGCCCATTCTTTTATGCTACAACCGAATTTCATCTATCTATCCTATAAAACATTTTTATCCATTGATTTCATCAAGAACATATACAATGTTTCAAGTTTTGATTGCTTTTGCAACCAACATGCTTGAATTTGATTTTTTGATCTCACATTCTCGGGAGTTAAAAATAAGATTGTGTCCTTGATCACACATCTGGCTTACACTGAGAAGATTATTTTTCAAATTTTCAACACACTGAACCTTTTCCACTTTAGCTTTTCCATTGTCGAGACTGAGAGTTCCTTTTCCAACTATCTTTGAGCTGCCATTATCTCCAAAGGTGACATTGTCTTCATTCTTCTTCAAGGTGATAAACTTTTTTCTATCTCTTGTCATGTGACTAGAGAACCCACTATTAATAACCCACTTATCCTTATTCTTTTGTATACGTGCATCTTGAATGAACATGGTTTTTTAGTTCTTTTGTTCCCTTTGTTCCCAATTTCTTTTCATGATCGTCAAAGCTTCCTCTTTCTGATTTTTTCTGAAATCACTTTTGCAAAAATTTTCTATATGCCCAAAATTATTGCAGTTATAACATTTGATGTTATAATTCATCAAAGGGGAAAACGAGTTGTAATTTATTATTTAGAATCCATGGGTATCTCTGTTGCTATTATTCGTATAACCATCTCTTACATTTTTTCTGCAATCTATTGCTTTATGACCAAAGACATTACAAGAATTAAAATAGCCAAATAAAGAATTTTGGTACTTGATTGTGTGATTCCATCTTGATGGGAGAGTCTTCCTAATTCTGTCCCTGTGATGAAGATTTTTCTTTTGTGAAACATGTTGATATTCCTTCATGTTGTTTTCTATCTTGGTAGAATTTTTTATTATATCAGCATAGCTCTTGGTCCTTCCTTCACTTGAATTTTTTGAAGAAGTCGAGGCTTCATCATCAACAAATTCCTTCCTTTTACTGTAACCAAGACCAGTCTTGTCGAATGGTGATATTTGATGATTTAGGATTTCATTCAAGGTTGTAGAGCTCTTCACAAACTTTATGTTGGTAGGTGATCTTTCTAATTCCTTTCTTAGATGGACTATTTCAGATTCTAGACTTCTGCAGATATCTTCCTTTTATTTTAGTTGGGATATTAAGACTTCTTCAACTCTCTTTGCCTCTTCTACTTGAACCTTTAGGATAATTATTGTCTTCTTTGCTTCTTGAAGATCATGTTCCTCCTCTTTATATTTTTGCAAATCCGTTTTCTGCTTTCTATTCTTTTCTTTGAGGTTGTCTATTTATTCTAAGGAACTAATGAGTTCTACTTCAATATCTTCTTCTATATCAAGTTTAGGATTGTCCACTTCTATTGAATCTGTGTCTCCATTTTCTAGGACACATTTTTGCGTCTCTAGACCCATAAATAGAATTTCTTCTGTTTCACTGTCACTATCATCTAAAGAGTTGTTGTCCTCATTGGTATATAGGTTCTTCTTTTGTCTGAAGAATTTATTTTCATCTTAGTCTTGCCCTTCCTATATCCTATGAGGTTGGAGTATTCTTCATTATTTTTATTCTTATAAAGGAATTTAGAAGCAAAGTTTCCTACTTTTCCACAATTAAAACATACAAAGGGAAGCTTGCTTTGTGTTTGCATGATCCTCTTTTGATATTTCTAACAAAGTTAGCTTCTTCCTCATCTAATTCGTTGTATGAGGTATCACTCATCTTGTGTTTTACTATATTTGTCTTCTTTGATGCCTTGAAGGCTACTTCCTTCCTTTATTATTTTGTTGGATTTTCTTATTCTATCCTCTTTTAATATGCAGTGAGGATTCCATGCAACTCATCCATTTTCATCTTGTTTAGGTCCATTAGTTCTTTAATGGTAGATATCTTAGGATTAAATCTCGAGGGGAGTGATCTGAGAACCTTTTGCACAATTATGGTTTCTTCAATATCTTCACCCAATCCTCTGATGGTGTTGACAATATCATCCACATGAATAAAATGGGCTGCAATACTCTATTTTTCATTCATCTTGAGAGTCTCAAATTGTCCTCTATGGATTTGTAACTTTTCCCTCTTGACCTTGTCATCTCCTTCATACATTTTTTGTAATTTGTCCCATATCTCTTTTGTTGAGGCATAATGCATGACTTTGGTATACACTAATTTTTCCAGGCAGCAAAGAATATCATTCTTGGCTCTAGAATTATTGTTAATGAGTCTCTTTCCATATGTATCTATGGGTGGGTGTATTTTTTGGAGTTGTGTAACCATTCTCAACTTCACTCTAAATGTCAAACCCAAGTGACATCAAATAGGTTTGCATTCTTATCCTCTAGAAAGCATAATCTAGTCCATCAAATCTTGGAGCTTTGTTTGTGGAAAAACCTTTCTCTTCATCCATTTGAGCTACATGGATTCACCTTCCAATGGTTAGACTATTTTTGAAGGAATCCACCTTGATACTAATTGTTGGAATGTACACCAATACCGACAGGGGGAGTGAATCAATATTGGTCGAATTTTAGCTACTTTTTCTCATCACCATTTAACTCGATATCATATAATCAAACATAAACAATGCATAGAATTAATCACGTTAACATATATCAACACAAATTCATAGTACACATATATTTTACGTGGAAACCCAGTAAGGGAGAAATCCATGGAATTTTTTCTTATGTTTAAACAAGAATTACATTCTTTATAAGCTCCAACTTGTGAGGGACACCAATCCCTGCAGTAACCACCCACTTACAATTCAATCTAATAGGAACCCGCTTGTTTAGAAGATGAGGACACCAATTCTCAATGCAAGCACCCAATTATAATCAACATTCACCAATATTCTAGTCACCAACCTATTAAGAGGATGAGGACACCGATTCTCTCCCTTGCACCACCCTTAAATTATATTCCTTTCATTCTCTGACATCCTCGAGCTGCAAGGATTCATAGTTTCTCTTCACTTGATCCACCCTTTCTCTATTTCATCTCTCACTTGAATCTTCCTTTGTCCACATGAAAGAGTATGTTCATGAAGTTGGATCCAGATCTCCTAAAAAATGGGATGCAAGCATCCTTAGAAATTAGCCTTCAATTTCCTTCATTTCACACCATTTTTTTTATGGATAGAAAAGGAAGCATGATGCTTAACATCCATCCAATCTGGATCTCTATTGAATTTCAACCGTCGATTTGCGATCATGTTCATCTAGACCACCAAATTACCGGGACCTCGAGGACCTCAATCTTCAACTATACTTCATCAAATCTCAGCCACTTTCATATCATTTCTTGATTTGATCTTGACCATTGATCAGTTCTCTCCTCGCCACCATACCAACGATCGACAATGACCTGATCTCCTTATTCATCGTTAGGATATTAAGAGAATGAGTATGAACTTCAATTTCGATGGATCTTCTCCGACGAGCTACTCTGATGCATCCAACAGTCCTCAAAAGTAGGGATAAATGGCCCTGATCTCATCAGTGCCTCAATTTAATTGGATATTAATACTCACCTCTTCTTTTTCTTATTAATTGATCATGTGGGGCCCACAATGATCTATGATTGAGATTGCATCTCGCATGTTCTCCGAACTATGGTCTGGATCACTCCTCTTCATCAAGGTGCTTCCAATCTGATGGCTCGTACTTCGACTGATCCAATGGTCATTGTTGTACCTCATCCAATGGTTTCCATATGTTGAATTTCGTCGTTGGAGTACCTCTTCTTTGAGTATCACAACCCACTCCAACAATTGCTTCTATGACGAACGATGAAGATATACTTTCCATGCCAACTCAATGAATGATATTTAAGGTGATGAACTAAATGTATCCATTCCCAACTAAAACCCACTCTCGTCCTGCACAATCAAAATCTGACACACGTCACCCCTTGAAACATGATAGCTTCCACACTAGCATCCTTGTCACCCTGACCACCAATTTGTCACAACACGTCACCCTGACATCACTCTCCTTCCTTGAAACATATCATCATAGATCCAATGGTTGAGTTAGATCCTCCAATGGATCTATGATTAACATTGCACTCGAACACTCTGATGACTTATCCATTGGAGTCCTTATGCAACCTTGCACTCAAACATTCTGACGATCTAATGGTCTAGATTCTCTCCTGCAACCGCTCTGATAGATTGATGGTGGTCATAGTTTTAAGTTACCTTGGCCTCTCCCTCCGATAGAACTATCACCGAAATCCATGGTCCATAATTTGTCGAGACCATTCTTTGATGAATCAATGATTCTTATTGAATCATAGTCTCTCCCATTGGAGTTCCATTACAACCTCACACTTGGTCACTTCGATGGCCTTGTGTTGGTGCTAGGAAGTGTCATTGTTTTAGTACACGCTTGCACATGCACTGACCTTCTTAACACTAGGGAGTTTGAGACCCAGATTTCATCCAAAGTGTTTCCAACAAAAACCCCTAAGCATTGGCATATCAATCCTTGACCGAGGCTGAGGAAGGTCTCACCTAAGATGCAGAGAGGATCACAGAGACCATAAGGTGTTGTGTTAGGGATGGAGGATAAAAAAAAACTAACAATACTGCAAATGGAATCCATTTTATTAATATATGATAATCGAAGCAAGACCAAGAATTAAAATGATACACGAATAAGTGTTACTCATTCATAACAAACACAAAATAGAACATAATTGCCATATCTTTATTACTGTACATATTCCATCATATTAGAGATATACATTGTGCTAAATAATTGAGTTTCCTATCATGAGACTTGAAGTCATTACTGTATAAACAATGGGAATACAACAATATGTTATTTGCACTAAACTTTAAGATTCAGATAGATACAAAAAACATGAAACTTCTCCATAAAACACAAGATTGCAATAGGCTAACTCAGAGCTCTGGGATTGATGCTTTCCGAAATTAACCAGCCTATTTTTCGAGCTGAGAGATCTCTTTTATATATTTTTTCTGCTGGGGAGCACCATCCTTCCTTATTTTTCTCCACTCATTTTTCTAATCTAATGACCTCACACACTTTTGGAACCTTCTAGGGATCCACATAGGTTCTTTGCATCAGGGGAAATATTAATTGCTTGGCCAACTCATCTTCTGGCTTCCCCACGTCTTCATCTACTGCTGGAAACAATCATTTAGGGAAATATCCTAGTGATTCCTTTCTTGCTTCCAATGGGCATCTTCTTGATTTTCGGTGCAAATGAAAAAACTCGGGCCAGAACGCCCTTAACCGCCTTTAGACTTAGTGCGCTTCTTAACAAAAACTGGTCGATGCCTGCACTATGCAATTCTTTTGCGCATCGCCTTAGGTGCTCTGCAAAACTACTGTATGATCTCGCACAAATTTCGTTTGTGCACTTGTGAAAAAATGGACCCAAAAAATTGGGTGCCAATAGGTCCCCACCAATTTTACCTGGCTCATCCTCGAGCCAGCTGCTGACCTTCGGAGGGTGGATAGTAGAGTAAGAGAAAATCATCGTTTGAAAAAACTAGATATCAGATGGTTGGACCTGAGTAAGAGAAAATCATCAACTCAGGCTGGAGGTGCTGCTTGACTCAGGTCTGGGGATTAGGAAGGTAGGTCTGAGGGTTAAAGACGGAGTTGCAGTGCATGAGGGAAGATATGTTGGATAAGAAATCAGACTCATGTCATTATGGGTGATATTCTCCCATAATATGAGGGGGGAATGAAGAGAGGGGAAAGTGTAAAGAGATGTGAGTTTGAAAGGTGTGGATAGAGGTGATGAAGCTAAGGAAATTCAAGCAGTCCTGCTTCATCAATGAAGGTGATGATGTATAGAATGGGATGAACTACTGAGCCCACTAGATTAGTGACGACGATGAAGCATGATGGCAATTATTAGTGGAAGAGAAGGTAATCTACTAGAGTGGAATCTCTACGTAATAATTGTTGGTGCAACGTTAAGAAGCAAAAGAACAACAGTGAGGGAATATTCAAGTATGGAAGAGGCAGTGAAGCCCACATCACAAAATACTGGCATAAATGAAGCATGAAATCAGTGATGGGTGGGGGAAATAACACTTGGGGGGGAAGGGGTAGAGAAATCGGGACCAATACGTGGAGGAATTTCTCCACTGAATAGGGGGAGGAGAGGGTATATTTATATAGGAGGAATAGGGACAATAGGGAGCTGATGAGATGAGTGTGACGGAGGTGATGTGTCACGAACAACATAGAAAATGGTGGCAGAGAGATCCTTATGTTGATTTTCTTTCTTGATGATATGTTTGGCTGAATTAAGTACTATAATAGATGTCATACCAATGAGTGGTGAACTGTGCTAGATTTATATTACTGCACCCAGTGGATAAGTGTTTTTTCCAGGAACTCCGCTCGATACACAAGTCCAATGGTTGGAAGGGGCCAACGGTAGGACTTGTGGTACATGGGTACTTCTGCTTTGAATACCTAGAAAGGAGAGAAATTTGTCATGCGATTATGTCAGTATGTGTGAGTGGAGTGGAATGATAGTTGGATGGATTGAGAAACCATTTACCTGACAAAGGTCTGACTGAAATGATATTACCGATGAGGCTTGTGGACACATGTCCAACTAATAAAGAGGATCTGTTGACTGCTACCCTAATTTGTTGGCAGGAGGAGCTCATATGAAAGAACCATAGTGTGGCTAGAACATATGCATGCACAAAATAAAGTAAGCTAGGGGCACTGCTCATAATGATTGCGCATCCCAACAAGATTTGAGGGCTAAGATTAAGAGAGTGGAGCGACCCCTAGAGGGTCACATTTTTGTTCCAAGGGTATGTTGATGATGAATGTGGGCCATGGGATGATTGGTTCCGGTAGGATCCATTGGTGAAGGAGCTCATCGATATTGGGAGTGATCTCGTCTAGCTCTATCAGGTGGGGGGGGAAACAATTTTGTATGGGGAATGATTCTGGGGGGCAGGTGAAGTTGGCCATTTGATGTAGAGGAAAAGTGGGTGGAGGTGAAACTAGTTCATTGAAAAATTTGGGGATTGGTGGTAGAGGAGAGGGGTATGGGTGGGTATGATGAGAGGTTAGATATTTACGATGTACATTGCACCTTTTATTGGATAACCACCTTCTTTCAACAAGAGCTATAATTTGAGGTGTGATTTCTCTAAATCTAAACCGGTCGCGGATATCCACCTCCATAGTTACTCATTCTCGGTGATGTTCTCGATACGAATACCACCATATTTATTGCATGCTAACCATGACTTATCGTGGCACAAAATATATTATATTGTGGTATGTCCTAGAGCCATACAAGTAATACAATGATTGGCTCTGACCCATCATACTGATAGGAGACAAAATATTTCATGTGTTCTTCAGCCGATATGTGGGCTTACCTCCTTGTCGACACCTCATAAAGATTATTCTACCATTTATCCAAGGCATATTCAGAATCAGTGTCATAGTAATTGACACTCCTCCTACTTATTCTCCTTTTGTGGTAGGGTTGATGTAGTCATACTTGCGCCCCATGACCTTGTAGATATTTTCAATTGTCGAGATCCATGCATACTCATCGACAGGATCATTGTAGTAGTCTCCTTCATATGGATCCAGTGACGCGACCACACACAATGTGCCAACCTCAAATGACATTTGGAACTTTTAAAATTCAACACCGCATTATTATCAGAGTCCCAATTGATTCCTAGTAATGCAGAGTAGGGATCCGACTCATCCATGATTTCAATGACTTCGAAGTCAGCCTTTGTTTTTAATCCTTCTATACACCTCAACCTACTCTAGCTGATCGATGGGGTAGATATTATACCACTTGGATAAACAAAGTCGAATGGGTGACCAGACCAACTTCAATTTCCCCATCACTTCCCAGGATTTCTTAGGTAAAATTTTGACGTTGGAACCTAATCCAACATGAATCCATCCATATTATACCCACCCTACTTTGTTTTCATCTTAAACTCTCGACTAGTGCATTTTGTTTTGTTGAATTGACATACATCCCTTTATGGAAGAAGAGTTGCAATGATGGTCTCCTCTCCTTGTTCTTTCATGCAAGCAATTAACATTTGAGTCAAATTGCTCGCAAGTTTTGGATCTCTTAGAAAATGCAAACAACATTGAAAGAAGGTATTGACTTGATATTCTGCTTATTCCATGTGACTGAGATAGTGAAAGGATTATATGTGCACTGCACGTTGCAACTCTTCTTGGCATTGTTCATACACTTCCTACTCAACACATCACATCATAGTCTGTTTGTGTGCTTCTTTTATTGATCTTTGGGTGGTGCACTAGATTTCTTCATGCACGCGAGCTTCCTCCAAATATCTCTGTGTCGCACACTGTAGTTTTTCACGTGCACACACCTCCTCCAAAAAACTCAAAGTCGCCCATTGTACTTATTCGTGGATATGTGCTTCTTCTAGTGACCTTTGCATTACCCTCTAAAATTCCTCCCATACTCATGCCTCTTCAAGAGACCTCTGAGTCGCACATTGCATCTTCTTGCGCGCTCATTATTCCTCCAAGGCTTGTTGTGCATTGCCCATAAACTGCTTCTGCTAAGCCACATCAAACTTAGGAGGGGGTTGGGGGGCCTTCATGATATTTCCTTCTGCTTGTTGACCCGAACCTTCTCCGTGATTGAAGTCTTCCCCTGTCTTCTCCCCTCCACGGGTTACTACCCGGACATTCGCTTCTCTCTTCTTCTTCGAGTTTTTGTGCAGCTCGACATGTACCAGTTACAATTACCCTTCTTGTCCTCCCACTTTTTTAGAAAGTCTGAGAAATCCTTGGTTACATGTTCAAGACTATAACTATATATGAAGAGCATGCATGACTTAGTGCATAATTGTGAGACATGACCAATATCACCGCAATTGAAGCATGTGGGGGGTTTGCCGCCTCCTCCACCATATTCTCATCCATGACTGTTTCCGTACACACCTTGAGGTCCTCCTTGATATCCTCCTCTGTTGCTGGCCCTGTGCTCACCACCCTTTTTTTCCTCTTGTACTCTAAATGCATCCCAAGTGTTATCTTGAATCATTTGGAGGGAGAGAAAACTACTGATATCGTGGCCGACAAAATTACAAAACTCATAGAAGCGGGTGTGATTTTTTTCTTTATACTTTTGTAAGGTGCGAATTGGGGTCGCACACAGCCCCACTATTGAAATATTTCACACCATTCCAATTGTACATATGGAAATGAGCTCGTCGCACCTATCTCCACATAGTTTGGAAGGACTGGACACTCGTCTCGTCGATGTACTTCTGAGTGTCACATAGTGCACCACACATGTTCACACATGAATTTATCCTTGGCCATATCTTGCAACTATATTTTTAGGTTGGCCAGTTGTGACCGATCCTACGCCAACCCTACCGATGTTTCTGCACCTCTAGGTGTGGCTTCCAAGCGCATCGTGATCTTGACTGCCTCGACCTGAGTTGTCACCTTTTGTTGGGTGAGCAGGACACATATATGGGGGATTAAACCCGTAATGAACCATTCTATGTGTTTCACATCCTAGATTTATAACATCATCCTATCCAACAATATTTTGAACCGTTGTTCATAGTCCTAGATGGCCTCTCCTTTTTTCTTCTTTATTTCCTTGATTTTTGTAATGCATTGGGACTCTGAATTTGGCTTCTGAAATTCCTGAAGAATATCCTATTTGATCTCGTCTAGGGACCTCACTTGTCCTACTGGTGCAATATCCTTATATTTCATGTACACATTAGGGCCCGATCCCTGAATGTAGTATCTAGTTGTGCGATCTTAGCCGCCTCATATGTAACTCTCTTTACAGACCAAATTTCTTCGTAGATGAACCAATGTTGCTTGTCATTATAATTACCTATTCCATGGAACATGGGAAATATCAATGTACTATATTTATTGTCCATCTTGGAACTATATCTAGTTCCACTCTTCTAACTGTTATCATTTGAATCCTTCCACATCACTATTGCTTGGGGTAAATTATTGTTGACTTCACCTTCCTCTTCACTTGTGTCATCACTTCTTTCCTCATAGTCTCTTTCCTCAACTTCAACCTCTTCACTCTCTACTTTATTTTATTCTTGATTTAAAATGTGTAAGGGGGGTGGAACAAATGGGGGGTTGATCTGGGATCTTTTCATCGTGACTTATAAATAATTGCATTAAATGAGCATAAATTAAAGTGCACCATTAAAGAAGGAAAAAATAAAAAATGAAGAGACATAAGCATCAGATCTGAACACAAAACTTGATAACAGAGTTCGTCCCTAGTGGACTACGTCTCCAGGTCCTACTCTCAAATGGGTAGGCTCTTTCATTAACTCAGCAAAATAATTTGGAAAAATACATAAGTGTACCTCATTCTGAAATCAAGATGCATAAATAATGCTCAGATCAAAAAACAAACAACACCACTAAATTCGTGGTGTCAAATTACCCAAAAATGACTATCTCAACACCTAGATTCGACTCTGGCACTCCCAGGCCCAAGCATAATTCCATCTTGATTTTTGTGCCCTTTGCAACCTACAAATGTACTTTGCATTGAAAAGCATGCCCGGATGGTCATACGGCCTGCATGCCTCCTCCTCTGTGGTCGGGCGGATGCACCTTTTAATAATAACACTGGGATTTTTTTACCATGTGGTACCAGTGACCTATTGGTTAGGGGTGGATGTATTAAGGCGTTGGTTATGGCGGAGGTCTCAGGGTCAAGCCCTGCAGACTCTCCTTTTGGTTTGGCATTGTTATATGGTGTATATAAATATATATTTATTCCTCTATTATTAGTAGTGTCTCTACTGCATTATCCAACTATATACAACCATGGCTATAGTTGGCGTGGTCTGCTAGATTTGACGGACTGACCAACTATTGTTTTTCAAATTTCGTTCACGAGCTGTCCTTGTACATTTCCCACCTGCCACGTGGTAGCCCCTGATTGGGCCACATGGAAACCTCTCATTGGGACACACTACCCCCTGCCAAGTCAGCACACCACATCATCATTCCATGTGATCCATACAGACTGTATGTACTGCCACGTGGCACGATCTGATTGGTCCACGGATCGGTCCAAAAGAGCCAAAACTGGGTGACACGTGGAAGCCTCTGGTGTTTCCACATCATCATGCTGACATCATGCTCCCACGTTTCACTTCCCTTATCCTAACACATGTGTTGTATGGACACTGACATCATCCTTAGGAATGTTGATGTCAGTAGTACGAATGCTGACTCATCCCCTATTGATTGGGCTAGGTTGACCAAACTTTGACCACAAATATATTTCAATCCCTAACTCCGTTTGATGATCCATTTGTGCCATTCGAAATATTGCGATATGCTCTTTGCGATCATGCCATTTTCATTGAGTTTTGGGAACTTTGAATGTTTTCCCTTTCTCTATCTACTGGAGCATTTCTGAGCGTCCCGAGTTACCTTTGTGAGTTCTGAGTTGTTCTTAGCCTTCTCTGGATCCTTTTTGGATCACTCCTTCCCACTGAGAGATTTTTGGACCACCAAAATCTTTCATCAATCAACATGTAAGTGAGGGAAGAGTCCCCTCACTTTGTCCTTCTCTATCCACTTTGCCTTGCTTGGATGCGTGCCTTTCAATCCTACTTGAAAATAATCAACATTACCCCTGCGTGAAGTCCTCATCCTCTAGTCTAGGATGATATCTTCCTGTAACCCTTCCAAGTACTCAGGTGAAAATTCATCAACTGAAGGTATTGAAACTTCCTCATCTTGATCCACGATCATGGGAGGCTAAAAACGTTTCAAGTTCTCAATGTTCACAACCGAGTAAATCTGCATGTAAGGTGGAAGATCCAGATGAAAAGTGTAATATTCTAGATATAAAAAGTATGTAGAACATAAATAAAATGCTAGAAATGGAACATGAACAACAATATAACCAGAACAACACCACAACAATACTGAAATGATAACAGAATAACATTAGAAAGAGCACTTCGATTACTGAGAGAAATGTTCACTGGCCTCTTCGAGGGGGAAACCTCCAGTCGAGCAGATCTCTATTACAATAATATCCAAGAAAATAGTTCTCATACCCTTGACCCCTATTTATACTAAATATGTCTATCAAAAGAACCATCTAGAGGAAGATCCTTATAGAAGTGGAAGCTTTTGTTAGGTCTTCTTACATTCGACTTATTCTTCCTTATTGCTAGGCTTTATTAATATTGACCTTTATTACATCAGAATATATTATTCTACCTACGTGAGGGGCTAGGTCCCTAACATATCCTCCTCCTTAAAAACAACCTTGTCCTCAAGGCTTGAGATGTGGAAATTGTTGCAGAATGGTAGCTGGTTCCCAAGTGGCATTTGCTGGGGTGGTATCTTTCCACTGGACTAACACTTCCTTGATGGTTCACTGATGTGAGTGATGCTCATGTTGGTCCAAAACTGCTTCTGGCTGTAGCCAAATGGAGCCTTCTTCATCCAACTCGGGAAGGCTTGTTTGAGTTTGACACATAGTTCCAATCACCTTCTTTAAGAAGGAAACATGAAAAACAATATGTAGCTTAGAATGACTGGGAAAAGCTAACTGATAGGCCCTCTATCCCACACACTTGAGAATTGTATAAGGACCATAAAATTTGGGTGCCAATTTCTGACAATGGTCATCCTTGAGGGAATTTTGGTTGTAAGGTTGTATCCAAAGAAACACTTGATCCCCTTCTACAAATTGACGTTCATAGCGACCTTGATATGATTGTTGCTTCATGCGATTCTGGGCCATGACCAAATTCTGTTTAAGGGTATGGAGAATAGCCTCTCGAAATGTAAGCATTTGATCCACCGCCTAGACCTTTGAGACACTTATTAAATATGAGAGAAATGAAGGTGGATTTTATCCATATACTGCTTCAAAAGGAGTCATGCGGGTAGCTATATGGTATGAAGTGTTGTACCACCATTCAACTAGTGGAAACCATTGAGCCCATTGATTTTGATTTTCTGATGAAAAACACCTCAAATATGTTTCCAAACACTTGTTGGCAGCTTCAGTTTGATCATCAGTCTGGGGATGATAAGTTTTGTTGAGATGCAATTGGGTGCCTTGAAGCTTGAAAAATTCTTGCCAAAAATTGCTGGTGAAAGTTGGGTCGCGATAAAAAACAATAGAATGTGGCATTCCATGAAGCTTGAAGACCTGATCCATGAAAAGTTGAGCCAAAATGGATGTTGTAAATGGGTGTTGAAGAGAAAAAAAATGAGAATATTTGGAAAGGTGATCAACGACCACCATGATGACTGATTTATTGCCCAATTTAGGTAAGACTACAATAAAATCCATAGAGATATCCTGCCAAATAGCAAGTGGAATCAGAAGCGGTTGTAGTGTGCCAAGAGATTTGACTATTTCTCTCTTGTTTCATTGACACACATCACATTCAACCACAAAATTACAAACATCATATTTCATACCCTCCCAGAAGAAAGAACGTTTGACCCTGTCATAGGTTTTGGTAAACCCTAAGTGCCCAACTGTGGGTGTAGCATGAAGCTCATAAAGTACCATGGATTTATGTTTTGACTGTTTACTTAAATAAAAATGACCTTTGTATCGAATCTCATCATGGAGCCAAGAGTACCCTGGGGAAACTAGATAATTGGATTGCAATTGTTGTATCAAATGTGAACTTTTGGGATCTTGTAGCCATTCCTGGCGAACGACTTGGAGCCAATCTGGTACAATGAAGGAGAGAGAAAAAAGGGACCCTTCATCTTCATATTTTCGGGAAAGTGCATCCACAATCACATTGTCTTTTCCTTTCTTGTAAATGATCTCATAATCATATCCAAAGAGCTTAGTCACCCATTTTTGTTGCTCTGGGGAGGAGATGCATTGTTCCAGAAAATACTTGAGGCTTTGATTATCTGTCTTAATTTGGAAGCGTTGCCCCAATAGATAAGGGAGCCAAAGAGAAACAACATGAAAAATAGCCAACATTTTATTTTCATAGATTGATTTGCCCAAATTTCGTTCAGATAATTGTTTGTTGGTAAAGGATAAAGGTTGACTCTCTTGCATAAGGACAACGCCGATTCCTTTTTTTGAAGAATCACATTCCAAGACAAAGGTCTTTGTGAAATTAGGAAGTGACAAGACTGGAGTGGTGCACATTGCCATCTTCAAGGTTTGAAAATCCTGAGCAGCTGCTGGAGTCCAGGTGAAATAATTCTTTTTAAGGAGTGCACTGAGAGGGGCCTCAATCTTTCCATAGTTCTTAACAAAAGTGTGATAATAACCCGTTAAGCCCATAAATACACACAAGATTTTGAGAGTCTTTGGGTGAGGCCCGCCTTTCATAGCTTCAATCCTTTTAGGATCCACCCTGACGTCGTTCCTGCCAACAAGATGACCCAAGTATTCGACTTATGAGGTGCCAAAAGCACATTTAGATTGTTTCAGGAAAATTTGGTTCTGAGAGAGTAGATGGAGGACTCGATCCACATGGGAAAGATGGTTTGTCCAGGTTTTTCTATAGATGAGGATATCATCAAAGAAAACTAAGAAAAAATGACAAAGAAAAGGACAAAAGACATGATTCATGAGGCTTTGGAAAGTGGAGGGAGCATTACACAAACCAAAGGGCATGACCAAAAACTCATAGTGGCCCTCATGAGTTCTAAAGGAAGTCTTAGGAATTTCTACTTCTTTCATATGGATCTGGTGGTAGCCAGAATGAAGATCAAGTTTAGTAAAGAACTAGGTGCCACTCAATTCATCCAAGAGGTCATCAATGACATGAATGGGAAATTTGTCTTTAATGGTGAGTTTGTTGAGGGCGCGAAAATCATGACACATGCACCAAGAACCTTCTTTCTTCATGACCATGACCACAGGAGAATATTAGGGGCTCGTACTAGGGCGGATAACACCTAGGTAGTCATGTCTTGTTTGAGGTCTTCTTTGAGTTTCGTGATTGAGGAAGTGATGGAGGAATGCATGTTTTTATTGATGGTGGCAATATTGGCACTGAGCTGTCTCACTTCTTTTTGGGTCTCTATGAAATTAGATTTCAAGGTATTGAAGTGAGCATCCAAGTCTTGGCTATGGGTATGGGCCATGATGACGAGGGAACCGAAAAGGGGTGGGTGGGGTCAAAATTTTTGCTGAAAAATCATAGGTATGAATGTGATAAGGGAGAAGAGATAAATCAAATGGAATAGGTCTCAAATAATGGTGCAAAAATTTCAAGACTCATTTTTTTTTTTTTAAACACTTGCGGAGTTATACTTCGGTCTGAAGGATACTGCAGTGATGAAATGCTCAAATTCTTAAACAAGAAGAAATTTTTAGTGATTTGGCAACTCGAACACAGTTGCACGACAATAGATCTTGTCTGTTTTATTTTTTGTTTCCGTCCCCAAGGGTTAGGTATTCAAGGGTTCTACAGAAAAGGGTTTTCCCTGTGCTATAACTCTCTGATATACATGCGGGGTCCAAAAATAGTACTCGACCCAATATCTCAAGGCACCAACTAAGGACGCTAGACCGTGACCTTAGTAGTACTACCCGACTATCTGGTTACTAGATGTTGGGTATGTGTTATATTCTTTGCACGAGTAGTGGTGTCTGAGCGCCTGCACCGGGTTAGAGGGGGGTGTAGGGGGGCGGAGCCCCCGAATTTTTTTTTCGGGTCGACATATTTTTGCTGGGCCGACATATTTTCGCTGGGCCGACATATTTCTGGGACCACATGATATTAGGTGGTTTTCGGCACATGGTTTTTTGCCGATGGTTTTCTAGTTCCGGTTAAGGAATTAGGGTTTTGGACCAATCCAGGTCATTGGGTTAGGGTTTTGGATGCCGCTGGATCCTATATGTATATTGTATTGTAAACAATGTAACACAATGTATGAATATAATATATGCTGGTTTTCCCGGTTTGGGTTTCCAGGTGAAACATCTCTGTGTAATGTTTGTGTTTGCCATTGTATCTTTTCTATTCTTTTCTTAATATCAGTTTGCAGTAGATATTGTACAAGGTTAGAATTTACATTTGGTATCAAATATTTATTGGCTTCAGGGGGATGCCTTTGTCGTCAAGGGTTTGGCTTGGGACTGTGATAAGCCTTGTTACAGTGGGAGATCTGTGGTATTGTTTTTCAGGTGAAAAGAAATGGCAAGCAATTCGAAGATGAAGATCGAGAAGTTTAATGGGAAAAGCTTTGAGCTGTGGAAGCTCAAGATGGAAGATCTTTTGGTGGACAGAGATCAGTGGATCGCGGTAGATCCAGTTACGAAACCTACATGAACTTCTACAGATGACTGGAAAAAGACAGATCAGAAGGCAAAGAGCACAATTCGACTGTGTCTCTCCGATTCAATATTACTGAATGTGTCAGAGGAAGCTACGACCAAGGATTTATGGGAAAAGTTGGGGAAGTTATATCAGTCGAAGTCCCTGGTAAATAAACTATTCCTGAGAAAGAAGCTGTATAACTTGAGGATGAGAGATGGAGACTCGGTGGAAAAGCATTTGAACACCTTCAATACTGTGGTAAGTTAGTTAGTATCTGTTGATATTAAAATTTCACATGAAGATAAATGTATCAGTCTGTTGTGTTCTTTACCAGACTCGTGGGATAGTCTGGTTGTGGCCATAGGTAGTAATACAACTTCTTTTAAGTTTGAAGAAGTGGTCTCATCCTTGTTATCGGAGGAGATGAGAAGAAAGAATATGGAAGGACATAGCACAGACGCATTATTTGCAAGAGGACATTTCCAGGAAAGAAATAAATCTAATTTCTCAAGTGGGAGATCTAAGTCTAAGGGTAGATCTAAATCTCCTGGAAAGTTTGGAAGGGTATGTTGGAGGTGTGGAAAAT
>ML781834.1:891321-904567 GCA_009831015.1 Picea engelmannii
CATCCATGTAAAAATCATTTCACATCATTAGCTCGACAAAACATTGATTCCCTATAAAATAACTTGTGAGCAATAGCCATCACTCAAACATATCATCACATTCATGTTAGCTAATTGATGAGTAGGAAGTAAACCAACAAAAATCATTAACAAAGCTTACCAGACAGTTGCCACCGTAGTTCTTTCTAATCCATACACTCAGAAGTGCAAGCATCACAGGCAACTTGGCATCTGAATCAGTCTCTAAAGATTGATCATAATATCATTTTTCCAAGTGAAAATCAAAAGAAAGGCCCTCTCCATGTTCATGCATGTATCCAAGGTTGAACATAGCTTGGGCATTTTCCTGGGAATGAGCATGCATGTAAGCCTCCACAACATGCTCAAAGTCTCTGTCAGTGCCATGCAAAGGAAGACAGAAAGTCAAGAGCAAATCTCATGACCTATAAAAGCTGCCCTGGCATTCATATTGAGATCCCTAGAGAAAAGAGAAACTCACCCTACCATAACAATAGGCATCCCCAATTAAAAGTGTCGCATGCTCATTACCCTGCTCTGATGCATGCCACCAAAGGGTGTGCACACATTGATGTCTTTCAACATCACTGCAGAAACCTGAGTTCCCTATGCATATATCATATTCCCCAAACTTGTCAAGAATCCATGCAACATTACTCTGTGCAACCTCATATCCAAGTTCAGCAACTCTCGAGTACAATAGCAAAGCTCTGCCAGTTTGGCCTTTTAAGTAACACTCTAAAGCCCATCTTAACAAGGATCCCCAAGGTCCTCTCTCTACAACAAGCTTATAGAATGTAGAGGCCTACCACCAAAGTAGAATCTTTGTTAACATTAGCATTAATACTGCAACCTTGACCAGTTAAAACAAAGAATCTTTGTTAAAATTGGTATTACTTATTAGACTTACTTATTACTGGCAAGTTAAAACTGCATGGTTGGCATCACTTAATACATTTTAAGTGAATAAATATCATCATTACTAACCCTTGTTTGACTAACTCAATCAAAAGAAAGAACACCCATAAAAAATGTCAAACTCATTATCTACAGAGTCATATAAACCTTATCATTTGAAGATACAAGACTTTGTAAAAGAACCTACAAAACTTCTAGAAAACACCATCCAGACAACGCAAACATAGAGATGTAACAAGATGAAAAAATGCATATAGAAAGACAAATCAAGAGTAACCTACCATCTCAAAATTCCTTTTCAGACCAATCCCTTTCTGGAACATTTTTGCTAATTGATAGAATGCCTTTGGTTGACCAGAATTAGCTGCTGTTATAAAATACCTAGAAGCTAACTTAATGTCTTTCTTCACACCCAGTCCTTTCAAGTACAACTGACGCAAAACGCACCACCTAGGGCATGCCTGCTCCCACCGGGACCTTCTTTTCCTAGGCCCGAAGAACTAAATTGCTCTTCAAACCCCCTTATTGGGAGTCCTCAACATCCACATAATGCTCTTTAGGATTTCCCATTGTCTTATCGGGAAATCGGGCCTCGCGTGATAGCCAGTCCTGCACTCACGAGATCGGGTCTTAGAAATCCCTGAAACCCGATGAAATGTTCACTACACACCTTCCTTGCTCTTGTCGGGAAAATCCCCATCGGGAAATCGGTACTTACGATGGCGCGAACAACTTACCTCGCAAATCCTCGATTCCTGATCTCCGATGGCACCTTTCAGTTAGCTCCTTTCTCGCATGTGACCTGCTAGTCCACAAGACCACGGTCCTTCTCCTATAGGAATTTCGAACTTCGTGAGATTGAAATGCGTAGGAATTGTGTCCTCAAAATCCCCGATTCTCTGATCCCCGATGCCACCTGGCGTCGACCCACGACAAGGTTTGACCTTCCAACACCTATCCTCCACTATGGCCCTTAACCCTGTCGGGAAATCGCGTATCGGAATATCGCGATTCCCGTTGTCGATGTACACGGGACTTTCAATTCCCCGAAACCTGATATAAATTGCCACCTGTCCTCTATCCTAGTTCCTGGGGCCCACACTCCTGTGGTGATCGGGAAATCAGATTTCCGAGTTTCGCAATTTCCATTGCACAATTTCACAGGAACCTCCAAGTCTAGAAACCCGACATAGATGACACCTGTTCTCCACTGAACTGTTGTGACTGTGGGACCGTCGCATTTCAGGATTTCACGATTTCTCCTGTTGTGATTTTCTCGTCCTCAAGAATCCTGAAATGTCGATCCCCAATGGTGCGTGTGAGCTCTCTCTCCTCCACGTCACCGATTCCTCGTCGCCTTATCGGGTATCGCGAAATCGTGATTTTTGGTTCAACGATTCCGTTGTATGTGGAAACCCCGAAATGCCGAACCCCAACTCCTTTAGATCCTTGGACACACGACCCTCAAATCGAACGGCTCTGGCTATGTCAGGAAATCGCATATCGCGATTTCGTTATGTAAGTGTTTCACGAATCTGAAAACCCCGATATCCCGAACTTCGATTCTCCGGGATCTCTCGCCACGTGTCCCTGCTGTGATCAACGGCTCCGATCCTATCGGGAAATCGCAGATCGTGATTTCAACATGCACGAGTTTATTACCCTGGAAACTCCGATGCCTCCAACCTCCGACTCGTCAGGATCTCCTGCCACGCGTCCTCACAAATGGACGGTTCAAATCTCCCGTCGGGAAATCACGGATCGCGATTTCAACTTGTGAGAGTTTTATGTCTTCTAAATCCCCAAAATGCCGAACTCCGACTCGCTCTGGATGGCTAACACGTGTCTCGTCCGGGATCTACGACTATGATCCTCCTTCGGGATTTCGGAAACCACAAGGTCCCGATTCTTTGCCTTAACACAACCCCGATGACTTTGATATCCCGATGATTCCTCCGGGACTCCTCATCTGGTCGCTGGGACTTAAACCCTGCGCAACTTACCGAGATCTAATGGCTGACGGGATCTCGTCGATCTTCTCTGCGAATCCTGACCATCGATTTCTCTTCCTTGAATATTTCTTGAGAAGGCTAATTGCTCTTTCTCAGAACTCGTTCTCTGACGCCTGCACTCGCATCTCCTGCTCGAACCTTCTTCAGCACAACTCCTGTGCTCTCTTTTGATGATATCACGAAGGTGTTATACCTCCTGAGCTTTTCCACTCTGATTCTTCAGAGGAACTTGTGCGCACTCCTTGCGCTTAACATTCAACAACTTCCCAAGTGTTGAATCCTTTTGACTCTACACACTTCCTGCAGCAGCAGTCTTCAATCTCTTTTCTTCTTAGATTTATACCTAAACACATGAAATCACACGCACAACATAACAACAGTGCCTAACATGAAGAAACATTAGAGCATTCAACACACATGCACAAAGAGTAACACACAGCCATGAATCTGAATCAACTTCTTCTATTAATTCAAGATCTATACATGGGTGTTCTTCTACAACTCTCTGCTATTCTCCTATGCTCTAAACTCTTCTAACTCTTGTTGCTTCCTGTTACAATGATACAAATGAGGGTGTCTATATCCGGTTTCCTTCCTGCTCTAAAAACTGTCAAATCTAAGAATTCAATTCTATCTACTTGCAACTACAACTATAAATGCGTCTGTCTATCTCAGACGAGAGCGTATGGCTCGAGGTCTGATTACATTTTTACCAAGGCGCCTAATATAAATGATCTCATTTATATTTAGCGCATCAACTTCAAGGGAAAATTTTAAAAATTCAAAAGCTTGAGCTGGATGTCTTCCAGTTGTCTCCTGCTTCCACATCGGTTTTGCTTGTCGTGAGGGATGCTCCTGCATCATACTCCCTCGCTTGAAAATTTGCATGGGCTCCTTTCCATGAGCTCCTGCACGGTATGTCCATGCTTCTGAATCTCTGCTTTAGTCTCCTAGCTGGCATCTTCAACTGGATGACCCTTCCACTTAACCAAATATTCAAAATATTCTTTCCTCCTGGTTTTCTTACCCACTCGTTTGTTCAGTATCTGCTCCATCTGTGGATTCTCTGCAACTGGCATCTGCTTCTTCCACTGGACCTCTGGTTGATCATCACCTTCTGCTCCTGCTTCATCAGCTCTATATGGATATAAGTCCGAAACATTAAATATCAGAGATATTCCAATGCCATCTGGTAACTCAATTTCATAAGCATTTTGTCCCATTTTCTTTAAGACCTTGCATGGTCCAATTTTCTTCATCTTCAGCTTTTTGTATGTTCCCCTCATGAACCTTTCTTTCCTCAAATGTGCCAGAACCAGATCACAAACTTCAAACTGAAGTTGTCTCCGATGCTGATCTGCTTTGCGCTTGTACTCCTGACTTGACTTCAACAGTCGCTCCTTCACTTGGCTGTGAAGTTCCATCATTGCTTCAGCGAATTATCCTGCACTAGCGCTGCTAGTATCAGTCTGTCCTGAATCCCTCAATTCAGAAACCCCTCTCGGTTGCATTCCATATACAATCTGAAATGGACTTTTCCCTGTGCTCCGATTTACTGAGTCATTGTAAGCAAACTCTGCTTGCGGTAATATGCTATCCCAGCTGTTATGGTGCTCTGTCACCAAGCTTCTTAATAAATCTCCCAGACTTCTGTTGACTACTTCTGTTTGTCCATCCGTCTGAGGATGATAAGCAGAACTAAACATCAAATTAGTTCCTAGATTCTTCAACAATGTTCTCCAAAAATTCCCTATGAATTTTGTGTCCCTATCTAAAACTATGATTTTCGGCAATCCATGAAGTCTAACAATCTCCTTGAAAAACAAATTTGCGATGTGAGTCGCATCACTGGTCTTCTGGCATGGGATAAAATGTGCCATTTTGGAAAACCTGTCAACTACCACAAAGATGGAATCAACACCTCTTTGTGTCTTCGGCAATCCCAATACGAAGTCCATGCTAATCTCATCCCACGGCTTCTCAAGTGTGGGTAATGGCTGATAAAAACCCGCATTCTGTTTTCTTCCTTTCGAATGTTGGCAAATTATGCATCTGTTTACAAACCTCTTGACCTATGACCGCATCCCTGGCCAAAAGTATGACTCGTTCAACTTTGCAAATGTCTTATCATGGCCAAAATGTCCTGCCAATCCACCACTGTGCTTCTCCTTCAACAAGTTCTCCCTCATGGAGAAATTTGGAACACACAGTTGATTGCCTTTGAACAACAATCCGTCATGGATCACATACTCTATCCACTGGCTTCTGTCTCTGAGAACTGGATTCTCAGCTACTTCGTAAGCTTCCTTAAAGTTTGAATCATCTGCATACATGTCTTTCATGTCATCAAAGCCTAACGTTCTGACTTTGAACTCCTGCAACAACAAGCATTTCCTACTCAAAGCATCAACAACTTTGTTAGCAGTACCTAAAATGTGTTTAATTACAAATGTAAAATTCTGCATATATTCTACCCATTTAGCATGTTTCTGATTCAACTTTTCCTGCTGAGTCACAAATTGTAATGCATGGTTATCACTATATAAAACAAATTCTTTCGAAATCAAATAGTGCCTCCATTTCTTCAATGCTTGTATGATGGCATAGAATTCTTTATCATATGTGGAGTATTTCTCCTTTGCCTCATTCAACTTCTTGCTGAAATATGCAATCGGCCTATCTTCCTGGCTCAAGACCGCTCCAATTGAAAATCCGCTTGCATCACATTTCACCTGAAATGTTTTCTGAAAATATGGCAACACCAAAACCAGTTTCTCTGTAATCTTTCGTTTCAATAAATTGAAACTGTTCTAAGCCTCTTCCGTCCAGTGAAAATATTTATGTCTTTTCTTGACTGTGTCCATCATTGTTGTGCTAATTCCACTGAAATTTTTGATGAATTTCCGGTAGAAACTAGCCAGTCCCTGAAAACTCCTCACTTCAAACACGTTCCTTGGTGATGGCCAATTCTTGATTACCTCCACCTTATCTGGATCCATCCTCAACTCATTTTCAGAAATAACAAATCCCAAATAAATGAGTTTTGTCTTCATGAATGAGGATTTCTTCATATTTATCAACAGCTTCTCCTGCTGTAATTTCTTCATCACAATAGCCTAATGCTTCAAGTGTTCAGCCTTGGTCTTGCTGAAAACCAATATGTCATCCAAATACATGATGAAAAATTTTCCGATGAGATCCTTCAGGACTTCATTCATCAACCTCATAAAGGTACTCGATGCATTCGTCAAGCCAAACGACATGACAAACCATTCGTACAAACCTTCATTTGTCTTGAATGTTGTTTTCCATTCGTCACCTTCTCTCATACGAATCTGATGATATCCACTCTTCAAATCTATCTTTGAATTTTTTTTTACCCCACTTAAGCAATCCATCAAATCATCCATCCTTGGCAATGGGAATCTATATCTGATAGTTATCTTGTTTATCACCCTTGAATTAGTGCACATCCTCCAGCCTCCGTCTTTCTTCGGACTGAGTACTGTTGGAACAACACACAGACTCAAGATTTCCCTGACCAAGCCTTTGTCCAACAACTCCTAGACCTGTATTTTAACCTCTTCATTCTCCTGTGGCATCAATCTATATGCGGATTTATTTGGTAAACTAGCTCCTGGTATGAGGTCTATATGGTGACTCACGCTCCTCATCGGTGGTAACGAACGAGGTAGTTCTTCCACTACAATATCAGCGAACCCTTCCAGCAGTTCCTGAACTTCTTCTGGCAAATCGTCCACTCTTGTGCTAGTCAGAACAATTCTCGGTTTTCTGACCACAAAGAATTGTGGATCCTCCTTCTTCTTAACTTCTGTAAGAAGTTCCTTCCCACTCATGAGAAGTACCGTGTTGTCTACCTCTGGCCTCACCTCTTTATCTTCAATTGGACACAACATATGAGTTCTCCCATTCTTTTCCAGGGTATATGTATTCTTCTTCGCATCATGAATTACACTTCTATCATATTGCCATGGTCTACCCAACAATAAATGACAGACATCCATAGGAATAACATCACATAAAATTTTGACATTATATCCTCCTATCTTGATGTCAAATAAGCACTGTTTAGTGACACTTACCTGATGTCCCTTCTGTATCCATGTATGGTTTCGGGTGATCAGTTGTCTCCAGCTCCAACGTTTCTACCATCTCGGTTGAAACGAGATTGTCGGTACTTCCACTGTCCACAATGACCTTGCATGCCCAACCCTTGGTCTTGCAAGCAGTCCTAAAAAGACTGTTTCTCTGTGATGGATTCTCCATCTCCTTCTCTGGCGTCAAAAGGACTTTTCACATCACCATCGATCTTCCACCTTCACCATACTCTACCTCAACATCTTGCCTTTGTGCCTCGACGATGTGAGCTTCTCCTCCATCCTTCTTCCTATCTGGACAGTCAACTGACTTGTGCCCATTCTTTCCACATGTATAGCAAGTGATTACTTCACCTCTTCCTCTTCCTCTGCCTCTGGTACGAGGAAACCTATTATTATCAACATATCCTCGTCTCTGCTCAGTATGTTGTTCTCTTTGCTCAGTATATCGTCCTCTCTGTGAGGTTCCTCCTCTCTCTGTCTGAGTCTGAGGTTTCTTCCAGTCATCCTTTGGTTTCTGGTATTTATCTTGGGCAACCGATTTTCCTTTGGGATGACTTCTGCCTCTGCCCCTCTGACTTTTCTTACGGCTCAGCTTCTCCTCATCTTTCAGATCCAATTGGTAAGCATCCTCCACAGTTCGTATGGTCGCCAAATTTAGTTCATCCTGAATTTCATACCTCAGGCCATTCATATACCTGGCCACCTTTTTGTCATTGCTTTCACGATGACCTGCCCTGATATTCAACCTGTAAAATTTCTCAGTATACTCCTTCACTGTCATCAGCTTCTGTCTCAGGTTCTACATCCTCCTGAACAGAGAAATTTGATAGTCTCTAGGGATGAATTTCGCCTTCATCTTTGCAATCATCCTGTGCCAGCTCTTAATCTTCTACTTGCCTTGGCAACGCCTGTTAGCTTGCAGTTCATCCCACCACAAGGTTGCTTGTTCTTTTAATATTGTGACGACATGTCTGACCTTCTTATCATATTCGACATCCTCATAATCGAAGTAAGTATCAAGAGCTCTAATCCAGTCTAGCAGCTCTTCCGCATCCAGACTCCCTTCATAAGCTGGAATGTCCATCTTTGGTTTCAAACTCATCCGAGCGATAGCCTTAATTAAACGCTCATTGGCTGCATCTTCTGCTGGGATTTCTTCTTCTCCGTGTCCAACATCCTCTTCATCTTCGGATTCACTGATATCTCCTGCATCAACGTTTTGCCTTTTCCTTATCTCCATGTCCTCCATTCTGGCATGGAGATTTCACATTCCTCTTTCCACGTCTAGATTCTGTACTTGCCTACCTCTATCTCTGGACATTTCTCTTTCTCTGGAAAATTCCCTTTCCCCCTCTGGATCAGGTGATTGTCTGCCTCTTCTCCTTGGCGGCATGGCGAATTCTCCTTGTCCTTTGCTATAGAAAGCAAAGAAGCTCTTCTAGGCTCTGATACCACTTGACGCAAAACGCACCACCCAGGGCACGCCTGCTCCCACCAGGACCTTCTTTTCCTAGGCCCGAAGAACTAAATTTCTCTTCAAACCCCCTTATCGGGAGTCCTCAACACCCACATAATGCTCGTCAGGATTTCCCATTGTCTTATCGGGAAATCGGGCCTCACGTGATCGCGAGTCCTGCACTCACAAGATAGGGTCTTAGAAATCCCCGAAACCCGATGAAATGTTCACTACACACCTTCCTTGCTCTTGTCGGGAAAATCCCCATCGGGAAATCGGTACTTACGATGGCGCGAACAACTTACCTCGCAAATACCCGATTCTCGATCTCCGATGGCACCTTTCAGCTAGCTCCTTTCTCGCATGTGACCTGCTAGTCCACAAGACCACGATCCTTCTCCTATCGAAATTTCAGACTTTGCGATATTGAAATGCGTAGGACTTGCGTCCTCAGAATCCCCAATTCTCTGATCCCCGATGCCACCTGGCGTCGACCCATGACAAGGTTCGACCTTCCAACACCTGTCCTCCACTATGGCCCTTAACCCTGTCGGGAAATCGCGTATCGGAATATCGCGATTCCCGTTGTCGATGTACATGGGACTTTCAATTCCCCGAACCTCGATATAAATTTCCACCTGTCCTCTGTCCTAGCGCCTAGGGCCCACACTCCTGTGGTGATTGGTAAATCGCGTTTCGGAGTTTCGGGATTTCTGTTGCACAATTTCACAGGACCCTCCAAGTCCCGAAACTCGACACATATGACACTTGTTCTCCATTGAACTGTTGTGATTGTGGGACCATCACGCTTTGGGATTTCATGATTTCTCCTGTCATGAGTTTCTCGTCCTCGAGAATCCCGAAATGCTGATCCCCAATGGCGCGTGTGATCTCTCTCTCCTCCACGTCACCGATTCCTCGTCGCCTTATCGGGTATCGTGAAATCACGATTTTTGGTGCAACGATTCCGTTGTATGTGGAAACCCCGAAATGTCGAACCCCGACTCCTTCCGATCCTTGGACACGCAGCCCTCAAATTGAATGGCTCTGGCTGTGTCAGGAAATCACGGATCACGATTTCGTTATGTAAGTGTTTCACGACTCCGGAAACCCCGATATCCCGAACTCCGATTCTTCGGGATCTCTTGCCACGTGTCCCTACTGTGATCAACGGCTCCGATCCTATAGGGAAATCACGGATCGCGATTTCAACATGCACTAGTTTATTACCCTGGAAACTCTGATGCCTCCAACCTCCGACTCGTCAAGATATCCTACCATGCGTCCTCGCAAATGGACGGTTCAAATATCCCGTCGGGAAATCGCGGATCGCGATTTCAACTTGTGAGAGTTTTATGTCTTCGAAAACTCCGAAATGCCAAACTCCGACTCACTCCGGATGGCTGACACGTGTCTCATCCGGGATCTACGGCTATGATCCTCCTTTGGGATTTTGGAAACCACAAGGTCCCGATTTTTTTCCTTAACACAACCCCAATGACTTTGATATCCTGATGATTCCTCTGGGACTCCTCGTCTGCTCACTGGGACTTAAACCCTGCGCAACTTCCCGAGATCTAACGGCTGACGAGATCTCGTTGATATTCTCTGCGAATCCTGACCATCGATTTCTCTTCCTTGAAGATTTCTTGAGAAGGCTAACTGCTCTTTCTTAGAACTCGTTCTCTGACGCCTGCACTCGCATCTCCTGCTCGAACCTTCTTCGGCACAACTCCTGTGCTCTCTTTTGATGATATCATGAAGGTGTTATACCTCCTGAGCTTTTCCACTCTGATTCTTCAGAGGAACTTGCGCGCACACCTTGCGCTCAACATTCAACAACTTCCCAAGTGTTGAATCCTTCTGACTCTGTGCACTTCCTGCAGCAACAGTCTTCAATCTCTTTTCTTCTCATATTTCTACCTAAACACATGAAATCACACGCACAACATAACAATAGTGCCTAACAGGAAGAAACATTAGAGCATTCGACACACATGCACAGAGAGTAACACACAGCCATGAATCTGAATCAACTTCTTCTATTAATTCAAGATCTATACATGGGTGTTCTTCTACAACTCTCTGCTATTCTCCTATGCTCTAAACTCTTCTAACTCTTGTTGCTTCCTATTACAATGATACAAATGAGGGTGTCTATATCCGGTTTCCCTCCTGCTCTAAAAACTGTCAAATCTAAGAATTCAATTCTATCTACCTGCAACTACTACTATAAATGCCTCTGTCTATCTCAGACGAGAGCGTATGGCTCGAGGTCTGATTACATTTTTACCAAGGCACCTAATATAAATGATCTCATTTATATTCAGCGCATCAACTTCAAGGGAAAATTTTAAAAATTCAAAAGCTTGCGCTGGACGTCTTCCAGTTGTCTCCTGCTTCGACATCAGTTTTGCTTGTCGTGAGGGATGCTCCTGCATCAACAACACTCCCAAATTGTAATTCCCATGCCCATTGGGGTCGTCATTTTCTACTGCCTTTTTGAAGAATTCTCTTGCCTGTAAATGATTTGACCTCTAACATACTATTCATACGATTATTAAGAATATTCAAAAAGCCTTACAAATATCAACTGTATAAACCTGATTTTTTAGAACGATAAACATCTGGAGGCAGGGATCAATTAATTTTAGTTCAGAACCACTATTCTATAGATGAAAATCATATAGAGAATGATGAAATTCATGTCTGTTTGACATCCCTATGAATTCAATTCTCAAATATAACACTCGGGTGACCATTTCAAGCATAAATGTGGATATCTGTTGATACAATCAGTTAAATGATTTAAGTCAAAGTTTCATAAAAAAAAGTGTTCACTTGAGACTATAACATTTCACAAAATCCATAATTAAGATCTCTCATCTCCTCAAATCTCAGTTTGCATGCTATATAGACTGCTTAGTTCTCTAAAGTGGATTTTTGTGAAATTTCTGTAAAATATATGTGGCATTTAATGTCTTTCACATATTGATTGTGTTGGCCTTTGACAGTACCTTGAAGGAAAAGAAGTTGAACTTCATGCAGCTCGGCAAGCTGGTCTTATTGATTTTGTTGCTTCTGCACTTCCTGCTTCACATACATCAAAGACAGAAGCTTGTTAGACAATAATCTCACTGCACCGAATTCTGAAAATGGTGTTAACATTAGCTGCCAATCAATGATGGTTTCAGAGGGCGTGAGAATAAAAAAGAGAAATATTTTTGTGTTTTGATTGGCAATGAGTGACAAATTTAGGATTGAAATACTTGAGTAGCAATGGAAAGATTATTCTTATTTCTTAGAAGCTATAGGTTGTATTTTTCTTTTACTAATTGGTGTAATTTCTAGTAATTTCATATGTGTTGGGAAACATAAGTGAATCAACAGAGAATCTTGAGCTGACCCTATGGGAAAAACTACTAGAGACAGATGTCAAGAAAAAAATAAATCAAGAGACATACCAAGAATTGGGAAATGCTGGAACTTCACCTGTGAACCGATTCATTCACGAATATAGGCTTTCTAACAAAGTGGAACCTCACATATTTTCTATTGAGGGAGGGCATGCGCAGACATCTGAGCAACTGAACAATGGATCTACAGGTGATAAGCTTATTTGGAATGCTGATAAATACTTTTTTGTATGTTTGTTCTTATATTCGATTATATTGACAGTTAGACTGATTAATCTACTAAATCCTCTAGCAAAGGATGATGCTGTAGCTGTTTTTTGTATGTTTGTTCCTATATGAGATTATTGTGACAGTTAATGTAGACTGATTAATCTGCCAAGTCCTCTAGCAAAGGATGATACTATAGCTATTGGAGAGTCTATCTTCTCTTTTCTTTCAATTACAAGAAAGATAAAACTATCATTAAATGAAGGAATCCTGAAATTTATATAATTTACCGATCTATGTAATCCGGATCGCTTAGAAATTTGTTTTCTAATTTCATTTCAACCTTAAAAGATTGACTAAAATATTGCAACAAAAAGTACCACATGACTTGTAAAAGTCTGTCGATTGCAGAAAGATATTGAAGCCTAGCCCTCTGGCACATCTTAAACTTTTGTGATAGTCTATGACCTACCACTGCAAAATCAAAACCACAACTAGCACTTATTAGGACGTTAGTTTCAAACAATTCATAAAGGGAATCTATAGAATGGGGCTGTTAGTGCTACAATAAGGGTGGTGTAGCCCAGGGAATGCTCATTACTAGTTGCTAGAACCCCCAAGAGCTTGTATATGGCTGATGGTCTAGACTCTAAACCTCTCCTTGTTAGTGTCTAACACAACAATACTAGACTCTACCCCATCCAAATAGTATACAATATAGGAGCTTCATGCATACCGATATCTTACACCAAATTCTTCTCCCTTTATAATTTCACATTAGGAGATGATTTAAGTTAATCCCATTATGTCCATTAAGGCTATTGTGAAGTACTTGAATTGACTTCTACATACATGAGGGGACAATGGGAAAGATTGGGAGATCGTGGAGATCAAGTTTCAAGAGGTCACACATGTAGGGAGGATTATGGTGATTCAACCCTTAAATGAGTTTGCTTGCATGAGATGATGTTGCAGTGATAGGTGGAAGGTGTTGGATGTTTTGTACCAAACTTGGATACAATTAGACTTAATGGTGGGTAGGGAGTGTGTGCACTTTTCCTGTTGTTGATTTGACTACAAGGTTGGGGTGGCACAGAA
>ML781834.1:918199-961322 GCA_009831015.1 Picea engelmannii
AAGCAATAATGTCGATAGAAAACTAGGTGTTATCCTTGTAAATAGAAGTAACATAGAGGATATAGACAACAAAATATTTTAAAAAATGATTGGAAGAATTGGAGAGACTAGAGAAGAACATGCTTTGTGAAATATTTAAATGAAAAATGATCAATATTATGGTGAAAATTTATGATGCAAACAAGATCAAGAAGTAATATTTTGAAGATGGCATGCTGAATGACACTGAATCCATTCATCTCTAATGTTTTCTGACATTCTTCCCCACAGACTTATACTAAAACAAATATCTATTTTTTGTTCGCCAAGAAGACCCGCAAATCCTTTTTGAAGCATCGTTATTATAGCAAACTTGTCGCAACATCTGTCAAATGCAACATATTTATAGATTTTGTAACGTCGCAATTCCGACGTAAAAAAGTCCTAAGTGACCGTTGGTATTTTGACTTGGTGAACATACTAAGGTGACCGTTGGAGGGGAAAACCTAGTTTCCAAAATGTCACAATTGTGACATATATCTTCACAAACGTGGCAAGAGAGACGTTCCAGTGGAAACCGTGGCAAGAGAGACGTTCCAGTGGAAAACATGGCAAGAGAGACGTTAACGTGGCAAGAGAGACGTCAATGTGGCAAGACCGACGTTATCGGGCAACATGATTTTTTTTTATTTTAAATTTCCTCTATTTTGCGACAATATGGACAATTTTGTCCATAACGCCGCAAATAAAATGTCAGAATTTTTACAATATGTACTAGTGATTCACCAAGCATCATCAAGCAAAACCCTAGTTGTAGAATTTCTAGCAGGAAAAATGACAATTTCACCAAAAATATTCTTCCTTCAACAAGTGCGGACTAGAATTTCAATCCAAAACCCTAATGAGGGCCAGAAATTTCAGACCAAGATCTTTCCTTCATCTCTTGAACCAGAGCCAAGATCTTGTTGCACTGTAGCAACGGTTTTTGTCTTCCCCTTTCCACTGAACTGTTTTGGTTTCTTTTCTGGATGAAGTTTCCAAAATTTTTCTTCATCGTGACTTCTTTTCTTGCAATGAGTGCAAGATGGGTTTCCTCCTCTCATCATTGTGGCGGTCTTCTTGTCCTTCCTTTTAAACTTCTTAAATTTTTTATGTGGGGTGTTAGCGCTGTCATTTTCCTTTTTTAGTTTGAGTTGGTCTTAGTCGAGTTATGGTCTATGTGTAAAAGAATGTGAGTCAAGTACTGGACAATGAAGAGGTTGAAGTCAGCATATGGTCTGTTGGCCCTTCAAGTCGGGAAGGGATGTCAGAGTCAAAACATGTATAAATAGTATGAGTCTGTTTCCAAAAAATTGGGTCCTGTCAGAAAGGAAGTTTTACGTGTTGAGGGTCGATGCAAGTTGTTAAATAGAAGTCACATCGGCAAGTGAAATGACCATCATCATCTCATTATGAGGGCTAAAAGAATGAAAAATCACATCACTCATATTCCATATGCCTTGCAACCCTTATCAACTGTACTTTACACGTCCCGAAGTGTAATTGTCGCGTGGGTGTGCTACGAAAAATTATCAGTTCGCTTTGAAACATCCAGTCGCCATGAATTCAGTGTTCCTTGGCATGATTCCACCTCCCGCCCACTCTATTATAAATTATGGATGTTCTTCATGCATTCTGTTCACCAGTCAAGATTATGCATTATTTGTAGTTTTCTCTCGCAATCTCAGGTTGATCAAGACTACTACCTTGGGCCCATGCCTAATCCATCGCGTGCAAGGAAAATACACGGTGCACCATGGAAACCTCCTGAAACATAAGGAAGGGCACCTGAAGTGGCAGAAACATTGGGCCCAAATCCCAAAACCTGAAATTGATCAACGAAGATCTAGAGGTCAGAGTGTCCTTTGAACAATTCGGGTGCATGGCTTTTTGTAGGAAAATTCAAGGATTCAATATGAGACTAGCCAAGCAGTTCTCACTCAGTTTTGATGGATTACGCGCGGTGATCTCAGGTGTCACTTTTCAGGTAACCGAGGAAACTCTGTCAACTGCAACAAAGATCCCTCTGCGCGGATAAAGGTGGTTTAAAGGCATTCCCTTGGATGCACAGTGCTATGAAGACTTCATCAAGCAAGATTGTTTAGGTGGGAAAGTCGAGATAGGCGTTCCGAGTAGATATTTGTAGGAACCTTTTCGGAAACTACTTGGAGTAATCAACAAATATTTCACCTGTGAAGCAAGGTTCGACAAGATACACTCACATCACATTAGATTGTTGATGCAATTCACAGGAACAAGACCATTAAATCTACCCTTTTTCTTACACCAGAACCTCCGAGAGATGGAAAACAATGCACAGGCTGAAGTGGATCAATCAAAAAGGAATATCTCTCATGTCTCATGGATTTAATTGCTGGTAATTAAGGAATTAATACGGTTGGGGAGCAACTGGGATTCATTCTTTATCACAACGGGCATCCTCAAGGATCCAAAAGGATATTTCTCTCTATCTGTGGAAAGGGTAATATCACACCATGCGAAGGCTGGAGTGGAAGATACTGTGCAGAAAGGAAATATGTCAGAAGCCCTGTCCCCCCAATAGTGAATACCCCGGAGAAGGGGCAGGACAAATAAGAACAAGGAAGCTGGGGAAACCTGAGTCTCGAGCGAACTGCGTGCAAGGTCAACTACTGAAGAATCACTTATGTGCGCTATTTAGATGGAGAAAAATGAGGAGGAAGTATGTTAGAGGCACAAATGTTCGAGAGCCATCTTAGTAGCTGGAGCAAGTGCAACTCGCTATCCCAAAACTTTACCAGGAAAACAGGGAACTGAGATGTCAGTTAACAACGAAGACCCTTGAAGTGTCAGCAGCACAAGGCCATGAAGGAAATGTGATGTGGCTCAAGAGACAACTAAGAGATGTGAAATATACAATAGTATAGCTGTGTGAAAGACAAAGGCTATTAGAAGAAAGGAATGCGAAGCATTTCAGAGAATGTGAAGTGACCGGGAAGAAAGTCTGCGTAGCTCTTGCCAACGTGCAAAAGAGACATGATTAACTGAGTTCATTCTTGTATTCTCAAACATGGCGCGGATCTTGACAGTTTTGAAGGAGGCATCACCCTTAGACAGTTTTGTAATTTTGGTAACGACTATGACAGTCAGTAGTCACTCGCCATGTACACACCACAACAAATGAGAGTGCAACAGAAATCAAGGCCATTACAATGGATGAAGGGAGTCTGACAGAGCACTTGATCATTTGGATATCTTGTCGAATGAAGGCATCGATACATTACTCTCCTCACGACGAGACCTTGCTATAACCGAATCCCTGTGGCAAACACAAGTAGTTATGATGCAACCGAATACAATTGTTTTCTATTTTGGAAAGGCGTCATGCGAAAAGTCATTTAATGTAGAACATGCAGTTTCCTAAATTCTAGTGATAGGAGCTAGAGAGAAGGGTAGTCCAAGCGGCACCCTCTCCTATATATTTTATCTTTTCAATGTAATCTAGGTTGGTTGGAAAACTAGTGTAGACAGTGACTATTGAATGTAGTTTGAGCTCGATCGAAAGTTAATGCAAAAGTCCTGAAGTTGTGATGAAAAGATTCTAATTGTAGCAGTTGGATGTATTGTTTCCTTTCTTTGCATATGTACTTCCTGTATTATTTATTCATATCTATTTCTGTCTAAATAGGAACATAATTTCGAACCCGGGATTCGTTGTGAAACGCCCTGGGATTCGTGCCATTTAGACAAACCGTTTTCCTCTAAGTTAACTCTGAATGCATCCTCAATGGTCAGCGGTGCTCTAAGTTTCTTCATGTGTTTTTCCCCTTGCCACACACGACGATTTTAAAATGAAAACTATTGCTTACTTATCCTTTATCCTCTCCAGTTCAGTCACCTAGTCATTTGTTTCTATCATTCTCTTAAATCAAATCCATAGCCCGAGGTCTTACTCTATTTCTCCAATAGAACCAGAACTTATTATTCAAAGGTTTTAAATCTAGCCGACAACTTAAATCCATATCCTGTACTGAGACAACGTCTCCCGAGAGAGCCCTCTCTAGGTATGAAAGTCTAGTTTTGGTTCTCAAAGTTGGTTTGTAGGTTTCCTCTATCATTCATTTCTCATTCGAAGGAAGTTTACAGAGAGATAACATTCTGGTGCCATTGTCGGGGACATAATTGAATAAATTTTCCTTGGGAGAACGACTAAAGTTATAGTTTTGACCCCTGAGGGTAATAGAGGGACAAACATCTATATTGGCTGAAGACCTTTACTCTGGTGACTCCAGTCAAAAATACCAGTAGCACAAAGTAGCGCGATTTAGGAAACCTAGCTCTGAAGATGATCTATATGAGAGAAAATACTGACCCAAACCCTGTAGAGCCTATGTGTGACCCCCAGAAAATTTTACGTAGCACTGGGGAGAAAGTGTCGAATCCATTCTATTACCTGCATAGAAGCTTGTCCTTACCCAAATATGGGGTGCAAAGCATTGACGACCTTTATTTTGACGTCCTATATGAGCAAACCATGTTAAGGTCTAAGTCAGAAACTAGTTTGGATGATATAGTCTTCAACCAAAATAGATTTCAAGAACCAGTACCTAAGAACATCCCCCAAATCCCTAACCCTCCTAGAGCCATGGCCGCTAGATTCGCCCCCCTCATTCTGCCAACCCAACTACATGATTTTCCCCAGAATTACAGATGGAGGATCAATCTCTATGATGTTGAAGGGAACATTTTAGTCCAAAAACATCTGGATTGGTTCAATGATTTCGTCGACCTAGAGGAGGTGGACTATGCAGACGCGAAAATGAGACTGTTCGCGCAGAGTCTTTCGGGGGAGGTGAGGAAGTGGTTCAGATCCCTCCCAACAACAATCATTTAAGACTTCACCGCATTCAAAACGTCCTTCATTACCATATGGGGAGAAAAGAAGAACCCATTGCAACTGCTTACACAGTACAATAACATGAAGAGGGAGTCGGAGGAGACTATGCAAGAATTCTCAACCCATTTCATGAGGGTGTATGTAACTCAATTCCTGCAGAAGTCCAGCCACCTCCCAGGGTTGTGCAACTCTGATACGTCGATTCCTTCAATTCGCGTTGCTATTGAGAGAGAGGAGATCAAAAAATTTAGATGCCATGATGAGCGATGCAATCGAGGTCAAGGTAAATCTAATGGCGTCAGGGAAGATCAAACAAAGATTCAATAGAGGTGATAAGAAACCCCAAGGTGATGTGCAGCCATTGACATCTCGGTCCTCAGACGACAAATTCTACTTAACGATAAAGACCATGGAGAAACTGATGGAAATAATTTCCATGGGAAATAGATTTGCTGCCCGAGAACAACATGACCCCCAGACTAGAAATCATAACCTTAGAAGGGGTCAAGTTCCTCAGATAAGATAGAGGGAGTAGAGAGAACAGGGAGACCAACAAAGAAGACCTTCGTTCCAAAATAATTATGCAGATGAGTATTTTGATTAGATGTTCCAAGACCAAATGCATTGCTGCGATGACAAAAACATGTGTGTGTTCTTGACGAAGGGAGAACATGATCAATACATGAGTGAAAAATGACGATATTATGTTGGAGATGTACACCACACTCTCCTGGGAAATGAAAGAATTCAGGAAAGGTTATTAGAACACCATCATGTATTTCCAGAAACAATACAACATCAGGAACAAGAAGGTGCCTACCGAACCTCATCAGAAAAATCCCATAAGGAAACCTCCGACGGATACCCCTTTCAGAAGTCGCCCAAAACTAGACAACCTGACCAAGGATGTGGCTGAAAAGGAAAAGTCAAGGGAGGAGGCCCCGAAGAAAGCACCAGAGACAAGTCGGGAAATGCATGACAAAGAGGTATAAAAGGTATCTCCCCCCTTTAACTTTGAGAATGAAATGGCCAAGATCAAAATCTCTGTCCCATTCAACGAACTTATCAAAATGGGTGAGTATCGGGAGCATATTACTAAAATGCTAAAAATGGGAGAAACCCCTGACACTTTGAACGTCCAAGATGATCACCCTACTATTTTCTTTGGTCCGTGCATAGAGGAAACAAGTGATACTGAGGGTGTTCCCCAGTTCTATGTCAGTTGCAAAGTCCATGACATGACCCTACATAACGCCATGCTGGACTCAAGTGCATTGCACAACCTAATGCCAAAGGTGATCATGGATGAGTTGGGTTTGGACATCACCATGCCCTATAAGGACCTTTTTTCTTTTGATTCGAGGAAAGTCAAGTGCTTGGGTCTCATCAAAGACTTGGTCGTGGCCGATATACCTCCTAAGTTTGGCATGTTGTTATCCAGGTTGTGGTCTGCAAAATTAAATGGAACTCTGCAAATGAACATGTCGTACACTACCATTCCTGTCTTTGGCCAGGACAAGAAGTTATACAAAGAAGTAATACTGAAGTAGATGGTAAGCAGTAAGACGCAACCAAATAACCATCCTATCTACTCTGTCGACATTGAGGCCATCTCCTCCATATTCTACAATGACCTGATATTTAAAGAGGAAGAGCTGAAAACCATCATGACCGTCGATGATAAAGCCGCGTGACGAGCAACAGAGTGGGTTGACCCGAAGAACTGCATGGAAAATGAGATATGGAACATGAGTTTCAATGGTTCTGTTAGGAAAGAAGGGGTAGGGGCCGATGTATGGATAAGCCCTCCCAAGGTGGGCACAAAGCTCTGCTCATACAAGATTGCTTTCAACTATACAAATAACATGGCTGAGTATGAGGCACTGATCCTGGACCTGAAGGTTTTGAAAGAATTGGGCGCAAAGAGGATAGAAATGCACGGGGACTCTGAGTTGGTTATAAACCAAGTGAAAGGCATATATCAATCCAAACACCCCAAGCTGAGAGTGTACAAACATTTTGTGCTGGACCTCCTCGAAGAATTCTCGGAGTATAATCTATCGTCTATCCCGAGGGGGAAAATCAGATCGCCAATGCATTGGCCACCTCAACCTCGGTCTTTAAAGTTCCCATTTTTCCCAACAAAAAATATGATATTGAAGTCAAACATAGGCCGACAGTACCTGATAACATCAAATATTGGTAGGTGCTTGAAGAAAACAAATAGGTGGAGAGATTCCTTCAAATAAGCGACGAGTTCACTAACATAAACATTGATGACGCGTGTTGTTGCGATGAAGATGGGAGTGCATATTCACACAATGATGATGACCCTTTCAAGAACCAGATAGTGGGAAGGGACATAGTACTAATGAAAAATAACATCATCCAGAAGGGGCTAGTTCCGTTGGAAAAGTTGTTTGACGTAAACGATGTGGCCAAAAATCACAAGTTCATTGCAAACGATGAGGATGTCGAATATTGCAACATCAAGACTCAGGATAACCCAAAAATAATCAAGTTGTCAAAAACACTCAGTCCAGAGGTCAAACAAGATTACATCAATCTCATGAAGGATTTCCTCGACGTTTTCACTTGGAGTTATGACAACTTAAAGGTTTACAACACCAAAGCGATTCACCACATCGTTCCTCTCAAAGAAGACCAGACGCCCTTCAAACAAAAACTGAGACAAATACTGTTTCCACTGATCGAGAAAGAGGTAAAGAAACTTTTCGAAGATAAAATTATCTTTTCTTTAAGTTTTTCGAAGTGGGTGGCCAACTTGGTGCCTGTAAGAAAAAAGAGCGGTGAAATAAGATTGTATGTGGATTTTTGAAACTTGAACAAAGTGTCCCTCAAGGAACACTACCCGCTCCCTAAAGTGGACTATATTTTGCAAAAGGTAGTGGGGTCTCAGAAGATGTCCATGATGGATGGTTTTTTAGGTTACAATCAGATCCTGGTACACCTGGATGACAAGGAAAAGACAACTTTTATGACGCCATGGGGGATGTGCATGTACGCTAAGATGCCTTTCGGTTTGATGAATGTCAGAGATACCTTATAGAGGGAAATGGACATAGCATTCACCGATGAAAAGGAAAAGTTCATTGTAATATATCTGGATGACATCACAGTATATTCTGAATTCGACAAACAACACCTCGGGCATCTAAAAAAGGTCTTCCAGAAATGCAGGAAATTTAGCATATCATTGAATCCAAAAAAGTCACATTTTGGGATGCAAGAAGGGAAGCTCTTGGGGAACATCATCTTGAAAGAGGGTATTAAGATAGAACCTAGCAGGGTTGAAGGAATCCTAAAAATTGGAACTCCGCGCAGTAAGAAGGAAGTGCAATCCTTCCTGGGAAAAGTAAATTTCTTGAGAACATTCATCTCGAACCTGACTGAAATCATAAAACATATCACTTGCATGCTTAGAAATGGGAACGTGATCATGTGGAACTTGGAATATAGGAAATCATTTGAAAATATCAAGGTAGCGATGACTAAATATCATGTGTTGGCCAGCCCAGACTTCACAAAGAACTTCATCTTGTTTTCATTCACCCCAGAGCATACAATTGCAGGCGTGTTGTTACATAAAGATGATCAGACGCTGAGGGATTCTTCAATGAGGTATGAAATTATGGAGAAACAATCATATGCCTTAGTAAAGTACCTAAAGGATTTCAGAACGTACATATTACACTCCCACATTATCGCTTAGGTGCCCAACAACTCAGTCAAGGATATCCTAACTCAACCTGACCCTGAGGGAAGGAGAGGTAAGTGGATAGCGGCCATGATGGAATATGACCTAGAAATCAAGCCCACGAAGATGATTAAGGGGAAGGGCCTTGTAAAGATGATGGTATAGTCAGACTGCAATGCTTTGGGAGTCAAATTCACTGTTGATCTATCAGAGAATCTGCAGGAAGAAACGACTATGCAGGTGTCTCAAAAGTTCGTCGATTCACCATGGTATGCAGACATCATCTATGTGTTGAGGCATATGCAAGCCCCTTCAGGTTTAAGTAAGACCAAGGCCAGAGTTTTAAAGATCAAAGTTGTTAAGTTCTGCATCTTAGATAACTTGTTGTACTGGAAAGATCCTGGAGGGATGTTGCTGATTTGTTTGTTGGAAAATGACGTGAAATGAGCTATCGAGGAATTCCACAAAGGCGACTGTGGAGGACATCACTACTAGAAAAAAACCATGCACAAAATTCTAAGAGCAGGCTACTATTGGCCTAACATCTTTGCAGATGTATACAAAGAAGTTTCTAGTTTCCACAAGTGTCATATTTTCGACGGAAGAAGAAAGATGCAGCCCCTGCCGCTGAAACCAATCTCGATCGAAGCACCTTTCATACAATGGGGTTTGGAATTTATAGGGGAGATCCATCTGCCATCCTCAGTGCAACATAGATGGATACTCATGACCATATATTACTTCACAAAATGGATCGAAGCAATTCTGAAGAAGCAGGCTACGGACACAGTCATCATCCAATTTATGGAGACAAACATCCTGTCGAGATTCAGATGCCCTATCAAGATCATAACAGATAATGTGACTGCATTCAATTCCAAGAAGATGTTGAAGTTTTGTCGGGATTACAATATAACCCTGGGGCATTCTACAACATACTACCCATTATGGATGATTTTAGGGGCTAAAATTCGCTCATGGGCTATTTTTCCATGGTTTTTCCAAAACTAAGATTCGCTATTTTAAAAATGATTCACCCAAATTCTATAGGATAAAATTATTTTACCTTAATAATCGCCAAAATTTTATAAAAACTATATAAAATCCTTAGAAATTTGAATATTTTTACAAAAATATCACCAAACATTTATAGTTGGCATATGAAGGATTAGTAAGATTCGCCAAGCTTTCTACATTTTAAAGTAAATTTCCATCCTTAAAATCATCCCTGCTACCCACAGGGAAATGGGTTAGCATAATTGTCAAATAAAAGTTGGACCAGGATCATCAAGAGACTCCTGCAAGACAACAAGAAGGCCTGGCATAAAAAGCTTATTTACGCGCTATGGGCGGAGAAGGTCACTACCAAGAATTCCATCTTGACCTCTCCATTCCAGATCGTATACAGCACAGATGCAGTTTTCCCCACCTCACTGAGGTTTCCCATAAGAAATTTGTTTCAAGAGTAGGAAGTTGATCTAGATGACAGGTAGAGGAGAATAAATTAGTTGATTCAGACAGTAGATGAGGGAACAAGTGTACAATCGATCGCAACTCCAATGGGAAAGGATGAAGAAAAACTTTGATAAGCACTGTAAGTAGGAGGAGTTTCAGTTGGGGGATCTGGTGCTGAAATGGGATGCAAGGAATGAAGATAAAGGAAATCATGAAAAATTCGATCATCTTTGGATGGGTCCATTCAAAATTAGTGCATACCGTGGGAATAATGCTTATTTTCTAGAAGAACTAAATGGAGAGTGCATTGGTTGGGGGTCTATAAATGACAAATTCCTCAAACAGTATCTGGTGCAATAATATCCTTTTAAGTCACATGTCATTGTAAATAGTCATTTTATTTTTGTCTCGAGTAAGTATGTCAGCAGAAAATTGAAGCTTGAAGTGAAGGCCCTAAGTTTATGTTGAGTATGTTAGAAACAACGTCGATAATTTTAGGTCACATTTTTTTTTTTGTATTTCAGTGTCTGAAAATCGAATAAGGCCCAATGGTCATGCACCTGGTTTGTTTTTCTTTGCTACCTCATTGGGATGATAGCATCCCCATTGGAGCCAGCTGTTAGCGCTGCCATTTTTATTTTTTAGTTAGAGTCGGTCTTGGTCAAGTTATGGTCTGTGTGTCAAAGCATGTGAATTCAGGTATTGAACAACGAAGGGGTCAAATTGAACAAGTGGTTAGTTGGCCCTTGGATTCAGGAAGGGATGTCAGATTCAAAACATGTGTAAATGGTACGAGTTTGTTCCCAAAAAATTGGGTCCTATCAAAAAGGAAGTTTTACATGTTGAGGATCGATGCAAGTGGTTAAATAGAAGTTGCATCGCCAAGTGAAATGACCATCATAAGCTCATTATGAGGGCTGAAAGAATAAAAAATCATGGCGCTCATATCACATATGCCCTACATACCTTATCGGTTGTACTTTACATGCCCCGAAGTGTACTCGTCACATGGGTGTGCTACAGAAAATCTTTAGTTCGGTTCGAAACATCCAGTCACCATGAATTCAGTGTTCCCTATCATGATTCCACCTCTTGCCCACTCTGTTATAAATTATGGATGTTCTGCATGCAGTATTTTCACCAGTCAAGCTTATGCATTGTTCATAGTTTTCTCTTGCAAGCCTAGGTTGATCAAGACTACTTCTTTGGGCTCATGCCTAATCCACTGTGCGCAGGGAAAATATGCAGTGCACCATGGAAACCTCCCGAAACATAAAGAAGAGCACGTGAGGTGGCATAAACTTTGGGCCCGAACCCTAAAACCTAATGTTGATCAATGAAGATCCGGAGGTCAGAGTGTTCTTTGAGCAGTTCGGGTGCATGGAATTTTGCAGGAAAATTCAAGGATTCAATATGAGAATAGCCAAGTAGTTCGCACTTAGTTTCGATGGATTCCACGTGGTGATCTCGGGTGTCACTTTTCAGGTAACCAAGGAAATTCTGTCAACTGCAACAAAGATCCCTCTACGTGGCGAAAGGTGGTTTAAAGGCATGCCCTTGGATGCACAATGCTATGAATACTTCATCAAGTGAGATTGTTTAGGTGGGAAAGTCGAGACAGGCGTTCCAAGTAGATATTTGCAGGAACCTTTTCAGAAATTACTTGGAGTAATCAGGAAATATTTCACCTCTGAAGGGAGGTTCGACAGGATACACTCGCATCACATTAGATTGTTGATGCACTTCATAGGAAGGAGACCATTAAATCTACCCTTTTTCTTACACCAGAACCTACGAGAGATGGAAAACAACGCACAGGCTGAAGTGGATCAATAAAAAGGAAAATCTCTCATGTATCGCTGATTAAATTGATGGTAGTTGAAGAGTTAAGAGGGTTGGGGAGAAACTGTGATTCGTTATTGCTCACAGTGGGCATCCCCAAGGATCCAAAAGGAGATTTATCTTTATCCGTGGAAAGGGTAATATCACACCACGCTGAGGCTGGAGTGGAAGAGACTGCATAGGAAGGAAAGACATCAGAAGCATTATCCCCCCAACAATGAATACCCTAGAGAAGGGGAAGGCCAAAGAAGAAAAAGGAAGTTGGGGAAACCTAGTCACGAGGGAACCGCGTGCAAGGTTAGCTTCCGAAGCATTACTTATGCGCATTATTCAGCTAGAACCTGATGAAAGTACAAGTCACAAAAGATAGAGAAGAATGAGGAGGACAGATTTCGGAGGCACAGATGTTAGAGATCCATCTCAGTAGATGAAGCAAGCGTAGCTTGCTATCGCCGAGCTTTATTAGGAAAACAGGGAACTAAGATGACAGTTAGCAGCGAAGCCCCTTGAAGTGTCGACATCACAAGGCTATGAAGAAAATGTGACGTGGCTCAAGAGACAACTCAGAGATACACAAGATACAATCGTATAGCTTCACTAAACACAGAGGTTGTTGGAAGAAAGGAATGTGAAGCGGTTGGGAAGAAAGTCCTCGCAGCTCTTCCTAGCACGCAAAAGAGACATGATTAACTTAGTTCATTCTTGTATTCTCAAACGTGGTGAGGATAGTGATAGTTTTGAAGGAGGCATCACCCTTAGACTGTTTTGTGATTTTGGTAATGACTACGACATTAAGAAGTCACTCACTATGTATGCACCCCAACAAATGAGTGAGCGACATAAATCAAGGCCATTACAGTGGATGGTGGGAGTTTGACAGAGCACTTGATTGTTCAGATATATTGTCGAAGGAAGGCATCAACACATGACTCTCCCCATGATGAGACGTTGCTGTAACCGAATCCTCGTGGCAAAGAGAAGCAGTTATGATGTGACCGAATACAGTTGTTTTCTATTTTTGGAAAGGTGTCATGTGAAAAGTCATTTAATGTAGAACAAGCAATTTCCTAAATTCTAGGGATAGGAGCTAGAGAGAAGGATAGCCCAAGTGGAACCCTCACCTATATATTTTATCTTTTCAATGTAAGCCAGGTTGGTTGGAAAACTAGTGTAGACAATGACTATTGAATGTAGTTTGAGCTCGATCGAAAGTTAATGAAAAAGTCCTGAAGTTGTGATGAAAAGATTCTAATTGTAGAAGTTGGATGTATTGTTTCCTTTCTTTGCGTACATACTTCCTATATTCTTTATTCATATCTATTTATGTCTAAATAGGAATGTAATTTCAAACACGGGATTCGCTACGTAGCGCCATGGGATTCGTGCCATTTAGACAAACCATTTTCCTCTAATTTAAATTTGAATTCATCCTCAGCAGTGCTCTGATTTGCTTCATGTGTTTTTCCCCTCGCCACACACGACGATTTTAAACTGAAAATTGTTGCTTACTTAGCCTTTATCCTCTCTAGTTTAGTCACCGAGTGATTTGTTTCTATTATTATTTTAAATTGACTCCATAGCCCGAGATCTTACTCTCTTTCGCTAATAGAACCAGAACTTATTATTCAAAGGTTTTAAATCTAGATGACAACTTAAATCCAACTTAAATCCATATCCTATATTGAGATAGTGTCTCCCGAGAGAGCCCTCTCCAGGTCCGAAAGGCTAGTTTCGGGTCTCAAAGTTGGTTTGTAGGTTTCCTTTGTCATTCGTTTCTCAATCGAAAGAATTTTGCAGAGAGCTAACATGGGGGATTGGAAGGTTTCTTCATGGGATCTTCTTGAACATGTTTCCCCCTGTTCTCAAGGTGAGTGGCTTGCACACAAACTTCTTCAAGACTAGTGGGGTTAAACAGGAGAAAAGTATGACAAATATAACTATGAAGTGTGCTAATTATATACTTCATTAAAGTTTCATAAGAATCTAAAGGAATGTTCAATGCAATAGATTTCTTCCTAAATTCTTCTGTGAAACTTTGTACAGTTTGATCTTTACTTTGCCTTAAAGTTTTCCATTCCATCATTTCTTTATGTAAATACCCTAATGGATAAAATTGCTTCCTTATCGTTGATTTAAATTTCAACCTGGAGGAAAGAAGATTGCCACACTTACTTATGTCCTGAATCTTTCTCTCCCACCATACGAGAGCGGTGCCTTCCAACCGAAGAGAAGATAGTTTCACTTTAACTTCCTCTTCATCAATATGTTGGACACGACAATACACTTCAACCTGTCAAATCCAATTATCTAGATTTTCAAGATTAGCATCTCCATTAAACATAGGTAAAGAAAATTTTACATCAAGATTTAATAATGGTTTCTTAAAAGAGGCTTTATGGCTAGAATGATGAGAATGATGAGAATTCTCAAAGGAAGAAGAACTAGAAATTGAAGGTGAAGATGGAGGCTCAGGAGGATCTCCTCCATCCCCTTGGTTTACCGAAGCATCATCATCTGCATGTGATTCCTTTTTCTTCCCTTTCTTCTTCATCCTCTTCTCATAATCTCAATACATTCGTTTAACCATTTCTGACATGTGATAAAAGACCATGTGCAAGTTTTTCTCCTGTTCATCACGCTTTTCATCTTCTGCCATTTTCTTCCTTCGGGATGCACAACCAACTTCGGGATTGAAAGTATTAAGAGTTCCTTCACCCTGCTTATTCTTGGCCCTAGTAAGCATTCATAATCAACAATTCAAGTCAAAGATGATTGCTCTAATACCAACATGATCCATGATCTTTTCATCGTGACTTATAAAGAATTGCATTAAATGAGAAAAAATCAAAGTGCACCATTAAAGAAGGAAAAACTAAAAAATGAAGAGACATAAGCATCAGATCTGAAAACAAAAATTTATAACAGAGTTCGTCCCTAGTGGACCACATCTTCGGGTTCTACTCTCAAATGGGTAGGCTCTTTCATTAACTCAACAAAAGAATTTGGAAAAATACATAAGTATACCTCATTCTGAAATCAAGCTGCAGAAATAATGCTCAGATCATAAAACAAACAACACCAATGAATTCATGGCATCAAATTACCTAAAAATTATTGTTTCCATGCTTCAATCTGACTCTGGCACTCCCAACCCAAGCAAAATTCTATCTTGGTTTCTGTGCCCTCTGCAACCTGCACTGATGACTGTACTTTGCATTGAAAAGTGTGCCTAGATGGTCGTACGCCCCACGCGCCTCCTCTTTCGTGGTCGTGTGGATGCACCTTTTAATAATAACACTGGGAATTGTTTACCATGTGGTGCCCTTGGTGTATTGGTTACGGGTGGATGTATTAAGGCGTTGGTTATGGCAGAGGTCCCGGGGTCAAGCCCCACAGACTCTCCTTTTGGTTTGGTATTGTTATATGGTGTATATAAATATATATCCATTCCTCTATTGTTAGCAATGGTTCTAGAAACTTATCTAACGATATACAACTATGGTTATAGTTGGCGTGGTCCACCAGATTTAGCAGACCAACCAACTATGTTTTTTCAAATTTTGTTCACGGGTTGTCCTTGTGCATTTCCCGCATGCCATGTGGAAGCCCCTGATTGGGCCACATGGTGGCCTCTCATTGGGTCATGCTACCCCCTTCCAAGTCATCATGCCATGCCATCTGTACAAATTGTATGGACTGCCACATGGCATGATCCGATTGGTCCACAGATCGGTCCAAAAGCGCTAAAACAAGGTGACACATGGTAGCCTTTGGTGCTGCCACGTCCTCATGATGAAGTCATGATGCCATGTGTCACTTACCTGCTCCTATCACATATGTTGTACATATGTTGACATCATCTGTACAGATGCTGACATCAATAGTACGGATGCTGACTCATCCCTTGCTGACTGGGCTAGGTTGACCAAACTTTGACCACAAATATATTTCAATATGTAACTCTGTTTGACGATCCATTTGTGCCATTATAAATAATGTGACGTGCTCTTCATGATCATGCCATTTTCACTGAGTTTTGATTTTTTTCCCTTTCTCTTTCTACTGGAGCTATTCTGAGCATCCTGAGTTGCCTCAGTGAGTTCTAAGTTGTTCTTAGCCTTCTATGGATCCTTTTTGGATCAGTGGTAATACCATATTCTCCTGAAACTTCTTGTGAAGTGACCCAAAGAACCATTTGGTTGCATTCGCGTAAGAAAATCCAACATTATCAGTTCGTCTCTCCCACTAATAGGGGAGCCTCTATCTTCCTTCATGTATCGTGCATCCATATTCTGTGCCTTCTCCTCCTGATATGACTGCGTGCCACCAATGTGCGATGCCTCCAAGTTGATTTGTGAACTACCACCATGAGATTCATTTCTTTTTTTGATATGCACATTGCCACCTTTCACAGGGTCGATTTCTCCACTCGACACATGACTTCTCCATGCACCACCCATTGGGCTGCTCAACGTACCACCACTATGTTGAGAGACAAAATTTCATATGATTGGTGCCCCACCGTACTACACTATAACTTCTCTTCATGTCAGCGTGTGATTCTTCCTCTTCTGAGTCCACTGGCACACTACAAATTTGTGCCCACACACCACACAAGTGCACTCTTCCTCTTCTCAAGGTTGTAACATACCGCAACAACCAAAGGGTATGGGCTTCATCACCTAGGCCCTCACTACAACTAATATCACTATTGGTATCTTTGATTCCAAGCCTCTTCGTAGCCCTATCCTCACCTGTGCTTCACTCTAGCACAACATCCTCTCCCACAACATTGCCTAGTGTGAGCTTCCTATTCATTCTGGGCCCAACACCTCGTTGTGCACGCTTGGCTAACTCTTCTCTATTTTTATGCTCAGCTTTCTCCCTTAGCTCAGGTCTTATTGTGTATCTCTTAGCTCTTTTTCTCCTCTGCTCTTCTGGGTCCATTCCAGTCCTCACCTCATCTCAACATCTTATTGGATCCTCCTCACTGGATCCATACTATGGCTCTTTTGCCCCCACCTTTTCCAGAAACCCCCCCAACGCTAGGGGGTTTACTCATCCATTCTATCAGGATCAATGCACATCATACTTTTTTCTATGAAAAACATCTTGATCCAAAGTGAGATCTCTTCTAACATTCTCTTTCTTGGACCTTCTTCAAACTTTCTTTCAGCCTCACTAAAAGAATCACTATATTCTATGGAAAACCCAACAATGTAGCCTTCCTTTACGAGAAAACAAAAAATCAATGGCCCAAGTCCACTTGTTATCAAATTTATTTATACTGTCAATATTGGCTTGATCCCATACCATTGGCTCCAATGGTAACATCGTCGAATTGACTTCGACTTGTCTTTTTAACCATTCATGCAACAAACATGCAAATTCTATGAAAAAAAATTCATGTAGATCAGAGTAAAGATATATACCTTTCCATTCTTTCATGTTCACCTGCAATCCTTTCATCTCTCATAGGGAAAAATCATCCTCCTTCACTTCTATCTAGTCTTGAATCTCTTACTTAGACGGATGCCACCACAATTCTTTTTTCCTCCATCAATCTCAACAAGACTTCAGGTCTTGACAACAGAATCATTTGTTGGTGCCAGGTAGTGTTGTTGTTTCAGTACATGTTTGCACATGCACTGACCTTCTTAACACTAAGGGGTTTGAGACCCAGGGTTCGTCTAGACCGTTTCCAACAAAAACCCCTAAGCAACAAAATATCAATCCTCAATTAAGGCTGAGGAAGGTCTTACCTGAGATGGAGAGAGGATCATAGAGACCATAAGGTGTTGTGTCGGGGATGGAGGATCAAACATAACTAATAGTAATACAAATGGTATCCATGTAATTCATATATGATAATCTAACCAGGACTAAGAATTAAAAAAATACATGCACATGTGTTACTCATTCATAAAAAAAACAAAATAGAACAAAATTGTCATATCTTTATTACTGGATGTATTCCATCATATAGAGATATACATTATGCTGAAGAATTGATTTTCCCAACATAAGAATTCATGTCATTACTATATAAACAGTGGGAATACAACAATATGCACCTTGCACTAAGATTTAAGATTCAGACAGATACACAACACACGAGACTTCTCCATATAACACAAGATTTCAATAGGCCAACTCAGAGCTTTGGGACTGATGATTTTTGAAATTAACTAGCCTATTTTTCGAGCTGAGAGTTGTATTTTATATATTTTTCTACTGGGGAGCACTATCCTTCCCTATTCTTCTCCACTTGCTTGTCTGATCTAACGACCTCACATGCTTTTGGTACCTTCCAAGGATCCACGTAGATTCTCTGCATTAGGGGAAATCTTAACTTCCTGGCTAACTCATCTTCTATCCACCCCATATCTTCATCTGCTGCTGATAGAAATCATTCTGAGATATATCCTGATGATTCCTTTCTTGCTTCTAGCGAGCATCTTCTTGATTTCCACTGCAATTGGCAAAAATCAGACTAACGCATCCTTGACTGCCTTTAGAATTGGTGCGTTACTTAATAAAACCTGTTATGATGTGCACACTATGGCATTCTTTTATGCATCTCCTTAGGCACTCACAGAACTACTGGATGAGCACGCACAATTTTCATTTTTGTGTGCACACAAAAATGGACCCATAACTTTGGGTGCCGACACCTTGCCATCTGAACAATGGTCCAGATTTGTTTGTTATGCTTAAACAACTCTTCGATTTCCTCCAACTCAAACACAAGGTTTTCTTCATGGTATTTGTCTGATTTAGGACTTAGCCATTTCGGGACTCTAACACTTCTTTGATCTCGTTCCTTCTTGCCTTCATTCACAAGGTAAGCACATAGAACTCTATCAGGAGTTCAACAATACACTATCATATTTACATAGCCCCATTGATGTACAAGGAAATTCTTTCCTTCTTATGTCTTGTTTGACTCATATTCTAGATGCTTCCTTTGTTTGTCTGGTTTGATTCTTGGACATGTCATTTGCAAGGTCATTTCCAGATTGTTTGTTCACAATCTACCTACCTTCATTTTTAAAGGGAGGCATAGTCTACCTGCCTTCATTTTTACAGGGAGGCACTCATCATCATAATACATCACTAGTGACATCAATGACATCCTTTGACATCAATGACAACACAATTTCCAACAATCACAACATTTTCACTTATTATTTTTCAAATGTGTTTTATATAAGAACACAAAATTTCCCAAGCATGAGTTTTCTGCTCAAAATTGTTTGGCTCTTGTAGTAGCATGCATGAATATTCTTATGGGCTTACACCATTTCCATATCCAATATTATTTTTCCTACATTTTCTCAATTTTCATGCAACCAAACAAATTGTTAGTATTCATGCACATTTATAACAGCTCATGGATTGATCTCAAAATTGTATCTTATCAAAAATTCAATCATTTCCAACCATTATTCATTTTAAAAATGGAATTCAACTGTTAATCATATTATTTGGAATGAAACTATCTTTCACTATACATGCATTATCAACATACCAAGATTTTCATAATGCAATCAAACTTTGCCAATAAATAAAGCCAATGTGTTAATACCCATGTCCACATCTACACAATGCATCTCTGCATTGACCTCAGAATACCATATGTCCATGTCATGTCTTCCACCATGGTGAGTTGGAAGGTCTAGATAATGCCTCAATTCATCATTCAAACTCTTTCCCATTTTCCTATCTGATCATTTGGATATCTTCATTTTCAACCCATACATCACACTAGGAATATAATTCCCTTAGTGCTCTCCCATGTTGACAAAGAGGTTTCAGTGCAAACATTGGTTATATAGGGGAAGACCATTACAGACTTGTATAGTGTTATATCCTTTCCATTTATAAACTCAACATTTCCTCACACATGGTCATCTCTAATGGCATTCATTGCTACAACATGAGTATGTCTCCTGACTTGAGCTGGTTATGATATCATAACCAACATATCATAATATGCAATTAAATTTCACATAATTGCATTTAGACATTAAATAATTTTTCACCTTCAAGGCCCTTTTCCTTTTCATCTATTTCAAATATTGAAAAATTTAGCTGCGAGAATTCTTACCTCAATTCCCTTCAAAATTATGCATCATAAGCAACCGAATGCATACCTGCGTGGATTTTATCAAATTACTTAATGCTACTTGATCAACTAGTATTTTGTAGAAGCTCACAAGATTTATTTATCAACCTCTTGATCAACATATTACCATCCTCATTTTTTTCATACATATGGCCTTCACATACAACAATTGCCACATCAACATCTTTCTCAGCCATGCTATAAACATTTTTTCTGTTTACACAATCCATCATTAGTCTTTTTCAATTATCATGACATCATTATTTCACACATAACAATAGACTACTCTTAGTCTACTGTGTGTGCCACAAATATGTTCAATCATGTACACATGCACAAATGCAAATCAATATGCATTAAGAATTCAATCTCATCATGCCTACTTCATGCACATGCATTCTATCTTTATTATATACAACATGCATCACTTCCATTATTCACTCCAATGCATAATTATTTCAGCTTTATTTATCTATTTTTGTTGTTGTATATGGTTGTCCTTGAATTCCTATAGATCCTCACTATCTTGTTCACTACCGTTCTTCTCATCTGTGCACCATTGTTTCATGATATCAACCCTTTCCAGCCAAGTTTCACTTGGCCATTATGCATTTCCATCCAATACGCCCTTATTGGCCACTTCCATTGAATAACCTTGATGATCTCATCCCTTGAATTCTTTGTACCTATACCCTAATTCCATTGTGAACTCTGATAATATAAGTGGCTTCCTTGCTTGAGTAATTTTAGATACAAGTAGCTAAGTCATAGCGAAGAATTCTTTTTTCTTGCACTCCTATGCTTTCATATAGAGATGACTCCCCCAGTCCATGAGTCACACATGGGGGCTTCACTAAGTAGACAATACCTTAACACGTCCATTCATAAAGAGGGTATAAATAAAGGTTAAAATTTAAGGTAATATATTGATGGGTATTAAGGGGTGGAGGGGGTTTCTCAATGTTAGGGACCAATATAGGTATTGGGGGTGGGGTGCATGCTAGAGAGGGAGAGAGGGTACATGGAAATATAAAAATTCATAAATTTCAAACTTGCCTCATTTTTCAACCTGCCCTACTTCTTCCATGGTGGGATACAAAACCTTATTAGGAAATTCTTGCAATCTATGTTACTACCCATGCAAATACACATGATGTGGCCATCATAGATTAGGTTTCATATATATACAATGGTTCAACATCGACAGGTATAGGTTTAAGATACGATATATTTCAAATTGATCCTTCAATTAGGAGCACCTCAATTATAGTTCAACAATTTGGGTGGGAAGAGAAGAATCATTTTGGTTTTTTCCTTCTTTATTTTCATTTTCCATAATGGTTTAGGCCATTTGATCTAATCCCAACTGCCATGCCATGCAATATATAACTCCCTTAGGTCTTGCAACAAGACACTGAGGGCAGACCCATGTAGTGAGCTATATAAATTTCTCTATCTTAGGATGCCAAGGGGAGGAGAGGGAATAATATAGATTAGATCGAAAATCTAGGCTAGGCTAAGATATATATCCAATTGGCACCTCGATATATTTCTATCCAACTCAAATATCTATAGGGGAGGCACTATGAATTGAAGGGAAAGATATATATAGAGGCTAGGCTAGTCATTTGGTTCAAAGGCCCAGATTTGAAAATCCAATCCCCAATAGGAAATTCAAATCCTCTTTGCAAGAACAACATTATTGATTGGTGGTTCAAACGATTTTCAAAATTGGTCAACACTAGCATTCTGCACTTCACTGCTTACTCTTGGCCAAAAAAATCATCTTCAACACTTTCCTATAGCAAATTTTGGGTCCTTCCAGACCATTTTTCCATTCCATATCATCAATTGCTTCTCAAGTAAAAGGAATGCCTCTTTTTCTATCTTATTCATGAATATTTTGTGAGCAGAACCACTGAATTGGTACTATAGGTGTCTTCTAAAAATCCGTGTTTTAAAAGTGTTTTATTAATTATATTGTTTTGGATTCCCTTTAATTAATTATATTCATATGATTACCATAGAAAAGTTGCCTAAGATACCATCAAAATGCTTGTTAAATAGAGACAATGCTCTTGTTCTTTTGTGTTTGACTTATCCATGTACCCTGCCAAATGAGGCTATTTTAAGTTAATGAGGTTTTTTGTCTTTTTTTGGCTTCATATAATTTTACAATGGTCTTATTTTCATTTTGGTTTTCTTGTATCCTTTTAATTTTGTTGCGACCCAAGCTAATGAGCAGAGAAAATGGTTTAAAAAATAAATTAACACCTTAATTTAGCAACCTTAACAATTACAGGTGAAGTGAGGTTTAGAAGCATAATTTAGCACCAACTTGACAAAAGTTGGTAGGGGCACTACAAATTAGTCCCATCAGAGGAGTAGGCGTAAGTAACTTTCAAACTAACCTTCATTATTGTTGACGCACCTAGTAATTTCATCTTTATTATGTCCTAACACCAAATTGTGATCTAAAGTGGTTAAATCCCTTGAGCAAGAAACATTGTTGAGCAAAAATCATGAAATTTGATATAAACACATTTGGACCCTGAATAACAAAGGAAATACTATTTAATCTAGATCTGTCAGAAAAATCATGAATTGTTTCCTCTTTGGTTTACAAAATTGAAAATACGCAACTGAACCTCTACCCAAAACAATAATACCACCTCCATTTTCTCTTTATAAATTCTCAAGAGGGCAAGCCAAAAATCTTGTTAGCTTTTCAAATGTTGCTTGAGTCTACAAAATATGGAGCTTCATGGGTGACATGAAAGGATTACATTTGTACTGATAATCCCATCCATCTTCCCTTGCTTCTTTTTAACAACAATTGTTAGTGTTTGTGTATTTCCCATTGGACTACAAATTACCAAGGTTCTCAACTGCTTTGAAAATTCATTATGACTGATTTCAAAAAAACTCTCAAAAAACTGTCTAGAATGGTATTTGGTTATGGTCACCTAATAGGAATATTTCTTCTTTGTATTATTGAATGTGGATACCAATCCTTGAGGTTTTGTTTCTAGTGGTGTAAGTTTCAAGATTCAACAAAACTACTAGTTTGATAGAGTAGAGGTCTTCTATTGAGTTTCTATCAAAATCAATGAAAATTGTTGGCCTTTTTTGTGCACACAATGGTGCATCTATTCTCCTCTTGTATGTATATAATAATTCTATGGGGCAGGATTTGACATGGGGGAAAGAGAAAACTAATATAGAACTATTTGTTAATCTCTATCAGTTGTGTTTTCTTAAATTATAATATTTGTTGTTGTTTCTAGAGGTTGGTAGTCTTGCTTGTTGTGTAACATATTATGTAAGCAAAAAATCATCTCCTTTGTGCACTCCCTTTTTTTTTAACTGAAAGGTGTTATTCTCTTTTTTTTCTACCATCCTTCAAATGTTGTTTCGTCTTGATTGAGTCTTTCAATTTGAGCACATGGGTCAAAACAACTATTTCATGGATAGGTGATCTTGATAGTCATTATTTTTATGTTGCTTCAATGTTGTTATAGCTTTGGCCAAAGGCATTTCTTGTATCATGGAGACCGTATGTTTTTGTGCACCATGTGCCTGAGCACACATTTTAATTCTGCTTGAGATATCAAGAGCAATGATTGGAAGTTTCCCACTCAAAAAGTTGCAATTGGATCATTGATGATTCTTTTAATGATTAGTGCTAAGAATAATTTAAAACAGATAGGCATAATAACACCCTTAAGATGAAAATATAATGGATTATTTATATATATGAATTACTTATGTTCTCAACTCATAGCAGTGCATAATGCAAGAAATGTATTTTGAATTTCTTCTTCTTGATGCTTATTTTTTTGAAATGATTATAAAAAATATTGTTGAAAAGTTGTTGGATCCACTTGAAGAGATAAGTACAGAGTATGATGAGCCTTTAAGGATAGATTTTTTGTAGCTAGCAACAACTTTGCACAAATATATCCCTAATGATATTCTTCACCATTGCTATCAAATTTGGGTGGAATCATCTCAAGCGAGATGATAGTGCCAACAAGTAGTGGGCCTTTATAAATGTTTTCCATCTCAATGATAATATGCCATTTTTACGGAGATTACAACTTATTAGCAAAATTATGAAGCTAATGCTGGTAATTTGTATTCATCATTTGTTTCCCCTTAACCCCACTTCAATATGAAAACATAAGTCACTCTGGCATAAACTCACCAAGTTACTAAAACCGTGGTACCCTTGCAAGAGTCATGATTGAAGTTATTGAATACCACCACACAAAGGAACATTATATGTATTTGTGGGTTTGGAACTTGCAAGTATTCCTATCAAAGTGTTTGGAATAATTTTCCTAGTATTATGTTCTTGTTGGAACAACTCCCCCTATCATGACCATCCTCACCCATTGAAATTTCAACTAAATTGTTATTTCTTATGCAAATTTTATCACCTCTACCATCTACGAAGTCATATTCATATATCTCTTTATTATGATCATATTTGGTAGATAAAGAGGATGATTTGATTCCATGATAAATGAGTGTCTCACCCCATCATGGTTGTCCTCTACCATGGAAATCTCAATTAAATTGTCATTTGTTTTTAAAATTTTAGCAGCTCTACCATCTGTGTGGTCATTTTTAGATATATCTTTATTCTTACCATATTCAGTAGTCAAATACCATCTATGAAGTCATTTTCATCTATCTCCTTATTTTTACCATATTTGATAACTAAAGTTGATGAATTGATTTCACGACGAATTGATTTCTTGTTTTTATTTAACTATTTAACTATTGTCCTATTAAGAACAAATCACACTTCTATGATGATCCTTGTGCATAACTTTGCACCTTTGCATAAGATATTTTCTATGCAATTGGTGTGTATCTCATGCATACGTTTTTCTCATACTTGACCTTATATCACTTGGATATTTACTCTTAGGTGACACAAGATTCACAAAATCAAGTACACTTTCTTTTTCATAGCTAGTTAAACATATATTTATGGTCATATTCTTGACCAATTTCATATTTTTTCTTTCAATTAAATTTATGGAAGATTACTTATATCTTCCGTTCATCATCAATATTGTATAATCTATCAAAGTAAGTGTTTTAGAGGGAGATGGATATGTGGTTTGATTTTTTTTTGGATAAGCAAGGGCATGTGTAAAGGCATATAGAGGGTCCAAAGAGGACACTAATCTACTAATGACACAAGGAAATTATTTTTTCATTGATTCCATTTCCCTTGAAGAGGGCATATGTGCAATGGTTGTTTTCTTGTTATAGCTTGTCCCTTCTTTCACTTATTTTATCTTTCGTGCATTTAGGAACCACTTAGGTAGACTTTGACTTTAGTTACATTTAGGATGATCTATAATAATTGGATTTCATCTAATTGGATTAGAAGAGAACTAGGGTTACTAGTGGCCTCCTTAATTTTCTAGAAGTATGTATGCAATCACTACACATTGGTTTTAGGAAAGCATGTATCACTAAAATCTAGCTCTAGTTTTGATTGTGTAATTGTTAGACTTTCATTATAGATGAAGATTACCGAAGTTCATCCTACACCTCATTTTCTAGAAAAGGAGAAGCATTGAAATCATAATCCTTATCATCATGCTTGAATAACATGGTGGGGGTGTAGTCCCAAGTTATGGGATGTTAAATGTACATAAAACACCAGCTTACATTTTTTATAACAAGCAGATTTCTTATCAATATTTTCCAAGTCCCCAATTTGGATCTTCACTTTGGGTTTGTTGATTTGTTCCCAATTCTAGGTCATGTGAATTTGGTAGATCATGGTGAAAGTGGAGCCCTATTGGATGGTTTAACACTCTGTCAACCTTACCTGTGAAATAATGTGTCATTAGCTCAAATATTTTTAATGATGCTTTTGGATTTTTTTCCCAAAAAGCATGCCCTACCCCATTATGGGAATATTACAATGAATTGTAGTTGGATTACAAAAATAATATTAAACATTCTCCATGCTATAAATCACTTCAACTCAGATTCCACAACTAGGGGCTTTATATTCTAGAAAATTTTCCTAGGAATTTCACTTGGCCCCATCTATAAGGAACACCTTTCTTATACAAGCACAATGACCTAATTCCATGGGTGAGATAGCCCAGGAGGGGTGAACATGCTTCTGGTGGATTTGAACCTTGGGTGAGGATATGAAACAACCCCTCTTTAACATCTAACTAGGACTCTACTAACTAATTTTGGTTTTTATTGATTAAAGGAATCACAAGATGAACTTAATCACAATTTTTTTAAGAAGATATACTAGTAAAAAACTCCAGTAGAATTTTCCCCATTATTGTAGCATCCCTGACCCCATACTCTTTTTGTCTGGTTGGTATATAGGAGTGATTCATTTTCATTAATATATGAGTGTGATTACATAATACAAAGATAGGTTCACTGGCCTTTTAAGTTCTGGATCTCCAACCTCATAACCACACAAGAACTTTGGCCTCAAAATACCTATATACAAAGACACTCTTGCCCAAAATGTCCTAGATCACCAACCTATATGTACATTTACATTTACATTACAATTGGGGTTCAACCTAGGGGTATTACATTCCCCTCCCCCTTATTTATGCACTGTGATCAATGGATTATATACACATGTACAATCAAAACTTCAAAAGAATTAAAAAAATATGGGTATTCTGCCTGCATGGCATCCTCCTACTCCCAAGTTACATCCTTAGGACTGTACCAGGTCCATTAGAGATTTACTAGCCCTATGGATTGATTCTGGAGCTGCTTGATCTTCCGGTCCAATATACAAACTAGTTGCACTTGAAAATCGCCTTCTTGCTCCACCTGAATCACATTTCAATAAATGACATGATTAGCATCAGGTACATACTTTTTAAGAAAAGACACTTTGGAATGAATTATGAATACACATGGATGCAGGTAATGCAAGCATATATGGAACATGACCAATCCTCTCTAGGATTTCAAACGACCCACAATAACGTGCTGCCAGCTTTGAAAAATTTCCCAAATTAAGGGAACTTCACTTGGCCTTTACTTTCAAGAACACATGGTCACCCACTTTAAATTCTCTGTGAGTTCTGCCTTTTTCTACCTGTCTTGGGAAGCCTTTAAGTTCTATTTTATTTTCACCATATGTTCCTCCATTTCCTTGAGCAATTCTATCCCAACCACTGCTCTATCTACTAGGTTGTTGCAACTCACCAATGTATTGCATTTTCTTCCATATAGTGCCTCAGATGGGATCATCTTCAAAGATGGATGATACCCATTATTATAGGCAAATTCAACTAGATTTAGATAAATTACCATTTTGATTGGTTGTCCATTACATACACTCTTAGAATATCCTCTATCACTTGATTGACCATATTTGTTTTCCCATCTAACTCTGGATGATATGTTGTGCTCAAGTTCAGATTTGGTCCAAATCTTTTTAATAATCCATTCCAAAATATTGATGTAAACTTGGGATGTGTGTCAAACACAATTATCTTAGGCACACCATGTAGCTTGGAAATTTCTCTCATGTAGATATATGCTATTTTGGCTTCCATGTGAGTTGGATTTACTAGAATAAAATGGGCAGCCTTAGTAAGCTTATCCACCACCACCATGATGGAATCATGTTACTTGGTAGTTATGAGCAACTTAATGATGAAATCCATTGTTAGAACTTTCAATTTCCACTCAGGAATGGGTAATGGTTGTAGCAAACCAACTGGTTGTCTGTTCTTATACTTGACCTTTTGACATTCCAAACATATGGCTATATAATCAACCACTTCTTTCTTCATACATGGCCAATAATATTGGCTCTTGACAGTTGCAACAATTTTTTGGTAACCTAGTTGCCCAACATAAGGCACATTATGCATTTCTTTTAACACCAAAATTTTCAACTCCTGAAAATTAGGCACATAAAATATGCCCCTGTACATAAGGATTTCATCCTCTCTCATCTCATAATCTTCAAATTTCTGCTGTAATTTTTTCTTTATTTACATGTACTACTGATATGATTTTTCAGCCTCTAAAATTCTATCTTTCAAATATGATTTATACATGCTAATGGTTGTAGCATGAATCTCATGCACTCTCCTGCTGAGTGAATCATCCACCTTGTTCTCTTTACCTTTGATATGATTTATATCAAAATCATACTCACTAAGAAATTCCAACCATCTTCTTTACCTAGAATTTAAAGTTGGTTGTCCAAACAAATATTTCAGACCAGTGTGGTATGTCCTCAAATCAATCTTCTGCCCATGAGGTAGTTCCTCCACATCTTCAAGGCATGTACTATGGCTTCCATTTCTAAATCATGAGTAGCATAATTCCTTTCATTCTCTTTTAATTTCCTTGTTTTTTAGCATACCACATGCCCATTCTGATTAAGGACTCCACGAGGCCATTGTTTGCATGCATCAGTGCACAAACAAATATTCATTAGGATCAACAATTCTCAAAATTGTTGTATTTGTCAACAAACTCTTCAAGTGTTGGAAACTTATTTCACAATCAAAAGTTCACTCAAATCTCACACCCTTCTTTTGTAAAGATGTGACTGGGTGTGCAATCTTTAAGAATCCTTCAATAAATCTTCTATAGTACCCTAGAAGTCCCATGAAGGACCTCACCTCTGAGACATTATTTGGTATTGTCCATCCCTCAATGTCTCTTATCTTTTCTGGATCCAAAGATATCCCTTCCTCTGAAATGATATGGCCCAAATAATGTATCTGCCTCCAATGAAATGAGCACTTCCTCAACTTTCCATACAACTAATTCTCCCTCAAGACTTGTAGCACCTTCCTCAAGTGCTTATCATGATCCTCTTCATATTTAGAGTAAATAAGTATGTCATCCAAAAACAAAATGAAAAACTCATCTAAGTAATCTCTAAAAATACCATTCATTAAACACATGAATATAAATGATGTTTTTGATGACCCAAATGGCACCCCTATGAAATCATAATGGACATACCTCATTCTGAAGGTTATCTTGTTGATGCATTCTTCTTTAATTCTCACCCAATGATAGCCTAACCTAAGGTCAATCTTGGAGAATATTTTTGCATCTTTCAACTTATCAAAGAGGTCATCTATCCTTGGAAAAGAATACTTGTTCTTCATTGTCACCTTATTCAGCTACCAGAAATTAATGCAAAGCCTCAAGGTTCCATCCTTTTTCTTCACAAATAATACTGGGGCACCCCAAGGTGACACACTTGGGCATATATAACCCTTCTTCATAAGCCCTTCAATTTGCATTTGCAATTCCTTCAGTTCTGGTGTACTCATCCTATAAGGAGTCTTTGATACTGGGTTGCTCCAGGCATCAGGTTGATGGAGAAATCAATATCTCTCTAGGGTGGCAACCCTAGTGTTTCTTTAAATACATCTCCAAACTCTTTTAGGACTACATAGTCTTCAATATTTGACACTTTATCCTTAGGTGTCTCTTCTATATGTGTTGCAAATAGTTGGAAGCATTTTCAAAAAGATTTGCTTGAGCTACAAGGATGAAACTTCCTTGATTGTTACTGCCCTGGGAATAACCTAAATTTTCCTCAAGTTCCCTTCCTTGTCCAAGCAAGTAAATTCCTTATTATAATAGTTATGATGCTTGTCCAACTAGTCCATACCAATGAGGCAGTCATAGGAGCCCAATGGTATGATATTCAAATCTTCCCTTTTGCTCAACCCATTCATGTCCATTGGACTTTACTTAACCATCTCATTAATTTTCCTTTTAGCTCCCATAGCTAGATGCAACATCCAAGGTTTCCCAAGCTTACTTCTTGGAAATTTAAATCTTTCCACCATATTAGGATCTAGACAACTATGACTATCTTATGAATCAATTGAAATAACAATGGGTTAATTTTTTATCTTGCCTTCCACTTCAATCATATGAGACTGGAAATCAGCTTGCTTGTTATCCAGGGTTGTGTAGATACTAGCTACATTTATTCCCATGTCCTCCACTGTATCATCTTGTTGTACATTGTGAAAGGTATTAACTTTTTCACCTCTGTGAGGGAAATCTCTGTAGATATGGTCTCCCTCACAACCCCAACACTTCATTGGTTGCTTCCTTGGTATTTTCCCCACTGTTTCTGTCATTCTGGGCTCCTTGGGAGTTGTCTATCCTTGAGAAGTATTTTGAAAGAATGGTGACTTGGTCCCCTTCTTCCTCTGCTCTATATTTCCTTTCTTCTTGTCTTCCCAAGATTTTTGGAAGGTTGGTATTCCTCTATTCTAATCATAGAGGAATTTAACTCTCCTTATGGTTTTCTCCAGTGTCTCAAGATCATCATACTGTAACTTATCACTGATAAATGATGGTAGCCCACTTAGGTAACTTTGAATGTTAACATGTTCATCCTTGATGAAAGAACCACATTTCAATAGCTCTAATAATATATTTTCATACTCATATATAGTCATACTCTTAATCTTAATTTCAAATAACTCCTTCATTTTCTTATCATAGTAACGTTTGGTTAAGTATTTATTATGAAAATACCTTTTCAACTCCCTCCAAGTAACCATCTTCTCATCAATGTGTTATACTTTCACAAACAGTTCCCACCACATTGATGCTTTTCCCTTGACTTGGTAAATGGAAATTCTCCCTTTTTCTTGTGAAGAGTAATTATGTAACTGGAAGTACTTCCTCATTCCCAATAGCCATGTCTCTGCATCCTCACCCTTATTGTGCTCACCATCAATGGTAGGAGGCTTGATCTTATTCATTTATCCTTGTAGCTAATCCACCCCAAACCTCCTCTTATACTTTCTGACAGGATGTGGACTTGAACTATTGTGTTCTCTCCTAGATGAATGCCTTGGTAAGTGATGATGATGCATATCAACACTTCTTGTCTCTCTTATTTTATCATGAGACTTGTGACTCCTGGATTTGCTTGATTATGTCTCCTTATCCATATTATTCTCTAATCCTTCCAAGATCTGTAGAAACTTGATATTGAAGCTGTCTTTCTTCTCCTTGGATTTCATAAGCCTATCATTATCAACTTTATAAATTTTTATATCCTTTTACAAACTTTTTATGGTCTCTACTAAGTTCATGCTTTCCTCCTTTCCTTCTCCATGTCCATTTGAATTCCTCTCTACATTACCCATGATGACATACAACCCCCTGACTTCATATTCATGGATGCAAGTCCTTTGTGCTTATTCCATGCCCCTTATATATGTGATCATCATGTTCTCATATATTTTCTTTTAACTCTTCAAAATGTGTAGGCAATATGATTTTTTAGACTAAACAATTTAATAAATTCATGAAAACTATGCACTATTTTGTTCCATAAATGCATCAGAATTATTTCTTCTGATTCCTTGTGAATCTAACTTCCCAATTCAAATTTATGTGTGGATTATATCTAGTATCTTTCCAACAACTGCTTCCTTTCCCAATTTTAAGTCGTGAACAAAAATTTATGGCCATATGTTTATTACCCATTTTCTCATTCTGCTCACCCTTCAACCAGGTGCAGTTTTTAGTTGTACCTGTGCATCCTTGCACCCTATCCTTCATAATTATATTTTTGACAATATATCCAATTTTCACCTTCATTTGGGTTCTAGGCTGCTAGATACAACCTATTGAAGTTTTAGGCTAATTTGTATTTTTAGCCCTGAATGCTACAAGTTCCTTCTATGCCCCCCTGTACATTTTTAGATGCCCAGATTTATGTTTTGACTCCATGGATGTCTTCTATGGTTCAAGATATTTCCATATACTATTATTTTTCCCAAATCCAATTACAGAGAAGGAAGTTGTGGCCCCTGGAGTGAATTGGTACCCAAAAATTTACCCTCTATTGTTTAGCCTGTAACTCCCTCATATTAACTCTGTTTTATGAACGATTTACACTGTTAGAAATATCTATCCAAGATTTATTATTTTAGATGCAAAAACTACATTTCCTAGAAGTACATATTGTTTTGTACGAATTGGACTTCTCAAAAATGTCATTTAGGCCTCTGAAAATGGCCTGGAAGTGAACACCTAGAAAATACCCATTTTCTAGGCAATTTTTCACTATTATATTTAAAATTTGGTTAAGTTATGTTGAATGGGATGTTGAAATGGAAAATGAGTCCACCTAGAACCTCGAGATGGTTCCATGTCAACTCTCTGACCACGTAGGTCCTGCCCCATTGGCCTCTACCTTCTTCTTCCTTCACCTTTATTCCTTACCTAATACCCACTCTCATATTATTTTAATTCTTCAGGACTCACCATTCTTGGTCGTCTATGTGGAGAATTTGTATTGGGTTTTAGGGATGGGTAGGCCCCATCCTTCACCCATTATCCATGTGTGCATAATTTTTTACACCCTATAATCTAACGACGGAGGATCGTGGGGTGTCGACGGTGATCAATGGTCATTGTCGCATCGTGGGCCCCTTGACCTATCGATCATTAAAAGAAGGGGGAGGGTTCATGAAAATTAAACTTGGTTGATACCTAGGCACATCATTGAATTTCCTCCCCTACCTATGTTTGACATAACCACACATGAACCCCNTCCACGGGTCCAAACTCTGGGTTTCGTCAGGTAGGAAGGTGCTCACCATTGCGGTACCAGATCATATACCACCTATGACACTGTGCCACCATGGCCTCGCCACCATGGTAGTACATATTTCCACTCTAACACTTCATATGACACGTGGCTCCCATGTTATGCCAACGTTAGCATACAAAAAAAATCCAAAATTTTTCAATTTTTCTAAAATTCCTGATTTTCTCAATTTGCCAAAAATGGCCAAATCCGTAATTATTTTGTCGGGTAGCCATTAAAAATATGTATTTAAGATCTATATGACCAATTTTGGCCTTGTACATATAAATTCTCCTGCCACTCTAAAAATTTGACTCCTCCATGTCGAATTCCACTTAGTTTCATTACAGAAATTGGGGCTTTTTGCCCAATTTCTCCCAATTTTATCATGGGCGCCATGGACACACTGTAAATTCCAAATTTGTCCACCTACAGGCCCAAATTTTCTCCAATTAGAAACTAAAAGGTATTATTTTTAATTCTAGGGCTCCCTTTCATCAAATTACTCGTGAAATTTTCCAATTTCAATACAATATTTTCTTCAAACACATTACAGACATCTACTGAAAAATTAATTTCCTACAATTTTCCACTTCAACACTCTGTTAACTTGGCCCATGCAAGTTCAATGTTGAAACTAGAGCTCTGATACCACATTTTAGCATCCACAACCTTGATCTGGGCTATGCCACATGAAATTTCAAACTTTGGTACCATTTTAATTAGTTGATATGCTCTGCATATGCACATAATTATGCAGAATAATAAAAAATATACATATACAACATTATACAAGGAAAATCCATATAGAAAACACATAAATAATTACACATTAATTAAAACAATCACATTAAAGATACTTATCTTTTGTAAATAGAACACCAACTGTGTGTAGACCTCAGACTTTCCTCCCAACCATAGACTTTACTGCTCATAAGCTCAGCAACAGGTCACCCTCGAGCTGGGGATAGAGTTCACCTGGGAAAAGGAATCCTAAACTAGGTTAAGGTATATCAAACAAAAAAAATGATCAGACTCAGGTGCCAACACTGGTAGACAACCTAGAGTCACTCATTCCCTGCATGCTTGTTCCACCCCAGGAAGTGTGCCCCTTCTCTACTCAACAATTCTTCGACTGCCCCACTTACCTTCCGAGGCTTCAACAATAGGCCAAACATGAAGTCTTTGAGCCTTGTAGATGTAGTTTGACATCTTGGGAATTTAATTCCCAATAGTTCCCTCACTCAGAGAGAATGGTCACGGGCCTGACAACTTGCTTCTTCAATATTCCATGAGCCTGACAACCCACTTCTTCAGCTCAATTTACCCATATTATTGGTTGAAACCATCTCCAAATACTTCTAGGTACAGGTAAAAGTGATGGAAACAAGGAAAAAATTATAGGAGAGTGAGTGAATGAACAAATGATTGAGGAATGAATGGGAAAAATGAACTAAATTCCCAAGTATATGTATGCATGTTCCCAAATTGACACTTTTCATGTTGGTAACTGCCTTGGGTCCACTTTCCTCCGCCACTTGGGTGATATGTTCCCAATAATTAAGGACTTATGATATATTTATATCCCTCACTTTATACTTTATACTTTTAGGAATATTAAAAATATTCCTTTGGGCTTAAGCCCCCTTAGATTATCCCCTTTCCTAGACTCTTAGCCCCCCCTTGTTGATGTTTTGGTAGTTGTGGGAGGTATTAACCTCCACGTGTAACCTATGAATTAGAATAGAATATTATGGAAGAAAGTGAACCATTAAACTTATTTGTGGAAACCATATAAGACAAGTCAACCTAACAAAATAAATAATATTAGAATATTATCTTCCAGAAATACAAGTTGGCTCCACAGGAAAAAGATAAACAAAAAATATAATTAGCAAAAAGTCAGATCTGCCCAGCTAGAAAAGTCATTGGAAAAATTGAAATAAATAGACATTTTAGCTCATTTGAATAACCAGTTAGTGCGCAATTCTAGTGGAGAGCTCTAGTTGCAGCTGCAACTTCAACTGCAAGAAGGAATAAGGGTGCATGGTCATCTCTTGGTCTTGGTCTCTTTCTTAGTGATTCTCTTGGTGACAATCTTGGTGATTCTTTTGGTGACATTCTTGGTGATACTCTTGGTGATATTATTGCTAAGTATGGCGCAAGTTTGAGAGAGTAGTGCAACTACAGCTGCTACAGTCATGTATGGTGCTTGTTCTGTGGATATGGAGACTCTCTCTCTTGTTCGCTACCCTTGGAGAAGGAATTCTCTACTTGTCTTGAGTTGTTACTGTAGTTAGCAGCTAGGGTTTATCTATTGGTTCTGGAGTAGGCTTTCCAGAATTATTCTAAGTAAAGGTTAGTGTGCTCGGGGGTGGCATATGTGAATGCCTATGGTCGGGTGACAATGATGTGACATTGTCTATGGTTAAATGAGCATACCAAAATTTCAACATGGTATCAGAGCTGGTTTCCTTTGTAACACTCTAACCACTGAAAGGAAGATCCTTAGTTTCCCCCATTTTCAAGATCATTGAGCAAATACTGAACTCACTAAGAAGTTTGCATAAATAGGGCGCATCTCTTCCCCTGATCAAATCTGCAAATTTTTTAAGTTGCAAAATTAGGGTTTCCTCATAAAACCCTAGGTATGCAGTACCAATTGCAGTTGTAGTGCTAGTTCCTTCGTGCCAGTTCCTTCATGCCAGCTGCTTCATTCCAGTTGCAACACCAATTGCAGTGCTAACACCAATTGCAGTGAAAATTTTATGTGAAGTGTTGGGACTAATATTTGGTTTTCCTAGTGTGCCTTACCCTAGTACATCTCCAGCTACCTTTAGATTACAAGTTGGAGTACCTTTGAAGTTTTAAGGTTCGTCATTTATTTCTATCATTGTCAGATGGTGCCACTGCCTACCGATGTTGTTAGAGGTATGTGCTTATATATATTTAAACCACATCACTATTTTGAGTGTGATTGGAGGAGAAGGGATCTCTTATAATCATAGATCCAGAGGGATCTTAGATCCATCACTTTCAAAGGAACAACACACTCCTGGTTTAATTTTTTTCATATGCCTCTAGTTGGTATTCCTTTATTGTAATCTTATGAACATCTAGTTGTATTTTGATCGATTGAAGCTATGATTATCAAAGTAACCTCTATTCAAATTTAAAGTAAGAAGCCGACTCTAGCCAAAGTATTAGATTGATTAAGGTTAAGATTTTAGATTTTATTTGCATTATATTCTCTAACTCAAATTTATGTCAAGAAAGCATATTGTCTTAAGTATAGGGGATAGGTTGAACATAATACTTTCCATCTTGAGTGAAGGAGACTCGAAATAAAATCACAACACTCATTCTTGAAGATAAGACTCTAGGTTTCAGGTTTGATTGATTAAATTAATAAGTTTCCAATTTGCACATTGTTAAGTACCTATACTATATCTGCAAATATACTTCAATAAGACCAATAATAAACCATAAACCATTCACCATAACATGAAAACAAGAATATAGAGAAAACCCTTGAGGTAGGGTAACACAATATACTATTCCTTAAGGAAGAAATGCACTCCTCAAGCAACACTTTCTTGTTACAATGACAATATTCTTCACTATGCTTCATTACATTGCTTACACTTCTTTATATAGCTCTCTCTATCTCCTAGGAACCTTCTATATAGCCTTCTCACATCTATTACATCCAACTACCATAGTGGGACTTTATTAATATAGTGGACCTAGTCCACCTTACATTGAATGACCACATTCTCATATATTAAATGACTTCCACTAATAATACATAACCACATTCCCATTGGGTACCTCCCTACATACCCCTTATTACCCCCCTAGGTATACTACATTCAATCCCCCTTCACATATTTCATCCTCAAAACATGAGAAGAAACCATACAATATGACCGACTAAGCAATGTAGCCAACTGGTACCAAGTACGACAATCCATCCATCCCAATGGAAGTTGAACAAGATGTCTATATGTTGCCTTTCCACCATGATCTTTCTCTGCATCATGTCGGGGTTGCCATGAGATTGTTTCTGTAGCTTGAGCTCTTCCCATAGTGCCGGTAGTCCTCAATGCACATCTTGATCAATTTCTTGTCTAGTGCCCTTCTGGTGCATAAATTTTTTGATGCACATGCCCTTTCCTTGATGAATGTTGTATCTTTATATGATGTGGATGCAATTATACAACAACTGTAGGTATCTGTTCTTTTTTCTTCAAATATGTAACACTTTGTGCCTTTGAGTCAATGACCTCCTTAGCTTCTTGATTATGTCCTTCCTGTAGTTTTGCTTCATCTCCTTCAGTAGACTCTGCCTCTGATTCAATTTTAGACTCAGCAATAACTTATTTGTTAGCTTCCATGGGCCCATATTTATTACTAAGAGACACATCTTGCAATGTAATTTTCTTTTTCTTATGCCAAAGCTTTAGAAACTTGTTTTGCACATTTTTTTTTTATGCTGGGGGAATCGACAACTCGTGGTTCTCATAATTGCGTGGCATGTGATCAATACCCGTCTACTACCACTATACCCCTAGGTGTGCCACACAGCCCACAATAATGGAACACAGATAAATCAGGGCGAGAATTGAACTTGATACCTCCTTTACATATTTCCTTCCATTTACACGACACTTGCCAATCGATCTACACCCCTGAGGGAACTTATTTTTCACATTAATATTAATGGTACCCACTGATTCTATCGAAGGATATCTCAAAACAATGTCTTCATCACCCATATCTAGAACCTCAAAATCTGAATGCAACACATATTTATCCATACCGAGCTTCAAATATTTAAAAAGTTTAACATTTTTAGCTGCAACCTGTGTGCTTTGAATACTCTTTTCCGGAACTTTCAATCTATTAACCAACTGAATATTGATAAAATTTTGTTTGCAACTAGGGTTAATAGAAACAATGACATTTTCTTTATGAATACAACCATGAACTTGTAATACATATTTTCCACATGAAAATAAACTCTTGGTGATGTCGTTATTCTTACTCTTTGTATGATACCACTTGTCTAAAAGTAATTTCTCAAGTGCTTCCTCATAAAGTGACATCCACTCAGAATGGTGAAATGATTTCCACCATTTGAGAGCATCACCTTTGAAACCCAATCTACAAAAGATTCCCACTGCACTTTCCATCATGACTTGTGTGACTGTAAGAAGTCTTCAATACTAGGACCATCATCTTTTCCTGTAAAATACATCTTGCTTGGAAAAAATATTCAACAAAATCTAGGGTTAAAAAATTAATATTACGTCAGAAAATCACGGTTTTTTTCTGGAAAACCCCTAAAAACTACTGAATTTAAAATGTTCATAACTTCACTTCCCGAACTCCATTTCGGCTGATTGTTTTTTTGAAATTGGGTATTTTTCTGAGACGAATTCAAATACCAAATTTTGTTTTTTCCAAATTCATATTTTAAAGATTCAGATATGAACCTGAAGTGCGTCGCCCTTTTTTTCTTCCCTAGAAAAATTCTACAAAAAGAACAAAATTGTTTTCCCTTCTTTGGCCAAGGAAAGTGCTATGATACCAATTGTTAAGTACCTATACCAGATCTGAAAATATACTTTAATAATACCAAGAATAAACCATAAACCATTCTCCATAACATGAACACAAGAATATAGAGAAAACCCTTGAGGTAGGGTAACACCATATATTATTCCTTAAGGAAGGAATGCACTCCTCCAACAACACTTGCTTGTTACAATGACAATATTCTTCACTATGCTTCATTACATTGCTTACACTTCTTTATATATCTCTCTCTATCTCCTAGGAACCTTCTAGAGAGCCTTCTCACATTTATTACATCCAACTACCATAGTGGGCCTTTATTAATATAGTGGACCTAGTCCACTTTACATTGAATGACCACATTCTCATATATTAAATGACTTCCACTAATAATACATAACCACATTCCCATTGGGTACCTCCCTAGGTATACTACACACATATCAAGTTTAATAATTGGTACATTACTTGTTGTGACAACAATCCTTGAAAGGTTCTATTAATACTAGATACAATGAATACTTTGCATCATGTGAGTACTATTGATATACATTCTTATTGTACTTGGTTGCAAGATGAACTAACATCTCCTCTAGGAGAGACTTCTTGTTTTCCTTTGAGGCAGGTCACCTTGGTAACAATATGATGATTACCATGAGATTGTCTTTTATTCTTGTTAACATAGATATGTTCTTGTGAAAATGCTATTACAATTTTTACTCTTATTTCTCTTGTCTCTGGAAGGTTATTTTATAAATTACATGGAGATTACCATGGAGGAATGATTGATCACAACATTAGAAGAGTGTTGTTCCTATTTCTTATTATTGTATTTTTATTTTGGATCTTATTCTAGGAAGGTCACAAGTAATAGATCTGAGAAGGAGCTACTGTGATTATTATTCTCGTTCTTGTTTTTATTATAAGAGTATTATTCTTGTTTACCATTTTCCCTTTTGTTGTCCTTGTTCTGGGTAGGTCACAGGTGATAACTCTAAGGGGATCTGTAGTGATGGTTGTAGGATGAAACATATTAGATTGTATCTAGTTTGAAACATGGAGCAGACTATCCATATAAGAAGTTGTGTACATGACCCTATACATCCATGTACTGAAGAAGAAGAAGACAAAGAATGGAACTTTTACGAGATACATAGTATCTCATATGGAGATTGATTGTAAGGATCAAAAGGCTCTAAAAGATAACCGAACAAATCCCTCTAGTGCAGTTGATCAATCCTCATATCAAGAAGAGTTAGTAGAGCTAGAAGGGCCTACCCAGAATCATTACAGTAACCAAGAAGAGACTAGTGTGGTCCCATGAAACTTTGCAGGATGCAACATTGATGAGCCATATCATGGGAGTAGATGGCTCCAAAGATTATACAGATTTAGAGGGAGTCAAGATTCAAAGGGAGAATGGAGACTCAGAGACTTTGAGATTTAGATGGAAGAGAGAGGCATCTTCTAGGAATGACAAACATATGCCATGGGTTGATAAGGCTATATCGAAGCTTCAAAGGCTTTGAGGAGATATGAGATCTTATGGGAAGATTCCCTTTCTTCAGTATACTTTTCTAAAGTGACCAAGGAGGAATCCAATCAAAACGACTGGGATATATATCTTTTCCTTGACCAAAAGGGAAGTCAGTAGTGATTTTCAGGTTGATCTACAAGATCAAGCATGTTGCAGATAAATAGCCTAGAGATTTACAAAGATTGATTTATGTCCAGAGGATTCTCCCAACAAGAGGAAGAAGACTATGATGAGACACTTTCTCTAGTATATTGCTACCGATGAACATCTAGTAGATATGTTGACCAAGCCTTTGTCAGGAGCAAGCTTGGTGTGGTCTAGAAGGATTTTCCCTCGTGAGAGGGAGTGATGTGATCCCTAGTAGTGGGAGCTACCAAAACACAGGTTGATATGCTACTCCAACGCAGGCTGGTATATTACCTTCGTGCTAGTTGGTATGCTACTCCAATGCAGGATGGTATGTTAATCTAGCGTAGGTTGGTATGCTACTCCAACATAGGATGGTATGTTACCCCATCATAGGTTGGTATGCTACTCCAACACAGGCTGGTATGTTACCCCAACACAGGTTGGTATGCTACTCCAACAAAGGCTAGTGTGTTACCCCAGTGCAGGTTGGTATGCTACTCCAACTCAGGATGGTATGTTACCCTTGCATAGCTTGGTATGCTACTCCAACGTAGGCTGGTATATTACCCCATTGCAAGTTGGTATGCTACCTCAATGCAGGTTGGTATGTTACCCCAACGCAGGTTGGTATGCTACTCCAACATAGGCTGGTATGTGTTGACAGACGTTTATGACACACCACCAACAAGAAGGGAAGATCTGGACTAGTGTTGTCTATTTAACCCAATCCGTTTGGAATAATTTACCCTGACGGGTTTTATGGCTTCGTTAGCCAACTAGGATCCTAAAATAACTAAAAGATGTAAACTGACTAAAGGTATAATTCTAACAATAAACACATTAATTACAATTGCTTAACTAATAATATTATATACAATAAATATATACAATTACAAGGTTTAAATAAAGCCTCGTAAAAATGATTGTTTTCAACTAATGAATCCAACAAAGATGAAAAATAAACAAAAGTGTTCTAGTACTATAACTGACAAACTAATAAACAATACATGAATAAGATTGAAAATGATATAACGATAATGGACAAATCATTTAATGTTTGAATGATGCAATCATTATTCATTACCGGATCAACAAATTGGATAAATAATAAACTAACTAACCTTATGTTTTGTTGGTTGTGGAGCCTGATTATCTTCCTGATTTAGAGGTCTTTTACTTTCAGCCGTGTTTATACCCCATGAAGTATTTACACCCTAGAAATATGTACACTCTTCCACGCGGGGGAGTGCAGAGGGGGGCGTACCCCCTCTGCGGGGTTCGGGGGGGCTATCCCCCCAGGTGGGGGTTCTGGGGGCAAGCGGGCCCCCAGCGGGGGTTTAGGTGCGAAGCCCCCGAAGGAAAAATTGCCTTGTAAAAGTATATTGTAATTTCATTGTAAATCTGGACCGTTCATTATAAGGTCGCAGATCTAACGGTAGAAATTATGTTAGGGTTTTTTTTTCCCTAGAAGGCAACCCTATTTTTTGAGGGAAATGTATTGTGGCTATGGTTGATGGCGAATATTGTATTCTTAGATAGGATACTATGAGAAAAATAAGAGGAAGTTACAACGGGTTTGTTGTAGGTTGTATCCCTTCATATGATGGATAATAATAAAGGAAGGAACTGGAAATTTCTCTGGTGGACGTAGCCCACACTGGGTGAACCATGTAAATCTATGTAGCTATTGTATTGTGTATCTTTTGTGTTTTGTTTGCACATTTGTTTTATTTTATTGCTCCACGGTCCCATTTTTCTAACAACTGGTATCAGAGCGAAAGGTAACTCGTAGGAAAAGAGGGTTCATGGTTCGAGTGGGAGAAATGTCGGAAGATGAAAAGTTTAGGGTCAAGAAATTTAACGACCAAAACTACCAGTTATGGGAGATGCATATGGAAGACTATTTATATCAGAAGGATCTATTCCTACCTTTGGGCGAAATAGCAAAGAAGACGGCGGCTACAAAGGACGAAGAATGGGATATTCTTGACTGAAAGTCTCTAGGAATGATACGGCTGAGCCTGGCAGCATAGGTGGCTTTCAATATTTCCAAAGAAAAGACAATGAAGGGTTTGATGGATGCATTAGCCAAATTGTATGAAAAACCCTCGGTGTCCAATGAGGTATTTCTAATGAAGAGATTATTTAATATGAAGATGTCGGAAGGTGGGTCTGTTGCAGATCATTTAAATGATTTTAATACGGTTACTAAACAACTAAGTTTTGTAAAAGTGGACTTTGATGATGAGGTCAGGGCTCTTCTAATCTTGTGCTCATTGCCAGAAAGATGGAATGGCTTGGTCATGCCTGTAAGTAACTATGTCTCTGGTTCAAATACTTTAAAATTTGATGATGTTGTTGGTGTTATCCTTAGTGAGGAAATGCGACGGAAAATCACAGGTGAGACATCAAGAAATGCGTTGAACATGGATAACAGGGGAAGACAAAAGGATAGAGGAAAGGGTTTCAGGAACCGTGGGAATTATAGGAAGGGTAGAACCAAATACAGACTTGGAAAGATAGAGTGTTGGAATTGTGGGAAGAAAGAACATCTAAAGAAAGACTGTAGATCTCCAAAGAAACAAAGAGATGGATATCAAGAGAGAAATCAGGAAGCAAATGTAACAGGTGATGTGTTGCAAGATGCTTTGATTCTTTCTGTAGATAATATTTCTGAGTCTTGGGTAGTAGATTCAAGGGCTTCATTTCATGCCACACCCCATAGGAAACATTTTCTAGATTATGTTCAAGGTGATTTTGGACAGGTTCATTTGGGTAATGATGCACCATGCAAAATTGTTGGAATGAGAAAGGTAAAAATAATGCAACGCAATGGAAAGCAATGGTTGTTGAAAGAGGTAAGACATGTTCCAGATTTAAGGAAAAATCTAATTTCAACAGGGAAGTTGGCAAGTGAAGGTTGTGTATCCATATTTACAGATAAGATGTGGAAGGTCATCAAAGGATCATTGGTGATAGCAAAAGGAGAGAAGGTAGGAACATTGTATTTATGTACTGGTAATACTGACTCTTCTATCTCTTTAGCTTCTACAGGAGTGGATACAACACTGTGGCATCATAGGATGGGACACATGAGTGAGAAGGGTATGTAGATACTTCACAAAATAAATTTGCTGCCAGATCTTAAACAAATTGATTTGGACTTCTGTGAGCATTGTGTTTATGGAAAACAAAAGAGAGTCAGATTT
>ML781834.1:978631-1002772 GCA_009831015.1 Picea engelmannii
CGGGGGGGGGGGGGTCCAGAATTGGTAATAAATTGGGCGCACATCTAGACGGCCCAGAACAGAGTGCTCAAATCTACGGTTCACATTGAATTCCGAACCCCCCTCTCCGTTCTGCCTTTAATGGAGGGGGGGGGTCCGGAATCGGCATTAAGGAGCGCGCTAAGATCTACGGCCAGAAAATAAGTGCGCAAATCAATGGCTCATAATGGATTTCAGACCACCCCTAGTTTTCTGCTTTTAACCAAAGGTCGGGGGTCCGGAATGAATATTCCTTACGGCGGGGCCCCTTGTTACATGTGGCATTGTCCTATCGGTACAGCAGTCCCATCCTCCACATGCTGCCTAACATCCCGTCGCCCCTAGACATCATCCTCCACTGAGTCCACTTGTTCCACTTGCTCCCGGGGTTGTGTCACTTCCCATAACTTCCGTCAGTCCATGTTGTTAGTACCTAACCCCCTTCACTCATGAACAACCTCCTTTTGTGACTTTTACCTCCAATCACCAACCTCCACATCAGTCGTCCGTATACTTTGGTCACCGTCACCTGCCATATCACCCCAAGTGGCCCGTTTTCCATTAATAACTGGATAATATGCCCGTTGTCATGCTGACCGTATCTCCCGCGCCAAACCGACCCCAATTTTGAATAAAACTATCGTTTTCCCTTTGCATTTTTTATTCATCCATCGCGCCAGAAACCTCTTATTCCTCCATTGCTTCCGCATCACCTTCACCTACAGTCCAGTTGACCCCACTAACGTATTATTTATTTGAAGGTACAGTAGCTGAAATGGTGTCAAAGTCCAGACAAGTGGAAGAAGAAGAAAATCCTTTTCTTCCTCCTCCTGTTGACCTGGATAAAATTCCCTTGGTCGATAAAGATCGATTGATAACGGATACTATTTGCAGTTTTGACTTTTCTGATCTGCAGTCATGGCTCCGAGAGGTGTTCCTGGACCAGAGTGACGAAATTGGACTCTGGGAGTCCAATTTTCCCCTGTATATCTTTCCCCAGATTCATCATTTCCCAGAATTCGCCCTCAAATGCCAATCCCATTACATCCCCGACCAGAAAGCCATCGTTTCTTCATCTGGAGACGTCCTCTTCTTCATCACCCCCAAAGATATTGACCAGATGACGCAAATTACCCGTGCTGAATTTGCGTCCCCATTCAATTTAGAAATCCTCACTGAGCTATATCAGAAAATGACATTCCCTCAAAGAGCTTAGATCTTCGAGCTTTTTCTCCCCACTTTCGCTCCACTCCCTTCAACCAATCCCCCTTACCCTTCTTCTATGTTCTCTACCAAAGGAAATCAAATCTTTTCTTCCCTGTGTGCCCTGCTTGGTTACTATTCTGATCAATGGGTAGATGAGCCCATCCTGGGTTTTCTATCCATTTTCTCAAACGATGAACAACCTACCACGTAGTTCGACTACAACACCTTCTTGGCCAATAATATCCATGAACAATTTGTGAATTTCGCCACAGAGGGCATGTTCAGATATTCCTCCATTCTGGCTTACATGTTCGTGTACTTTCAAGCTGACAGGTTCAGTTTCTCCATGCAGAAGATGGACGCCGACGGGAAGCCCCAGCCAGTTACAGTGTGGACTTCTCTCTTGAAACATAACTCTGTTGAATACGACTTCAAAGAACTCATTGATCAATTTTACCACCCTGTGGTAAGTATGTTGGGTGGCCGGCCTGAGCCACGAATAAATGAAGAGGTCCAGAGAATTCTACATCTCTCAGAAGACGCAAATACAGGAGACTGGTACTTGTATCAGAATCACTCTGAGATCCGAGTTTACGAGTGAGAATTGTCACCTTACAAGCTGCCGAGATATATACCGGTAAGAATTTTTGCATTAGAATATATTAGGCAGATAATGAATTCTGATGATATTCACTTTGTTTCCCTTAAGAAGAAGCAACAATTGCGGATCAAAGGGCAGATTGGTTCTTTCATCTACAATAGTAGAGGCGCAGGTGAGAAAGCAGACAAAATGTTAAAGGAGATGAAATTCCTTACAAGTTTCACCTGGCATTATGATCCCTGTGGGATCATTTATGAAATGAGAGTGAAAAATAAGAATGTCCCATATGCGCATGAGTCCAAGCCAGAAATCGATAAATTTGCAAATCAGACAGAATGGGAGCCTGATACTTTGATGGACGTGGAACAACAAGGTGACGTGGAAAAGCAGGTGCCCTTGACTAGTGTGTTGCCCACTACCACACCTCAGTTCCCCAAGGAGAAGAGGCCCCGACAGGAGTCATCTCGTCCTGTAACGAAGGTGTCATCAGAGGAATTTCAAATGCACTCTAAAAAGCCAAGGACAGTTTCAGCGCCCGGCGCAACAATAGAACAGGACATTTTGACTACCACAGTGACTACCACTAAGGTCCAGCTAGTCACTCTCCCTTTCGGCTCGAGTCATCTTAAGGGAATAACAACAGCAATAAAATCCACAGATTCTCCTCTAGACACTCCGTCGAGTAAAACTGGTCCCAAATTAGGCATTTTCGAAAAATATGACTTGATCAAGAAGAAGAACCAGACACTCACTAGCAGCACTTATGCCCAGTTTCAGAAGCAGTCCTCCACAGCTCATCATAGGCTTCTTTCAGCCTTTGACACTGAAAAGGGTAGGATGCATATGGCTTACCTTCAAGCACAAGTGTCGGATCCCAAGGTGATATCATATTACAAAAGGGCCACCTTTGAGTTCCAGGCTAAGGACGTGCATCCAGCAGATCAGATGGATCTGCACAAGCAAACTGGGGAGATGGTTTTCCACACTTTGGCCCACGCTTTAGCTTCTGCATCAAAATTTCGGGTAGCCTTGAACAATGCTCAGACCCAACTTAAGCTGGAGAAAATATCATCTTTCGCGAAAGACAATAGAATCAAGACGTTGGAGGAGCTAGTCCTCAAGATCGGTTACGACCCTACGAACGTCAAGGCTGCCGAAGAGATGATTAAAAAGAAAAATGTTGACATCACATCCTTAAGAAAATAGCTAAAGCTCCCTCCAACAGAGGACCCATAGGCAAAGGAGATAGCCAAAAAGGAAGGGGAAAAGGATGAGATGTTAAAATTACTCATGGAGCAGAATGCTCAGCTAAAGGAGATGGAGGCTGAGATGGAAAGATTTCTAAAAGAGAAAGAGTAGGCAAAGACAATGGAAGGCATCCCATTAAGTTCTATCCCAATTGCAGGATTGAGCACAGCAATAGTGACAGTCGTTCCATATGCCGCATCAGTGCCACTACCAGAGGGAACAACAGACCTGGCCAAGTCTATGGAGAGAATGAACCTGCAAGAGTCAGAAATCAGCAGGCTTAAGAAAGAAGTGGAGAATCTCCAAGAGCTAAAGATTTCTTTCCAGACAAGTCTATCCAAAGAGAAATAGGTGAATGAGCAAATCAGGAAGGAGTTACAGCAGCTCCAGAAAGAGACAATGGCAGGAAAGACTTTGGCTGAGGTCAAAGAGATTGTGTGGACAGATATTTCCACGTCCATAAATGAAATCTAGCCAATGGTTCAAATCATGTTTGAACAAAATGAGTTTCTCGAGAGGAGAAAGCAGGCTGTTTAGAAAGTTAGAATGGAGCTAGGAGACATGCCAGCCCAAGCGAATGAAATCATAAGGTTCCTGAATTCCAAGACCAGGGAGGAACTAGAAGAATTAAAGATTGAGGAAAGGACAGAAACTATACTTGAAGTCAAAAGGGTTCTAACCAAAAGAGGTCTCATGCTTCAGCTTGAGGAGAAGATTCAAGTCATGGATCAAGGAGTGCAGAAGTTTTTCAATAGGATAGATTCTCTTCAAAGGAAGGGCCTACCTGGCCTGAAGGTCATTAATGACAAATTAATGACACTCCCTGATTACAAGAAAAGGTTGACTGAAGTGTCTAAGGACAATTCCAAGTTTGCAGGGATACAGGGAAGCATCACAGGAAAAGCATTCATGGATGCCTTGCAGTTGGATATTAGTATCCAACATGAGATTAAACACATATTCTTCATCAAGCCTACATTTTCTAAATATACAGACATGGATGAAGTGTATCAGAGATTGCTTAAAGTCACAGTGCCAGGTCATCTCAGATGGGAAGAAATGTGTGATCTACTAGATTAGCAGATGAGTTGTCACAATCCAATCACCTGTCAAGTCAGAAGAGATTGTGAAGGCACCTCGCCAACGGCCTACCCCAGAAATTCAGCATACAGTTGTATCGAGTCGTCAAACAGTTTCAATTAGTTAAGTTAGTTAGTCTAAAAATAGTATGAGCACATCCTAATCAGTTATGAAAGGAACGTTTGTATTTTGAATGATAAATACTTCATCTTTCGAAGTATTGAGGGTTGTTGATTCGCACACCCTATTGCTATCAAACTGTACTATTTTTGGAGAGATCTGCCATTAATAAAGAAGAGGCACTTTTACAGGATTCTTGCGTATGTTCACTGGTGATGTTGAATTTCTAAGTTAAATGTTTTTCTTCTCTGTATTCATTTTGTTTTCTGAATCTAATCTTTACAAATAACGTTATGTTGCAGGATTTATCTTTGATACCCTGTTTCTGATTCTAAATATTTAAATGTTTATCTTCTATATCTTCAATTAAGAAATTCTTAACTACTTGTTAGTTGAAGTTATTTTCCTCATCTGTTCTTCAGTCCATCATTTTAAATTACTAAAGATCCAGTGAGTGTATTATCTCTCCCTGTGAAGGTTTTTCTTTGGCATTTCTGGTTGTATCTAATATCTGATTGAAATACAGACCCCAGAGCCCAATGGATGTGTAGACCGTCTCAACCAACTTCAAAAACTCTTTACAACAAAACCAACAGTTTCTTTACCTAGCCTAATATCTGAAATAAAAAACAAAGCTAAATCATATAGAGAGATCCCTCTCTGAAGTTGGAAGGGCTAGATCCCAACTTTAAAAGCGGTTGGTTAAGGTTACCTTTGTAGATTTATTCTTTTTCAACCTCTAGGAAATTTACCAAGTGCTAACATAAACAAAGTTCAAGATCTGTTTCTCATATCTTCTAAGATAGAGACAAATCTATCTTTAATAAGGTTTGTACTAAAAATAACCAAAAATAGGTCTGATGTAACAACCATTTAAAATAGTTACATAATCAATATATTCTTGAAACAGTTTTTTTAAAAGAGAAACATGAAAATCTGAAGCATCTCCAACGATTTACTTGTCCCATCAATCTTTTCCAATCGATCCCCTTCACACCTGAGAAGAGAAATGAAATTTTAATTTAGAGAAAAGCAATCTAATAAACTAATTAAAGACAATCTATAGAATCTATGATTTTGTAGCTAGTCACATAAAAAAAATAGAACAATTTATGTTATAACAAAACAAACAAAACGTTCATTCCAAGAAAATTGTTTACCCATTAAGAATTAAAAAAAGAGGCATCAGATAATTCAAATTCATAACAGCTTTGAAGCTGGAAGAATTTTTTATAGCAATATCCCCTGATTTCCTGAATCTTTTATTTTCCTGAAGAAGATTTTGCTACAGTTCAGATCTCAAATCTTGATTTTCCCTCTCAAGATATCTAATTTGCATCAACGTCTGGTTAAGATGAAATTACAAGTATGGGATGTTTGTGTAGTATCTCTGAATCCATATTGAACACTAATTCATAATATAAAGGTTTTAGATCTGGGAGGGGTTACTTGTAGTCTAAATCTGTTTTTTTTTTCTATGCCATAACTTGAGCAAGACGCATCTATAGTTATAGAATGTTGGCATAATAAATCTGTGCCCACGACCGACAGCCATTACAATTCCTAGGAACTGAAATATGTTTTAGGATAATTCTTATCAGAGGGCTTTTTATTCCTCAGGGTAAGTCCAATAACTGATGGGTTTTTAGATCCACAGAGAGAAGAGGGGGAAAGGATTTCCTCAAATGAAACATATTTTATGATAAATTGAGCTTTATAAAACTAGTTATATCTATGAATTTAGTTTGTTTCTAAAGAAATTGTCTGCGTGGAAGGTAAATGACCCCGTTTCAGAAATGGGGTTTTAACGGTTTGGCCAAATTCATAACTGTTTGCTCAGAATTCATCCTGAAAACTCATGTCTCTGTTATACAATTACGGGTTTGAACTCTGCTATATTATCACGGGTATGTAAAACCTCAGGGCCATTCAGTTCTGCACTACTACAGGAGCCATAGTTTTAAAGGTAAACCAGAAGGAAAAACAAAATTATTCATGAAGGGGAAAATATTGTGACATCAGTAGATCAAACCAATATACAACGAATGAGGTTGGGTGAACGTACCTAATGTCAAGCACAAATTCAAAGGTCTGGGAGTATTCTCCCATTATCTCCCACTCCAAGAACTGATTATTTCTTGTAAGCAATATTCCATGGAGATCGAACAGTAAGAAACCCATGTAACCCTCACAACTTGCCAAGAACTAACAACCCAATTTTGAGGATATTATCACACACGGTGTAACGATTCGTTTTGATGGTGGATAGGTCAAGGTATAGGAGGTTTTCATCATTAACCATTAAATTGTGATATGACATATGTAAGGGCTGAAGGGTCATATCAAAAAGGTCAAGGGAGGTGAATTTTAAACCTTGTCTCCAATTCATTTGTTAAACATATTAAACAAGGTTTCAATGCATACATTAACCCATGGATTCTTTTAAACAAAAAACCCCAAACCATTTTTAAGATTGAGCTAAGTTCCTAGGAGGAGGCCCATACTTCGTCTAACGATATAATTCATGGTCCTTTAATTAGTAACAAGTCTTCCATCTAGATATAGACTAGTTGAAGAAGGAAAACAAAAGTTACAAACTAATACAAAGGGAAAATATTTCGAGATTTTGGTTGAATGTTTGCACAAGATAAAGGTCTCAATTTCATGCTCTGCAGTCATGAAATTGAAAAGAAAAAGCAATAAACAAATCATACGATCATGTTCTCGTAATAATAAAATCCAAATTCAACAATCGCAACTTCACAAAAGAGACCCAATCAATCTGATGCAAATAGATATGTTGGACAACAAGTTTAAGAAGTGATTTTGTGTTTCAAAGGTCAATGAAAAAAAAAATGCTAGTTGAGCAGCCAACAAATGGCGACTCACAGGGCGAAGCAGTTATCTCTGAACTATCAAACTTTCATCTCAAGGAAAAATAACAAGACTTGTAGAAGGTTTTTAAGTTGGTTTGAAACAAATTCCCTTTCAGATCACACAATATTAAGATTAGCTCATATTTATAAAAGAGCACCATGATTATAATCAGAAAAGAAAAATAAATTCTTTTACAAAGGACTATAGCTTGAAAGTGTGTTTTTATCAAAGGGTAATGATGTTTATAAAAATGACTTCAATACCATTGATAGAGCCACTACTGCCAGCAGGAATTTATAGCCTCGACGGGGATGTCATTTAACCCACTCAAGTACTTTAATCGCATCCAATAGTTCTCTATTTATAATATATACTCATGTATAAAGTTGAATTATAAGCACATACCTGCAATCTCTTGAACCCGACATTGCTTTGCTACCAACAAGGCTATTCAGTACCCCGACAAAGTTGCCTTAGTATCATGCATGTATTTACCCACTGCCAGTAGACATGTTCAGTACCCCAACGGGTTTACACACATTTCCCACACTTAAGTGTTTTAAACCATCTTATGTCATTTATAATGATATAATTTAGATATTTATTAAATGATAAAGAGAGCGGGGTGATACTGGAGATTGATTATAGGACATGCATACTTATTTTCTTTTAGTACTGGAAGTTTCATCATGGTTTAGATATTTTAGATTTCAATTAAGAAATCATCTAGAGAATGGGGAAGCGCTTAAAAGTGATATTTTAAGAACAAGGACGGAGTAAAAAGTCTAAAGATCATCGTAATTCCCAAAGATATTGACATTTTTCAGGGGTAATACTTTGAAAAAGATTGCTTAAGATTTCATAGTACTCAGCTAACTTACAAATCAATTATCTGAGTTGAACCTTAACATCAGACACTCTTTGAACTGTTTCAAATTGTTTTTTTTTTTTTTTTAACACAAGTATTAAAATGAATGCTTCCTTCGACAATCGCTCTTTGATCAGAAATATATTGATTCAAAAAGAAAAACAAGAAGAAAATTCAATCAAAGAAATCAAAGAAAACAAAAAAAAACACACACACAACAAACCAAATCAGATTTTATTAATGAGATTCAAAATCAAGAGTACATCAAAACAAACAAAATCGAAATAGAAAAAGCACAAAAAATAATTTGACCAAAAGAAAAACCAGGCCAACCTCTCATAGAGGATGAGGATCAAAAGGAAGAACTACAAAGTTCAAAGTTTTACATACATGCAGGTTCTTTTCTTAAGATAGTGATGCATGATACATCATTTTGACCAAACTTATTATTAAAAGTCACAAAAAAATCCTTAACCAAGATGAGTGCAATTACGTGCAATGGTAAGCTATGTTTGTTAGGGTAAATCTAATGCGAATTAAAGATCAAATCCCTAATCTCTTTATCAATGCTTCATAATATCTGAAATCATTGCATGATGTTGCCAAGTCTTGAAAAATAAACATTTAATCAAGACAATTGCGAAAAGGAAAAAGAAAGGAATTGAAAGAAAAATTCCCTAACAACATTTAGACAATGGTTCTCTTTGCATAACCACGTTCCTTCATAACTACATTATTCAAAGGAAAAAATGAAAAGGAAAGAAAAACCCAAAAGGAATCTATTCCTACACCTACTCTAACTTCTACATAGATAAAAACGCTAAGTAAAATCATATTTCCAGTGCATCCACAAGAGAATCTTCAATCCCACAAGACATAGAAATTCGAAAATCAGAATAAAAGAATGTAGTATTTGGAGATACAAAATAAATATGTCATGCTTACCTCCTATATATCCAGTTAAAAAAAATAAAAATAATGACCTTACCATTCTTTTGAAACTTCTTGATGTATGAACCCTCTAGCCATTCTGCAATCTTGTCGTGATATGGGTCATAATGGCATGGAAGAATGTAAGTAAGTCTGGAAAACTTGTCAATATTATGGTGACCTAACATAACCATCAGCCAAGGCTGTAGTGCCCCATCCTCTTGACAATTCTTCAAGTGTTCATCAATTTTTTTAATTGGAGAACCTAAAAAGATCATGTCACGCTTACCTCCTAGATATTTAGGTAGAACCAAAGAAAGCACAACTTTATCTTTATTATGAATATTTTTTAGATATGAATCCTCAAGCCATTCTAAGATCCTATCACAAAATTTAGAATGCAAGCTATGACTTTGATGAACTAGATCTGTCAATGGGGAACACATCATAATAGGATTCATGACATCAATTAGATCACTGGTTTGAACACTTCCTTTAATGATATGGATCGTTCTAAAATAGGAAACATAATCATCAAAATTTGAACTAATCAAGGAATGAATATGCAACATAGAATATTTGATCTCCACAAGAATGAGTGCATTATCTTTTTCAAAAATAAATCGTGTAAAATCATCTTGCAACATGTATTTTTTTCCATGCGAGTGATGAAAGTGAAAGAGCGTCAAATTCGACTTCATAAATGTTATGTTCGGAATTAATTTTACCAAATTTTGGCATATCGAAAAGATCTGATTGTGATGGAAAATAGTAAGATACTGTGGGTAAAGTATCACGTCCACCAGAATCTAAGAAGAGATCGGGATATAAAGAGTAAAAGGAAACATAAATGATCACATGAAAAGAATTTCTTGAGCTATGATATTTAACAATGGTATTCTCAAGACATTCCTCTTCACTTTCCTTAAAACTTTCACTCTATTTTGGTGATAAATCCTTCAACATAATATGATCATCTAAATTTGCCTCATGTATGATAGACAATTCAAAACTTCCATGAAAAACATCTAATCTTTCATGTGGATAAGGTATGATTTGTGGATGACGGTTTAAGGTTTCTTCTTCAAATTGCATATTTACATCTCTAATCAGTTTCATAGGTTTAAGATCATTTTCATCACCTAAGTGTTCTTCAATAACTGAATTTAAGTACTGATTAGAGAAATATTTAGAAGAATATGGACAGTCACCTTGACCCAACATCAAATATTCTTCCACGATGGTCAAGGAATGAATATACAATGATTCAAATGAAAAACCAGTTTGATTGTCAGTAATAACCTTTTCAATAGGTTCTACCTCCCTTGCTTGTTCAAAATTTTCGGATGGATTCCTCTCATCTTGCAAAGACAATTCTTCTTGCAATTGAGTGATAGGATTTGTAACTGATTCATCATTTGTGATTGAAAATGGTTGGATGGAAATGGCACAAACATTAGAGAGGAGATTTAGTACAAATGACATGTCACCAAGTTGAAACTTACAGAGAACATGATGGACGATTGTTAAAAAGATTGTTGTGTTGCTTATATGATTAGTATAATTCACACATTAATTATCAATCTAGGATTCATAATCAACATAGTTACAAGACACCAGTAAGAGAGGTAATTCTAATGTCGTGAGTATAGAACTAATCCAGATTATGCATGTTGGGAACAAAGCAAATTGTCAAACTAAAACACACTTTGGTTGTCTTTCACAGAGGGGCTATCTACTCCATTGTGGCACATGCAAGTATGAGATGGAGTCCTTTGATATATCAACTCTGTTAGTTGAACCAGAAAGCTAATTATGCAATCACACTTTGAAAAGGAAATCACACATCAATCATCAAGGCATAGCATGGGTAGTTTAGTAGCTAGTATATTGGATATGTTGTGGCTCACAATAATCTATTGTGAAATTCACTAGTTCTTTTCCAATATGTTTAACTATTGCTTCCAACATCTATGTTCACTAAGAGAAGTCAAATTCATAAAAACAGAAACAGGGCATATGCAAAAATAGAGTAAGTAAAGATCTTAAGAAATTATATGATCAAAATCCTAAACTGAACTATACTTCTAACATCTAAAAGTGTTAGAGATGATGAATTAAGTTGAGAAATCAAAGCTACAAATAGTCTAACATTTACACTATCGAAATCAAATATTAACACTAATCTACAAGAATGTCGACCTCTGTTGGGCAGTGGGCCCTTGCCGCTTCAACAGGTCAGGGATTGGAGTCTATAGTAAGTTGGTTTTTGATCAACACATCACTCTTACTCAGATCTCAAAACATGAAATTAGATTATGCTAACAACTCAATTCACATCCATTCAACATGACTCAATAATCAAGACATGGAAATAAAGGAAATTCTTCTATTAAAATCAAACCCAAGATGTTCTACAATATGCGATACCGCTTTGACATACTGTGCTATCTATCTCCTCATGCTCTCCAACCACCACCCTTTCCATGAATATTTAAATAGTCTCAGTCATGAAACACAAGGAGGTGAAATATTCAGTGTATCAGCGATTGTCAAATTTACACACTCGGTTACATATTTTAAGCTTCATCCTCATGACATTGAGTGCATGAGGACGAAGCAATAATCAAACTAGATTAATATAGTCTTTCTAGAAACTTTGATGATCTAATAAATAGTCAACAAATATCTCAGGCACGATTTGGAGCTTAACTTGGCATACTCTGTTTCCTCTACTGGTACCGGATCATAACAAGCGAGACACGGTGGATAGTACCAAATCTGAACAATGCACAATTGGTTGGTACCAGACTAAAACAGGTTGCGGGCATTGGTACCGAATCGCGACAGTGAGTGATCTACAGGTACCTGATCTGAACAGGAGGCGCTCTTGGTACCGAATTCGCACAAAAGGCACAACAGAAGTACAAGATCGCTTGGTTGACATAGGAGTGTCGGAGTTGTCCAAAGGTCAAAGGCTACATATATCAATTTCAACATTAGGACATGAAATATTTAATCTCCTAGCTTGATAAACCACAAAATGCATGAATTCAAATATACTTTACCTCATGACCTTATAAGTGACTGGAGATAGTGTTCTTTGTCATTTATCCAAGCTTAGGTAGGAGAAAAATGTGTAAATGAGGAGTATAATATGGTGATGAAATGTCAATTTAGAGGATCACCATTCCCTCATGCCAAAATCATTGCATTTCCTCATGCAACTGAAACATACTCAAAATTTTACAAAACTCAAGACTCCATTCTCTTTAATCTTGTGGATCAATGATGTTGACAGTTGAAGCTTCTTCCTTCAGCTCCCTTTTTATGACCCTAGTGTATTGTAAGAGTCTTAGTACCTTTTTGAGATGATTAGAAGTATCTTCATGGTCATCTTGGAGTTGTTGGCTGGTTTCCTTTAGTTGTTTGTTTTCCTTCTTGATATACCTATCCAATAGTTGGTATTGATTCACCTCTTGTTTTAGTTCCTAGTTTTGTTTTTGTAGCTCCTCAATCTTCTTCCTCATTTGTTCTTTTGTTAAGGTCTTCATTGAATCTGTTATTTCCAACTGGATGTGTTCTCTTTCTTCCACTTCCTCTCTCATCCCACATAAAGTAATAGTAACTTGATCCTCAACTAAGCTAGGGATGTTATCCTGGACTGGTAGATCTAGAGGAGAGGAGGTAAAATTTGTTGGGTATTCATGTGAAAGAGGATTGGCAGCTGCTTTTCCTTTCTTTATCATGCTCCTTGTGGTTCTCTTAGAAGGAGGTGATGGATTATTCTTCTCAGAAGTGCTAAAAAGTTTTCTCTTCCTCTTTAATGTCTGTGGAATGGTTATAGGAGGTTGTTATATAGGTTGTTCACCGTTATGCTTTGAGATATTCTTCTCTTTCCTTAAGGGATTTGATTTATGACCCTTCTCATCAAGTGATACTGCTGAGATCTCTTCTACTAATTTGGATTTATCTTTCAATTCTAGACTTTTAAGAGCCTTATTAACTGAGGAAGAGGGCCCTACTTCTTTACTCGAAGAGTCATGAGTTTTTCGGTCTTTTCTCATCCTAGCTTTATCTTTTTGGCTTGTTTCTTTGGAGTATGATGGAGCTACCTTGTATTTCTTACCCTTTTTCTTGTTAGGTTCCTCATCTTCATCTGGAGCAGGGCGGGCTTCCTTTATAGGTTCATTTTTTGTGGAAAAGTGTTGAGTTATGAGGGTTTTCCAACTAAACCTTTGCTTCCTGATTTCATGTATAACTAGCATTCTGATAAGACCATAATGATAAATACTAGTCTTCTCAGTTTTAGATAAGGATTTAACACCTCTCACCATCTTATTCAGGCTCATCCATAAAAATTATGGAAAGTCAATCTCAGGACCTCCTTCAAAGTGCAACAAAAGCCTAAGGTGATATAGGAAAGTTATAACATACCTACCTTCACACGTGAGGAATCATTGGAGGATGACAAGCATTGGATGATATTCCTCCTTAATACACTTTCTAGAAATCCCCTTTTTCCAATCAGGGTGTTGATGGTCTTCTTTCATAAATCTTTGGCACATTTCTTTATTGATTCCTACTCCTTTGAAATACTTGTCTCCTCTGCTAGGAAATCTCGTGGCATCCCTTAGAGTTGCTTCATTGATTGTTAGCTGCAGGTTACCTATGTGCACAATTTCTCCATCATAATTTTGGGTGAATGCATGAGATACCCTCTCATGACAGCTCGTGAATTTTTCTAAAAATGAGATCCAACCTGCTCTGGTATACTTATCTCTACACATCTAGAACTCCTCGATCTCCCTATAAACCTGGAAGATTGGTGCATGCCTACTCAAAAACATCCTTATAAACCATGAATGTAAATCAGGTTGTGGGTGTAAGAGTTTGGTACCAGATACAGTAGAGAAGAGATGTCAGGTAAAATAGTAGGCTTTGTAATGGAGAAAAGATGGGTAATGGCACGGAAAACAGGAATGAACAGAGTGATGGCATCGATAATTTGAAAGGTGGGTTTAATTAAAATGTTGTGAAGGAAATTGAGATGTGATGAGGCTCATCTGGATGGATTTTCCACCCAGATAATCCATTTCATTCATTCCCGTTAGTACAATGATGGGAACGGGACATTTGGTAGCAGTCATGATGATAATGAAAACATCATTGTCATTTGGGATAGGCAATTGGACCTTCAAGCGACGAATTTTATGTTGAATCGTGCAACATGATATGAGGTAGATTTGTGATTACTAAGGGTAAAGCACATTCTTGGTTTAGAGTCATGGTTCATCGTTACTGGGCATACTAATTTCGGTTCATAACTACATTCAATCAAATTTGAGTGATTTTTCCCTCAACGTATTTTCGAGCGCTTATGTGATGAGGAAGTTAATTAGGGTTGAGCATATGGGTATGAGGGAAGTAAAATAATAGTTAAGTGCATGGTTTTAACAATAAGGTCATAAGATCTAGTATACAATATCATCCCTATTGTAGTTTTATAAGCAAAGGAAAATAAACGATACCGTGTTACCTTTTCTTTTACCATTGCATAACCAATACCCATATGATATTCATGATTGGAAGCATATGCGACTACCTTTGTATTTGAATCTTGCAGATTATCAGAGTTCATCTTTTAGGCTAGAGTTTTCTAGAGAATTAGTACTGGAATTTCCTGTACCTCATGAAACTTCTTTATTCTGTGCTTGTTTTTGAATTTATTCCTTTTTTCTAGTTTTGCAGGATTGTAAGGTGAACATGTTGGTCTCTGAAGATGAGATGTGAGTCTGGAAAATATTCTTGAAAGAGTCTCTTTGACCCTCCCCCATGCCAAAGGTGTTGCATATCCTTATGCAAAAATATTTGATGCATTGTATCACAATGAAAGAAAATTGATAAGAGAAGAGAAATTAAATCAAATTCCAAAAGTACAAATGTCACCTAGCATATGATCTCATGCCTTATTTTTTGTTAAAATGAAATTGCCTTTCTTTTGATGACTTATTGACAAGAACAACATTCAACAATGAAAAGGTTTGTGTATTTTTCCATAAGAATAGATCCAACCTAACTTGCTTAAGATATTTACTATCATTAGATATTATGGATAAATTTCATAGTATAAGTAGATTAGACTCCCTAGTTAGGGTCCCACTCTTAAGAAGTTTCCTTCTTAGGTAATGTAGGATTTAGATGTCAGACTGGTAGATTTGACTTAGGGTAATTATCAAATGGACATTTGCTTGTAGTATTCATTTTGTTTGTTAATCTTGAATTTGTATATTATAAATGACAAAAGTGACATTTTCTTGTAGTATTCATTTTTTTTTTTTAATGACAAAAGTGAATTTTTCAATCAAACAAGTATAAATGAGACATTTCTCAAACCAGAACCCATTGCCAGCAAGCCTGTCCAGTACTCCGGTGGGGTATTTGTGTTATTTTGTGAGAGACATACCTTCCCCAGGAAGAATGCCCCATTGCCAATAGGCATGTTCAGTACCCTGATGGGTTTGCCTAGTCATACCACATACCGGTACCTGCTGCCAGCATACCTGTTCAGTATCCCAATGGGTTAGTCTCTTAAACCCTTTTTCTATCAAAGGCTTCATGTCCCATGGTCACCTATTTTAGTTTTTGTTAAAGAGTGTTTTTTCACAGGTGACAGGGGGAGGCTCATTTGAAAACCCTTTTACAGGTTGGGATGGTATTGGGTTAGAAGATATACTCTCTTATTTGAATGTCTTTAAATATTTGTTTGAAGGAAAAATAAACTCATGTATGTATGCTATTCCTTTAGAATATTCCATATGTGTGGTCTGTCTAAGTTTTTCCATAAGAGAATGACCTAAATTTACCTTAGGGTACTGATGCATCCTCTTCCATAAATGTTTCCTAGTGTGCCCACGACAAAGAGTGTTCATATGCCCATATGCTACTCTTTAGTAAATATAGTCCAATGATTATTGTTGAAGGCTAGTTAGGGTGAAATAGTTACTTGTAGGCTAATATTTTTAATCCCTTTAATCATGTTGAAGTACTGATGTTGTTTGTAATGGAATTTTTTATGAAGGAAACCTCTAAACTTTAAATCAGGTTAAGCATGGTTCCTTATCAAACAACATAGGAAAAATAAATTATATCTTCTCTGTCAATTAGCAGAACCAAAAGAAATTATATCTTCTTTAGCCAGCAACTAAACCAAAATAAATTAAAATACTTCCCTTAAGTCAACAACTGAACCAAAGAAAATTATTGCTTCATGAAAGATGTCATTTGATGCTGCAGTCAGCTACTTGGTTCCAACTTAAGTGGTTACTGCAAGGCTTCACACTTCATATTAATTGACATTAGATATTGAAATAGGCATAGCATTCTTTGCTAATTAGAAAATAGCTAATATGTCTTGATAGTACCGGATAAGGACAATCTTCTGGTACCGGATCAACATAGGATTTCTGGTACCAAACCATAACATAGTTTCTGGTACCGGATCAACACTATTGGTACCAGAGCATAATAGAGTATTTTTTATGCTTAAAAAAATTGATGTTTCAACAAGTTTGTGAAAGATCAAAGAAATTAAAGAAATCTACTAACAAAAATAAAATGTGAAAGTAAAACAAAGGAGGTAAGAATCCATTGTTACCTTCATCTTATTAATAAAACACAACCCACACACCTATGTACAAATTTTTTAAAATCAATCAATCAATCAATGTGGATTAGTAGGAAGATCTCCTTCCTTACTGATCACCTGCATATCTGAATTTTGTAGCACACATGTCAGAAATTCCTCTTTTGACAAGGGTTTGTTATAAATTCTCAACCGGTGACCATTTATGAGTAGGGGTGTCTGATGTTCATCAATTGTCTTTATCTTGATTGAACCATTATCATAGACAATGTCAATCTCGTAAGGTCCCAACCAACGAGTAGTTAACTTACCTTTGAAGTTCTTGAACCTGTTGTCATACAACAAGGCCCAATCTCTCGGTTGAAATTTTTTCTTTTTGAGATACTTGTCATGCCATTTTGTCCTCTGCTCTTGAATAAGGGTGGTTCTTTGAAATGCATCCTTCCTGATTTCATCCATCTCATTAAGTTGCAAGAGTCTTTGTTGTTTGGCTTCATCTAAGTTCATGCCAACTTGTATAGCATTCCTGAAGGTCTTGATCTAGAATTATATGGGAAGAAGCACCTACTTTCCATACACTGACTTATAAGGTGTATGTCATTTCGTTTTCCTCCAGATGATTCTACAAGCCCATAAGGCTTCTAGTAATATATCAACCCAATCTTTGTGGTGTAGTTGTATTGTTTTAGTAAGAATGGACTCAATGACTTTGTTGGTAGATTCTACTTGCCCATTCGCCTGAGGATGATAAGGTGTAGATTTCCTATGCTTGATTTGGTATTGTTCTGTAACAACTTTGACCAGATTAGAGGTAAATTGAGTCCCTTGATCAGTCACAATTTCTTTAGGTACACCAAATCTAGTAAAAATGTCATTAAAAAGGAAATATACCACCGATTGTTCACTTGCAGACTGTAAAGATTTTTCTTCAACCCATTTAGTCACATAGTCAGTACATACAAGTATATGCTTTTTTCTTTTTAGTTGCAAGATTAATGGGCCCTACAAAATCTAATGTGCATTTCTCAAAAGGTTCAATGACTACTTGGTCTTGAAGTGGAATTTGGTCTCGTGCAATAGGCTTACCCATTCATTGGCATTCATCGCAATTGGATACATAAGTTCTAGCATCCTTGAAAATATTAGTAATAATAACCGGATTGCAAAAATTTATAGGTAGTCCTCCTATCAGCAAAGTGGCCTCCACAAGGCTTGCATAATATCATGGATCTCATCTTCCCTTACACATCTTCTGATTACCAAATCTGGCCCTATTTTATAAAGACAATCATCATGCCACATGTAGTTTGCACTTAGCTAAATTACTTTCTGTTTTTCTCTAGGAGACAATTTCTTAGGCATCTTCCCTATCACAAGATAGTTAGCTACATATGCATACCAAGGAGTAAATGTAGAAATAAAAAACAATTTTTCATCAGGAAAGGTATCATCTACTGGTGCTTTATCTCCCAAATGAATCATTCTAGATAAGAAATCAGCCACAAGATTATCCTTACTAGGTCTATCAATAATATTGATATTAAAATCTTGTAATAATAACAACCATCTTGTAACTCTAGGGTTTTCTATAGGTTTTTTCATTAAGAATTTGATGGATGAATGATCAGTGTGTAAAAAAGATTGATATATGCTAATGTAGTGTCTAAATTTATTGATAGCATGGACTACAGATAACAATTCTTTTTCTATGGCCATATAATTAACTTCTGTTGGGGAAAGTTTTTTACTGACAAAGTAAATAACATAAGGGATTTGATTTTCCCTCTATCCAAGAACTGCCCCTAGGGTTGTGTTTGAGGCATCAATACAGATATGAAAAGGAAGGAACCAATTTGGTCCTCTTAAAACAGGGGTACTTGACAATTTCTTTTTCATAATATCAAAAGATACTTGGAATTCATCATTCCAATTAAATTCAGCTTCTTTAGATAATCACTTGAATAAAGGGGTATCTAAGCTTGTAAAACTTGGAATGAATCTTGTATAGTAGCCAACATGCCCTAAAAAGCTGCAAACTTCTTTTTGTGAGGAAGGTATTCTGATTTGTTTGATAATATGAATCTTTGCGGGATCAACTCTAATTCCAGAACTAGAAATGTGATGTCCCAAAACAATACCTTCAGTGAGCATCATCTTTGACTTTTCATTACTTAGGGAAAGATTAGTTTCCCTACACCTAATCAAGAATTTTTCTAGACTGGTCAAAGCTTCCTGGAAGTCATCTCCATGGACTGTAAAGTCATCCATGTAGATTTCCACACAATCATTGGTCAAGTCAGAGAAAATGGCTAGGACAACCCTTTGGAAAGTGGTTGGGGCATTGCAAAGTACAAAACGAAGAACCCTATAAGAATAGGTTCCCCATGGGAAGGTGAAAGTGGTGTTTTCCTGGTCTTTGGGTGCTATTTGTATTTGGTTATAACCACTAACCCCATTTAGGAACGATAAATACTTCTTTTTGGACAAGGTATCCAACACCTGATCAATAAATGGTAAGGGAAAATAATCCCTATGGGTGGCCTTGTTCAACTCACTAAAGTCTACACATATTCTCCACTTATGATTTTTCTTGGGAAATATGACAAGTGGAGACACCCATTGACTATCTGAAATGGGGTATATCAGATTGGCTCGAAGGAGTTTTTGCAATTCCTCCTTTACAATATCTTTGAGGTTTGGATTCAAACTTCTCTGAGGCTGCTTAACTGGTTTGATTTGGTCATTAGTGTAGATATGATGTGTGCATGTGTCAGGGTGAATTCATTTCATGTCTGCATAATCCCATGCAAAGGCATCAAATTGTCTTTGGAGCATTTCAATTACTTGCGTCTTTTTTTATGGTTCCAAACTAGAGTTGATATACAAAGAATTTATTGGACTAATCTCAACAAGTTCAGTACTTTATTCCTTCTCTGAGGAAGCTGGTGATAGAGTATATAATTGGGTGATATCAGGATGCCAAGTTTGTTGAAATTCAAAACTGAAAATATGGGAAAATTCTGCAAAAGACCTAGAATATTCAATGTGGTTCGTACCAGCCAAAAGTAAACTTAAGATTTGTTCATCTGATTATTCTTGCATTCCTTTTACTTGTTCAAGTGTTAACAAGGGTCTGATGGAATCTACCTCTCCATAAGGGTTTTCTATCCAAACAATTATTTCTTGTGTTGGTTGAGTAGGAGGGAGGAGGACAAGCTTTTGGCTGTGTGCCATTGGATATAGTCATCACTAGACCGAAAACTGATAAAAGGCATATATTGTGGCTAGCCAAGGGCGGCCAAGAACCACAGGGTGTCCTGGTTTGGAGGATGATTTAGAATAGATGACTAGAAAGTCTACTAGATACTCCCAAGAAGCTAGTGTGACTGTGACATCATATAAATTTCTTGCAGGGCTAATGACTGTCTTATCTGCCAACTCTATCATGGTTTGGGTTGGCCTTAACTGGTTGATTTGGAGTTTTTTCATAGTGTCAAAATGAATTACATTAATTGTTGCACCCAAATCAATGAGTGTGTTCGGTAAGGAAATACCATTAATTTCAACAGTGACTATTGGGTTCCCAGGTTCATTATATTTATATGGCATTTTAGAAATAAATTCAGATAATTGTCCTACCACCTAAACAAGGGGAGGTTCCTTCTTCTTCCTTCTTCTTAAGGCAAAGATCCCTTATGATTTTGGCATATATGGGGATATCCCTAATGGCTTGTAGCAAAGGTATTTTTACACATACATTTTGTAACTCATCCTCTATATCTTTGTGTGAGGGTGGCTCAGGTTTATTCTCTAATAGTCTTTCAGGGTAGGGTGGAAGATTAACTTGTTGAGGTACTCATATGGACTGAGAAGTGGTTGGAATATGAGGGGAAGTCTCTCCTTCTACAGCGGTGGTTTGAATATTTTATTGTTTAGAATGATTATCATTTTCTTCTTGAATTATTACTGCAGAATTTGATTGATTTACAACTTTCCCAAATCTTAGTTGCATTTCATAGGTGGGAAAGGTTTGGACTTATGCATTCTGTACAGGGTGGGTGGGTTGATTATTGGGGTTAGGAATTGGTTGGGCATGAATTGTTGTTGGTCTAGGAGGGTTGTGGGTATCTTTGATTTGTGTTTGTTGATTAGCATTTATAGGTGCTTGTTTTTGTTGGTTAGGGTTCAAGGGTATTGTGAATTGTTGTTGTATAGGAGGTGGAGGTAAAGCTTGTATCTGAGGTGGGTTAAATCTAGGTAGTAATTGGGAAATGTTTGCAGGATATTGCGGATATATCGGGTAAGAGGGACTCCCATACACAGGTCCCCTCCAACCTTGTTTCCAAGGTTGAGTTTGAGCTTGTTGAGGTGTCCATTGGGGATAGGGCATTGGAGAAGGACCCCATTGTTGTTGTTGATATTGTGTATTAGGGTCATAAAATGCATTGGGGTTTTGTGCTCTCTAAGGCTTCCTAGAAGGGTACGATTGTTCTTGTGAGACTCCTCCTTCCCTATAAATGGCTTGCAGCTTAGACAAAGTTGGGCATTCAGATGTGGGGCTCTCTTGTGTACACAGGCCATAGACCTCTATGACATTTAATGGGCATTCTTTCTTAGGGTGCCTCTTTCTACATTTAGGACAAAATATTGCAAAAACAACATCTTCTTCTTGCTTCTTTTTCAGTTTTAGGGTATCTAATTGGTTACTGATTTTGATCAAGATGTATGTTTTAAAGTTTTCTAATAAGTTTCCTAACTCAATTCTGGTGACAGTCCTTGAATTTTGTCTTAACTTTTTGCTAAAAGGATATCTTGGTCCTTTTCTTGTTTTAGCTTGTCCTCTTGAGTATCTCCTACGGTAATCTGCAATTTTTGCAAAGGGATTTTGGTGCACATCTCCAGAACTTAACAAATTTAAAACTTCTATGCAGTCATCTCTAAGACCTTTCAAAAATAATGTTCTTACTACAACTGGGTCGGTAGTGAATAATTTTGATTTCTGATAGTTGTATAAGAACCTTTCTAATTAGTCTTTAGGGCTTTCATCTTCAACTCGTTGCATTTTAAAATGTCATTTTTAGCATTATCCTTACAATAGTCTTGATATTTCCATAAAAATGTGTCTTTCATTTGATCCCAAGAGAGAATTGTATTTTCTCCTAAGCTCATGAACCATATTAAGGCTGAGTCATTTAATGTGGCTGGAAAGAGATTAAGTTTTTGGGCATCGTCTGAATAGTTATAGCTTCTACATAATATGTCAAAATTGAATAAAAATAATTTTGGATCTTCAGTTGACATACCTCTGAAAGTGGGCAATGATGACAGTGGGATGTTCTCCATACTGATATTTCTGGAAATATCCAAGATTGGAAACCCGAAGGTCTCAGTCTCAGTGGCTACATTTTCATTTCCTTTTTCTTCTGCCATTTTGCTAGGTATTCTTCCTCCACTGATAGATGGTTTAGAAAATGGATTTTGTGTCTCTTCTAAATGCTCAGTTTCTTCAGCAAACTCACGTTCTATCTACCCCATAACTGACTCTTCAGTTCTAGGTCCTTCTTTTGGAGCCTCACTGGCTTCCCTTGAACTTCCTCCTGGTGGAATTTGTTCTGAACCAATGTTAGTTGAATTAGTGTGGGGGTTTGTTTTTTAATCTTTAGAACTTACAAATCTATCCTTATTATCTCTATATCTATGCATAAAATACAAATTTGCTTAACTCAATTAAAATTCTAATTCTATATGGAAGGTAAGAAGGCAACCTAGCTTCGGAGAACCCCACTATAGTGGCTGCATGGCTCTTCACTCACGTATTAAATGTTTTATCCTCCTCCCTCAAGTAGCCCTTTAAATCATTCAAAAACTATGCAAACAATCTAAGCTAAAATCACTTCCTACCGTTTGCAACTCCCTGACAACGACACCAAAATGTTGTGTTTCTTATATGATTAATATAATGCACACATTAATTATCAATCCAAGATTCATAATCAACAGAGTTACAAGACACCAGTAAGATTGGTAATTCTAATGTCACGAGTATAAAACTAATCTAGATTATGCATGCTGGGAATAAAGAAAACTGTCAAACTAAAACACACTTTGGTTGTCTTTCACAGAGGGGTTATCTACTCCATTGTGTCACATGAAAGTATGAGATGGATTCCTTTGATAGATCAACTCTGTTATTTGACCCAGAAAGCTAATTATGCAATCACACTCTGAAAAGGAAATAACACATCAATCATCAAGGCATAGCATGGGTAGTTCAGTAGCCAATATATTGGGTATGTTGTGGTTCACAATAATATATTGTGAACTTCACTAGTTCTTTTCCAATATGTTTGACTATTGATGCCATTGTTTATGTTCACTAAGAGAAATCAAATTCATAAAAACAGAAATAGGGCATATGCAAAAACAGAGTAAGTAGAGATCTTAAGAAATTATATGATCAAAATCCTAAACTGAATCATACTGCTAACATTTGAAACAGTTAGAGATGATGAATTAAGTTGAGAAATCAAATCTACATCTAGTCTAACAATTACACTATAGAAATCAACTGCTAACACTAATATACAAGAATGCTGACCTCTATTGGGCGATGGGCCCTTGCTGCTTCAATAGGTCAGTGATTGGAGTCTACAGTAAGTTGGTTTTTGATCAACACATCACTCTTACTCAGATCTCAAAACATGAAATTAGATTATGCTAACAACTCAATTCGCATCCATTCATTATGACTCAATAATCAAGACATGGAAATAAATGAAATTCTTCTATTAAACTCAAACCCAAGATATGTTCTACAATATGTGATACTGCTATGACATACTGTGTTATCTATCTCCTCATTCTCTCCAACCACCACCCTTGCCACAACTATTTAAACATTCTCAGTCGTGAAACACAAGGAGGTGAAATCTTCAGCATATCAACGATTGTCAAATTTACACACTCAGTTACATATTTTAAGCTTCATCCTCATGACACAGAGTGCATGAGGATGAAGAAATAATCAAACTATCTTAATATAGTCTTGCTAGAAACTTTGATGATCTAATAAATAGTCAACAAATATCTCAGGCATGATCTAGAGCTTAAATTTTCATATTGTGTTTCCTCTACTGGTACTAGATCATAACAAGTGAGACATGGTGGATAGTATCGGATCCGAACAACATGCTATTGGTTGGTACCAAACTAAAACAGGTTATGGGCGTTGGTACCAGATCAGGACAGTGAGTGATCTATGGGTACTGGATCTGAACAAGAGGCGCTCTTGGTACCGGATTTAGACATAAGGCATAACGAAAGTATTGGATCGCTTGGCTGACATAGGAGTGTTAGACTTGTCCAAAGGTCAAAGACTACATATAGCAATTTCAACATTATTACATGAAATATTTAATCTCCTAGCTTAATAAACCACAAAATGCATGAATTCAAATATAATTTACCTCATGACCTTATAAGTGACTGGAGATAGTGTTCTTTGTCATTTATCCAAGATTAGGTAGGCCAAAAAGGTGTAAATGAGGA
>ML781835.1:61735-90877 GCA_009831015.1 Picea engelmannii
GCTAGTCTGGTAATGATCCCAAGGACAATGCACATTAGCTGGTGATGATCCCAATGCTACATCGTGATAATCCAATGTGGCATCTAGACTCCACTCAACTGATCAAACTAAAGTGTGAACTGAAGAGAATATTCTCCTTAAAATATAGGAGACTAAATAATGACTAATAAATGTAGGGAAAACCTTAGGAAAAATAAATCCTAGGTGTGTGTGAAGTATCTCCAACACCTCCTCTGAACATCACTATGGTGAAAATAAAGAATGGGTCCTAGAAACGAGACCATGTTAGGTACCCAAATACAAAAGATACACTGAAATAAATGAGGAAAGATGAAAAACCTCATGGGAAACCCCCCCCCTCAAAGTACAATGTCTGTAAAAAGAAGAACTGACAGTTGCTAGGTAATTGTGTCCTTCACTCCAATATGACTGCATAGAGACTGGAACTTCTGCATAGTGAAGGTATTGATGAAGATATCTACACTATGTTTTGTTGAAGGAAATAACCGCAGGTCAATGATCCCCTTGTTTACTAAGTCCCGGATGTAGTGCATGTGGATCTCGATGTGCTTCATCCGCTGCCTTTGAAATAGATCTCTGCAGAACTTCAGAATGCTCTGGTTGTCACACTAGATGAAAATTGACTGATGAAATTGTATTCCCAACTCAGTGGGAAAATGTTGTAACCACATATCCTAAATGGTTATGTTAACTACCCCTATGTACTCTACCTTGGCTGAAAATAGAGCAATAACAACCTTCTTCTTGATCGATCAACATATAAACATGAAACCAAGACTAAGTGAGTAACTAGATGTGGACTTGTGATAAATGATATCGCCAACCCAGTCAGAATCAGTGAAACCCAAAGGTGATGGTGCCTTGAATGCATCAAAGGATACACTTTGTATCCTTCCAATGTATCTCATGTGGCTCCTACATGAACCTAGAGACTGCTCCATTTTCATAGGAGTGGTTTGTTCTTGAGTGTGTGAGATACAAAAAGCTCCCCACTAGATGTATGTAAAGTGTGGTGTCCACCATTGGAGTGTCCATGCCATCCTCAACTCTGACTCCTGATAGGAATGGATTCTAGGAAGACTTGTGGTATGTCATGTGAAATATCTCAAGGAGATCTCGTGCATACTTGGCTCGAGACAATTTGATGCCTGATGTATCTTGGATTATTTTGAGTCCAAGGAAGAAATGTAGCGAACCCATGTATGTCATTAAGAACCTATCATGTAGAATGCTTTTGACTGCATCAATCGTTGAAGTCAAGCAACCAGTGATCAACAAATAATCAACATACAAAATTGGGAGTAGAAGTGAATCAACCATCTTTAGAATGTAAAAAATCGAGTTTGATTTACAACATACAAAGTTCTATGACAATAGGTAGGAGTCCATATTTTCATACCATGCCCTCGGAGCCTGCTTGAGGCCATAAAGAGACTTATTCAGTGGAAAAAACAAAGATGAATCATGCATAAATCCCTAGGGATTCTCCATATAGATCTCCTTAGAGATATCACCATGAAGAAATGAATTCTTCACGTCCATATGATGGACTTCCCATCCCTTGGCTTCCACAATGGAAAGTGCCAAACATATGGAATCCATGTTCGCTACTGGAGTGAAGGTCTCATCATAGTCAATCCCATGCACCTGTTGAAAGCCTTTGGAAACTAGCCTAGATTTTTTTCAGCTAACCTGCCCATCCACTACGCTCTTAGTCCTGTAGACCCATTTGCACTTGACAAGTTTCCTTCCTGAGGGAAGGGGAACCAGATCCCAAGTCTGGTTCTCAAGGATGGATTTGTACTCCTCCTACATGAAATATTCCCAAAATGGATTTCCAGCAACCTTTCCATAAGACCGTGGATCTAGAGACTGAACCAAGAAAATATTCCTGGGTGGCATAGGTTCAGTGGCAGTGAGTGCAAGAGGAGGCTCCTCAAAATCAGATTGATTCCTCCTAGTATCAGTTGGATTCCCAACAAGATCCCCTACATCCTGAAGAGTATTCTTGGCCCACTTGGGCCCCTTCTCTGGCTCTACATATTCATATACACTGACTCTTCATCTAAATGTACTGAATCTATATCTGGATCATCTGAATCCTCTGAATTAGAACTCTCATTTGAAGAAGATTCGACATGTGCATGCTCATAAGCTCTGACAGGTGGAAGAATAAAAATGTCTGCATGCAGCTGTTGAGGCACATGCGAGACACATTCCTCAAATCGGACACTACGCTCAATGATGAGCTAGTTCGAGGAAAGATTAATGATTTTGTATCCCTTCACACCTTCGAGGTATCCAACAAAGATACACTATGTGATCTATGGATCAAGTGCCTTCCTCTTCTCATAGGGAATCATGGCCCATGCACGTGAACCGAAAATACGAAAGTGGGTCACTTCCAATTTGAGACTGCTCCAAGCCTCGCAAGGGGTCTTATCCTTGAAATATCTATGGGGAGATATTATTTGGATGTAGTTTGCACAATTAAGTGCTTCAACCCATAATATTTATCGAAGTGACTTTGCATGTATCATGAAATATGCCATCTCTTTTAGAGATCTATTTTTCCGCTCATAAACTTCGTTTTGTTGTGGAGTATAGGGAACCATGTGATGCAAATGAATCCCTACCTCATGACAAATATTATGTATCTCATGGTTGACATACTCTCCCCCATTATTTGTTTGGAGGACTTTGATTTTCTTTCCTAACTGTGTCTCAACAAGGGCTTTGAAATATTTGAGGTGTTGAAAGACCCTTGATTGTTTCCTAAGAAAGTAAATCCATGTGAAGTGTGATAAATCATCAATAAAAATTAGAACATACCTTAATTTACTAATTGATGGATGTGGAAAAGGGCCCATGAGTTCACTATGGATCAGATTTAATGGAAAGTAAGCCTTCTGAGTCTTTTCTTTGTCAAATTTCTCTTGAGGGTGTTTTCCAAGAACACATCCCTCACAAATTACTTTGGAGAAGTGGATGTTGGGTAGACCATCAACTATTCCCTACTTTCTTATATGTTTCATATATCTAAAATTTAAATGCTTGAACCTTTCATGCCATATCCTACTTCTTTCATCAACACAGGTAAGTAGTAATGCAAAATCTGGTTCAATAAATTCAGAAAATGTGTAGAGACTAGATTGATGATTTACCTCACCGGTTGTAACCCTGGAATTGGTTTGCATGTCATAGATATTCATTGCATTAAGTGTGAATATGAATCTCTTTTAGGTTCCATAGTTCTTCATCTGATCCACGAAGAGAATATTGACGCAAATTTTGGGAACGTGTAACATACAGGGATGATTTTAAGGATGGAAATTTATTTTGAAATGTAGAAACCTTGGCGAATCTTACTAATCCTTCATATGACAACTAGGAAATGTTGACAATATTTTTGTAAAAATATTCAAGTTTCTAATTATTTTGTATAGTTTGTATAAAATTTTGGCGATTTTTAAGGTAAAATAATTTTATCATATATAATTTGGGCGAATCATTTTAAGAATAACAAATCATTTTTTTGGGAAAAACCATGGAAAATTAGCCCATGAGCGAAATTTAGCCCCTAAAATCATCCCTGGTAAGATATTTTAGAAGCTTTCATTTGTGAGTTCAATCCTTTCTTTGTTAGTGACCTCAACTGGAGTGTTGTTCCCCATTAGAATAGGAGGACCTTTGAATGAATCAAATGAAGAATAAACTTCTTTTGGGGCATCCATGTGATGTGATGCTTCTGAATCTACGATCCAAGCATTGGGAGAGGAGTTGATGGTTGTTGGCATAGGGGAATACCCAGGGTTCAATTCTTCAACAACACACCAAAAAAACCCTAACGACCAACCCTTTTAGAAACACCTGTGAAGCATATGAAGTCTCGCCCGAGGTAGAGGAAGGGGGGATTTTAGGACTCAAGTGTCTGCAACCTAGCTGAGACAGAGATTTGTGATCACAATGCTTTAACAAATCACTTATAAATTAACATTCATTAGTATTTAACCCTTTATTCACATCACAAGTAAAAACCTCATTACAGAAAAACGTAGTATTCAACAAGATCTTACATCTTATCGCCCCCTTATGTAAAGATCTTGTTGAATATACCATTTAGCACATAGCATAAACATGTCTAGTATTCATCCCAGTTATTAAGCACTAAGCTAGTATATCAGATGAATCTAACATACATAAATATTCATAACTAATAATAAATCAAATTAATGACATAAAGCAATCACAACACATGATATACGTGGTTCACCCCCAGTGTGGGGCTACATCCACCAACTCTTCGCCTTCTTTATTATCTTCTTTCAATCCTCTTACATGCACAAATATACAAAACCAACTCTGCATAGGACATGAGATCTATGACACCTCGCCAGATCCTCCTTCCCAAGTTAGGTCACAACACAAAGCCTTCTTACACAGTCTGCACGCCAGCTTCTTACAATCACTTGCACTTAGCTCTGCAAGTCTTAACTCATAGTATGCACAAAGCCTCTAGCTCTACATTGAGACAATTCTAACAAGTCTCTCCACTACTTTATTACATCTCCTAGATATCTATTTATACATTAAAATTGGGGCCTAAACATGGTTAAACCATGGGCCAACATCCCATACCCGTTACATAAACTCTAATCCCAAAAAGCTCACAAAAGGGGGCAATATCCCATGATCTCCGCTTCACCTAGTGCTTCATCTTCGACCAGCCTGTCGAGGTCCCAAAAAATGGTCAAACACAACCAAGGTTCTCCAAAACTTGGTCGAGGGCCAACAAGCCCCCAACACTCACCTATGACTCATCCCGAGTCACTCTGATCTGGGCAACTCTGCTTCGACGACCTTGAGATTGACTCGAGCTGCTTCAACCTACTGCTTCACCAGATCCTCCTTCACGATGAACTACTGAATAAATTTATCATTCATCAGTCCTTCCAATAATTGTTCCATCGTGGTGACTACTTGTTCTAGTTCTAGTTGTGCAACTTGTCCCTCAATCCCCTCAAAATGTGTGCAAGATTCATCCTGCACTGGATATAGCCTTTGGGTCATTTCCATAACTTTAATCTAGATGGCATGGACCTGTTTTTGAATGATGCACTGTTCCTGGAACCTTTTCATCCTCTTGATTGTTGATAGTGGCTTCAACTGTGCTTGTGTTGTCATTGCTTGTTGCTTTGCCTCCTAGAGCTATGACTCCAATGTCCTTAGTTCTGGGTCCTCTAGAAGGCGCTCATATATCTGCGCACTTCAACTTCTTAATTGATTTCATTATAAGGACAATGCCTTGATTCTTTATACTGCACTCTGATAAGTTTCTTCCCTCTTATCTCGCACTTCCTGTGGAGTGCTTAGCATGACTTGTTGTTCCAATTCTGCCACTCTTACTTGAAGCTGTTGAATAGCTTCATCGAGCTTCTCCACTTGAATATCCATTGTGTCTTCTTCTATCTATGTGAGGCCTGACATAGAGAAAAGTGCTCTGGTGACTGCCTCCTTGACTCCCATCTGGTCTGTGAGAAACTATTCTTTTTCCTTCTAGATCTATTCTTTATCTTCTGGAAAATTCTCCTGGAGGTCATCTTTCTCTTGCTGCGCAATATGACGTTGCTCTATGGATTCTTCTTTTGCTTGATTTAATGCCTCTGTGTCCTACTCCTTTTCCTCCTAGACCCGATGAAGGTGAGCCTTGGTCAATTATGCTAATCTGTGTAGCTGGGCAGGCTCATCTCATACTTCTATACCCCTTTTTGACAACGACGCATTAGAGAATGCGTGACTCGAATAAAGAGCTTGCTATACCCCTTTGAGCTCTGCCTTGATCCTGTCAAACATTATCTCCTATTTGGCTTCGCTTTGCTTCAAAATGTCCTCTAAGGTATATGATACAACAACGATGATGAGGTCAATATCATATACCATGAGAAAAGTCTTAAATGGAGGTTTATTGGTGTTTGACTTCTTTCACGAGGAAGGTTTCTGTAAGGAACCCTTTATTTTCTTGGATGTCTCTATCCCCGTGATGGGATTCTTAGGTGGTGTTACTTCACCATGTTACTATTTTTTTTCTTCCTCTTCATCCTCTTCTTTGTATACTTCGTCACCTCCTCCTTCGGGTGAATCTGGTGTAGTTTCCTTTGATGCGTTGCTCAATTCATGTACCTCTTCCTTATTTTTCTTCCTGTTGTTGCTGGGTGTACCATATTCTTCCATAGTGACTACAGAACTTCTAATGAGGTTAGGTTCAGAGAGTTCTGTCTATTTGACTGATACAAGGAACTTTGTAGGATATTCCTTGGTTATTTATTCCATGTCCTCCTCTATGAGTTTGTAATAGGACTGGAGCTCTTCTTTGTGTTCATCTCCGCACGCAGTGATATAGATGAAGTGCTTGTCTACGCAGAACTTCACAAGTGGCCTAAACCTGTGTAGAGTGTTCGACGTCATGCAAGGGAAGGATTCAATTGTCTTCTTCAGCTGTAGATAATAGGTTTGGAACACCGCATTTGTCTACCATTTCTTCACCATGTCTCTCGAATACCATAGTGTAGTGAACTTCGCAGCTAGTGGTTCATATGACTCAATTTCAGGGAAGGTCACTCCTTTCGACATCTCCCAAGAAATGACGGCAATGAGAACCAACATCCAACTGAAATGGAACTCGTAGAACTAATCCTGAGCTTCATGGTAGTCTTTCTCTAACTGGTTGACGAGGTAACTCACCCAGTTCATTTGCATCCCTTTGATGCATTTTCATGCGAGGTCGACGACAAACCCCTTGACCTGCATTGGCCTATTCTTCCTGACGAGCTTACCAGTGATCAAATGGAAAGCTAGGTGCACTGTGCCATTTTGGATGGAGGCTATCTTGTAGCCCTGAGTCCCTTTCTCCGCATCATCGTAGGTTTCTTTTATGCGTTGTGCCAAGGTCTGATTTGCAGCCTTCCCTAGGAAGAAATCATGGGGATCTGGTCCTTGCATGCTTAATCTAGTGATCTGATGGATCAACACCGGATCTACTATGATGCACTGATCCAACCACAGGTAACCACCATGGTAGCATGACAAGAGGAGTTTAACGCATGCATTAACCTCCTTATGTATGCCGAAGTGTGGGATCTTCATCACATTAAGAATGGTGGACCTCGTGATGTCCATAGTCCATGTGATGCTCGCTTGTGTGGTGCGAGCATGCCATAGTTATTGCGGTCTCCTAAGTTGAAGTCATTGATATTCAATTTCATAATTTGTCCTAACTGCAGTCCAAATGCGCATATCCCCTTCGGGAGGTATGTAGTAATCAGTGTATATTCGAAGTCCCTTGGGACACTATCACAAATAACCGTGCCAGCCATAGGAGGGATATAGTCAGGCAGGATTGATGGGATGAGCTTCATGTTTTCCAAGTTGTTGCAATGCTTGCTTCTCTTCTCTTTCGAAGTACTAGAGGGCCCAGATCGACATGCAATAGATGGGGAGGCTTGCACTCCTCTTGTCGATGAGGCTTGTACTCCCACGGACAAGACTTTCTCTTCCTTGAGTTCTACGAGGATTTATTTGACGAATTTTTCCACTGCTCTAAGGTCACCCGACATACACACTCAAGATCAGATATCTCGAGTCGGTGAACAAACAACCAAGGTAGAAAAATGGATGACGAGGTTACAATAAGCACTGCGTGAAAGCGATTAGTTCTCTGTGGGCTTGGATAATCACAATTTGTGAAATTTTCCTCGGTGCAATGCTCGACAGGATAAATAGAAAACATCGTAACAGGCTCCTCCAACTAGTAGGAATATATCGATCAATACAATTCCATCCATTATGGCACAATCCCAATGGTCCAATGGTGAATGTTCTGATAATAACTTTTTTTATCCGTTCTGGAGTGTCGTTCTAATGATTGGGATGCCCCCAACAGTCATATTGCTTCACCGTGGTGAAGTGCCATTCAATTTTATTCTGATATTCTGACGAGGTTCAAGTTATGCAAGCCTTCCTTCTGTGAATTCCTCTTTGGAACCTCCTGCAATTTTTCTAGCTTTTCTTTCTTCTTATTGAGCTTTCTAGCTTCCTTTTCTATGATCTACATCTCTAGATTCCTCTTTCCATTCTTGTTCTTATCTTTTCTTAGCATAGTAACTTCACATTGTTGAGGATCTTTCCAAAGGTTCTAGGATAATACTTCTTCTCTTACTATTTCTAGAGTAGGGGCTCTACTCTCCTGCATGGATAGGTTCTTTAAGCCTTCTTGTGTTCTTTCAACTTTGACAACTAAGTCTCTGGTCCTCAGTTGCTTCGACTTGTCCTCTTATTCTTTTATCAAGTGCGCTATTCTCTTAACCATGAAATCCTTAATTCTTTCTTTTTCTATTCTATAGCTTCCTCTTCTTCTCTCCTTTGGATATGATTTCTCTCAATCCAAGTCTTTCCTAACAAAAGTACAAAGGGAGTGTTTTTCTCATCAAACTTAAGGACCTCGAATTCTTCTTCTGTTGATATTCCATGAGAAACCATAGGTACATGGGCAAGTATTCCACAGAGGGTTATCATCTTTCCTTTAAACAATTCTATTTCTCCCAATGAAGGAATCATAATAGGATTTCCTAATATTTCCCAAGTACTTTCTGTCATAATGTTCACCTGTGTTTCTGCATCCAATACACAGTCTATGTAGAAGTCTCCAATTCTTGTTTCTATGCACTMTTTCTCTTTTAAAATCTMTGATAAACCGATGTCTCTGTGATCATTCAATGTTTCTTTCAYCTGAAATAATATASCCTCTAATTMTTTCTGGTTCTTTAGCATATTCTTAGTCTCTTGACCTTCCTCATGGTCTTCTTGTCTCATGTTCATATTCTTAACTTTAGAAATAATTCTAGGTAAATCTAAAACTTCATGTCCAGTAGCATTACAACAAAGGAAAATAGGACTTCTACTAGGGCATTCCTTAACAAGATGTCATGTTCTTCTGCAATTATAACATAATGTCTATCTTCTCTTTCTCTTAAATGATCCCCAAACTTTCTTGTACTACGCACTGGGATCATAGTGATATACCTACAAAAAATTCTTTCTAGGATCCTGCATCCACTTGTTAGTCCAAAAGTTCTTTCTATGCATAGGGATAACATATCTTTCACTATATTTATCAGATCTATTCATATCATATATTCTTTCTTCTATTTGTGCCCTAGTTTTCAGACTAGGACAAAATTTATCAAATATACCTAGATCCATTCTTTCGAAACAAAAATTTCCACTTATCTTACCTTTATCAGAGAATAAATCCTTAAGATATTACCTTTTTTCTTCAGATCTGATTCCCTTCTTAGCACAGAGCTTCACAAGTCAAGTAAAGTACTGCACACTACAACAATAGATCTATGCATGTAGCTTTCTCTTTTCCCCAGTTCCCAACAATCACAGTTTCAAGTCCCAACAACAGAACCATTTGTTGGCATAGGGGCAGACCTAGGGTTCAATGCTTCAAAATGTCACCAAAAAAACCCTAACTACCGACCCTTTCAGCAACACCTGCGAAGAAGATGGAGTATCACCTGAGGTAGAGGTAGGGGTGGTTGCATGATTCAAGTGTCTACAACGTAGTTGGGACATAGATCTATGATCATAATTCTTTAACAGATCACTTAGAAGTTAACATTCATTTGTCCTTAACCCTTTATTCACATCGCACAGTAATTTCATGCACCTTTAGGCCTTTGATTTTTCCCATATTGATGAGATTTTTCTGCTCTTGTGTCAGAGACTCGATAAATGCCTCAAGAGAGGGAATCATCTAGTTGATTCTAGAGGCAAACCTAACTAAATGAAATGTGGATACAAATATTGAGTATTCTGGACCAAGTTTGGAGATAATGGTCATAACCATTTGTTTCTCCTCCTTAGATTTATCAACCCCACATGGTGATAATCCCAATGTTGCATGGTGATAATCCCAATGGTGATAATCCCAATACTACATGGTGATGACCCTAATGCTGCATGGTGATAATAGATCTAGCTATGAATTGACATACACAGTTGTAGAGAAAATATTAGAAAAGAGAAGCAGCAGAGAAAGAATGGAAGAATTCTCATTAACCAAATGAATGAATGATAATTTACACATGACATACTCTATATAAATCAACTAATTCACACTGGAGGAGAATACAATGCACCATAGTGGTCATATAGAGTGATCTAGAGACACACCAACAATTATGGGAGTAGACTTCCACCTGTTAGCAATCAAACACACTAGCAATTTTTTGAAGAATTATGCCTAATATTGCAGGGAAATTTTGACTGCCTTCCCAAACTCCAAATGCTGATTTGAAAGTACCATTGGAAAGATTAGGATTTCTAGATGTCAATCGACTATTCAATCATGTAAACTAGACTCTCCACGACTTAGAAATTCGATTTTTCATAAGGCAATTTATTTCTGGAAAACCTACCTTTTCGGTGGTTTAGGGGAACATGAGGACTATTCATTAACCACTGAAAGTCATGCTTTCGGTAGTTAATCCACCCAGAAGTATTCTAAGTTAACCACCGAAAGCCTGTAATGACCAGAATACTTGAAATTTCACCCAGATCAGGAATTTTTGAATCAGAATGAGATGAAACCTCTTGGAATAGACAGGCGGTGAATTATCAAGTCAGATCCAATGGTTACTTTGATGGATAAGGCAAAGAAGAGGTGTTTTAATCAAGTTTGGTACATTTTTCAAAGGCAAAAATATAGGGTTTTTTCTCAACTTAGCAAATTCGAATTCTATCTTTTAAAAGAGTCATCAAACAGCCTTGGGAGGCTAATCTACACTGCATCAGGACTCTACTACCTCTGAAGACCATCATATATGGGATTAAACTCATTTTGAGGATCTTTCCTTATTTATTGAAAATATAGTTTGATTTTCTGTTTTTAGTAAATCAGATCCATTCTTTCAAGATCTAGATAATGCATTGTAAATCTATAAAGATGAAGGTAGAATAGGAACTATAGGTTCGTTTTGGAGTTCTACATGCTACTGTTTTGTAAGAAGACACTTTCTTTAATATATCAGCCAACAAGTTTCTTTCTTTTGTTACTGTCAGACCTTCTTTATCTATGTCTATGATTATGAGTGGAATTAGTTCTTTTGTCTCTATTTAATGATCCTGGTAACTATCATCTTACTTTTGGTTATTAAGCAAGAATCACAAGCATCCTTGGCTAGTTTGTTGACCCATCATATATATGGTTTTATGTATGTTCTGGTTGATTGATTAGTTTTCTCATCCATCTGTTATTCAAACCTATCTGACAATAGCTCTTGAAGGCCTTGTGTTGCATGATTGTAGTTAAGACTGTCTTGCGAATATAACTCAGAGTTTCAGATATTCATCTTGATCCAAAACCCCAACCCATTATTGAGAAAATAGTTCCCAAAAAGATTGAGTTACCAGGCATCTCTGACTTACAGCCTAGGAGAGTTTCCTGGAGTGATAAAAAATTGGCACCATTACTGAGGAGAGGAGATCGAAGCTCAGCTTTCTTTGGAGACGACATAGCTCCAGCTTTGATGATAGACAAAGTCTGGACATCATTTGGTTGTAATCATCTATCTGGTGACTCCATGAAGGGCGAATAAAGTGGCGATTCCATTGTTCAGAAATCTGCTGGTGACTCCATTGGTATGAAATGGAAAAGATCTTAGCTAAGAGGTATGGTTTCTGTGCTTTTTTAGATATATTCAGTTTTCCACATCCAGTGTCGACTATAATTGAATGGGATGATTATCTTCTGAGATTCAGAGGAAGCAAGAATGATCATCCCGGTGAGCACTTATTCAATTTTCATAAGTGCATGCTTGAACATGGTTTTGTTCACGAAGATGTATTGATCAAGCTGTTCAAATTTTCTTTAGAAGAAAATGCTCGTGAATGGTGTCAATATCTTCCTAATGTTAGTATCCATTCTCTGAAGGATTTTCATGAGGCTTTCAATTCATATTACGAGAAGTTTTACTCAGCTGATCTTATTTTTGATAATTGTTGTAAAGAATCTACATTCCACATCCAACATTCAGTTAGTATTTCTTCTGATTGTGAATATGTTGGTTATAGTCATATTGTGGACACATTTGTCATTGATTCAAATGTCTCTTATAGTTTTGACTATGGGATTAAGGAGGCTTCAGATTTTGATAAAGAAGTTGCTAATATGAATTCAGTATCCCAACAAATTCAGAAGTAGATGTTCTTGCCTTTACCATCGATACCCATCATTCTTGATCTGGAATCTGCAACAAATATCAAACAATTCATGATTAGTACAGAAATCAGTCTACAACCATTTTCAGATTTACAGATAGCTGAAAGTGCCAGCCTTCATGGGAAAGAGAATACCCAGAGATTTTTTTATTTTCAGATCAAACAACAGGAAGAGGTTTTTCTTTACAACTTCGTTGATCCTTTTGATGTTTATTGCAAGTCTTTGAGTAGAAAAAATGTCAATCTATTTTTGAAGGAAGGTTGGTTCTGCTGCCCTTTCAAACTCCATTTTTGTATGCTATTGTTTCTAATATTTTTCAAGTCAAGATCAAGCATGATATCAGTAAATCAGTTTCTTACTTGGGTGCATTGGAAATTCAATTTTACTTGATCAATCTGCCTCTTCTGGTTAGAGTAGGAATGGATATAAAATAAGCTCATCATCGAGCATGAGATCCTTTTCAGTCTAGTAGTTTGCAACAGGAACTTGTGTTCAACATTTTATTACAGTTTGAATAAGTTGTAGAGATGGATGAGGAGATTTGAGCAAATGGCATTGTATGTTGGCCTTGATGTAGTCTAGAGAAGGGATCTTATCATCCTTTCTTCTCTACATATGCGATTTATAAATTCCCTCTGTTTATTTTTGTTATTCTTGACTGGTTTTGTTTATAAGTTCTAGATTGGAACAAAAGACCAATAGGACATTGTGGGTCTTAACGGGGTGTGTATATGCCATGAATATTAAATTCTTCAGTATCTAAAAGAGGCCCAATATTGTTTGCAGTCCTATACTAAGAATCAGTTGCTTGGTTATGAAGGAGAAACAACTATGTACGCTCAACACCATGAAATGCATCACCAGATAGTGGTGGTTTTGAATAGCCCTGAACTGTTAAGGGGTGCAAACATTCGTCAGTGACATAAATGCAAGTAGTGGTAGCTCTACATTTTTTGACCCTTGTATTACGAGGTTCTTCATTCATGCCTTCCAATACTCCATCAAGTATTTGTATGGACATAATTTATAAAATATGTTGTCAGACCTACAACTGGTATATCAAGGATTGGAGATGTTGATGTTATTTTCTCATTATTTGTTGGGCGCTTAAGAACTGGTTTGTTGTCTATCACCCTCATTATATCTTACTACCCCACATATATCTCACATAAAGTCCACACATGAGAAGAATTTGGAAAATGCGGTGAAGTTTCCCCCTCAAACTGAAAGGGAGTTTCTTCATCCAAAAGTTCCAACTTCAGTATATGGCTTTGTCCCTTCAGATCACCCTTTTTCCTGTCCTAATGAGGGTTGTGACAAATTCTACATACATGAGTATAAATTAAATCTTCATTTCAAAAGAGAACATGCAGGTTATGCTTTTAAAGAAAATGGAAGGCATAGTATTGATAGTGAAGATAAAATGGATTAAGGAAGAGACATCTTCAAGAAGGCATAGAAGAGAGCAAAAACCAGACCTGTAAAAAGACTGGAACATCATCAATACAGCCAAAATCTTCTCAGTATAAATGAAGTAAGGAATTTTTTTTGAGTTTCTGAAGTTTTGTTACAGCCTTTGGTGTCTTAGGCGACCAAATGATTGTTCATTAGCTACCAAAAGGTAGAGCTTTTGGAAGTTAACGTTTTCAAATTTTGTCTCTTTAACTACTAAAAGCACAGAAACAGGGCCAAAAACGCACATGCTGCTTCTGTGTCTTCCCAGGTGGAGGTTTAGACTTGTGGCGGGAACGTCTGACATTAAGCCCGTGATCATATAGAAAGATTCCAAATGTAGTGAACCTTAAGCATCTGCAACTGGTGCATGTGACCACTTCGAGCTCCCTATTATTTCACACGATTTTCTTTCTGTCGTGCTTCGCGCTTGTGTTGGGAAAAGATAGTTTGTTCCAAATGAATCGAGACTGGAATGGAATGACTTTCTTTGCACTTGCATTTATTCATTGGGATCTACAAGAAGCTAGCTTGTGGGCATGTCTACCATCCAGAGTGTTTGGAGAAGATGACTTCTGAAGCTAATCATATTTCATAACAGATCAGAGACTGTATACAGATCATCAGGAGAATGGCCACGAATTTTGGGATGTCAATACTAAGATTGATTGGAATGTGGTTAATTTCCCCTTACATCATGCATTTAGTCCGAGCATTATTAATCAGCTCAAACAACCTGTAAATCTCTTATCCAAACTCGCTATCAGAGCTCCAGATCTGTTCAAGGTGGCTAAGAATAGTCGCAACTCCAGTTTGACAAGCGAATTTATCATCCAGGTGTGCATTTCAATTAAAAAATTGTTTTAATCTTGGCTCTGTATGATTAATACTTGAATTGCTCTCAAAGCGTATTTTCTAGTTGATTGAGTCACAGTTCTATTAATAAGTCAAATTCTTACTTGAATTCTGCCTAAACTGACTGGAGTTTACCTACAATCACTGAAGATCTAAGGTTTGATTCTTGTTTGAACTCCAAATCTTACCAATAGCCATTGAGTTTATTCTCAATCATACAATGGTTAATTAGCTTGAATCAAGTGTTAAACACTGAGTTTGTCCTTCGTCCTCAATTGCACTCCTGGTTACATATTTGGTCATTGAGTTAACTCATAGGTTGAAACCTTGATTCAATTTATTACCTAAAATCACTCTATTTGTTGAGTCACGGTCTGTTGTTAGGTCATACCATTAAAATTGACATATACTCCTTGATTCGAGTCTTTCCTAAATGTCTCATGTTGTTGATAAACTAGAAAACTATTAATAAAGTTATGCTTTCGTGTCGAGTCACACTCTTTGACTCAAGATCCATCTGTTCATCAATTACACACATAATCCCTGGGTTTGAGGGACACATCAACAGTTAATTATGGAAAAGTCTAGACCATATTTGAGGGCCGAAATTGATGGAGTTTGGTATCTGGAAGCCCATCCAAATGTAGCAGAGTTTTTTAAACAAGCAGGAGTATTTTCATACTATGAAAAGTTGACAAGTTTTCATCAACAGGTGGTCGAGTCCTTTGGAATTTCATACGATGGAAGGTCTTTTAATACAGGGAAGCATGAATTTATCATAGATGAAGCTTCTATTGCAGCATTTACAGGTCTTCCCAGAACAGGAGACTGCTGGTTTAAATACACAGTGCCATCAAATATTAAATTCTGGTCTTATCTATTACCCATTCACAAAGACTTGATTTGGAAGAAGGACATTCCAATGTCCTTTCTGGAACCTCAGTGGTAGGCATTGCTGAAAGAAATTTTTGTATATATCACTTGTAAGGGACGATACAACAGAGTAATGATTTATCATTTTAAGCTTCTAAATCATTTTACAGGTAGAGAACCCATCGATCTACCTTTCTTCTTTCACAAAATTATTACTAAAATGGCCAGAGAAGTTAAAGCCAAGCCTACTAAGGTTGCTAGTAGACTATCTCACCAAGGGATTATTACCCTTCTTGTCAAAGAAGCTTTGAAGAAGAAATAGGTTGATTGGGGTTTCTTTCTCTTTTGGAATGAATTTCAAACTGAGGGACCACCAGAAGAAGAAGATAAAAATATCAGTGGCAGGAAGACAATCACGCCTAAAAGCAGTCAGAGAAAAAGGAGAGCTATATCACCTTTACCACAGCATGAAGAACCTCCTTCATCCAAAATGAAAAGATCAAAGAGGAAGTTGCATTTTGTCAAGGCAAAAGATGTACCTATAGAGGGTAATCCACTCAACTTACCCTATTCTGACTCAGATCCAGAAACAGAGTAGAAAGATGAGCCTGGTACACAACAACAACCTACAGAGGGTGAACAGTATCCTGATCTTCCTACTCCTACACCTGTAGAGGAGCAGGGACCTATAGAGATAGGACAATCTTCTACTGAACCTACTGTATCTAAATCCAACAAGATAAATCAGTTGTTGAAAGAGTTGTACAACTTGAAATATTCAGAAAAACAAGTCAAGTTGAAAAATGCACAGCTCTTGGATAGAACCGTTGAGCTTTATGAAAAGAGCCAAGAAATCAAACAAAAACATAAGAAAACAATTGAAAGAAAATGCAACTTTATACAGGAAACTCAGGCTTCATAGGCTACAACTGAAGGAACAGACAGTCCCAACAATCAGGCCACTAGGGTTGGAAACCCTTGCCAAAATTGTCAGCTCCATGGAGGGAGAAATACAAGTTGAAACACATCATGATGAAGTTACAAGTCCAGTCAGAGAGAAGGGGGCCTCTTCCAAGAAGCTGTGAAGTCGTTTGCAACAGTAATATAGGTAATTGAAATTTTGAAATTTTGATTTCTAAAAGTGTTTCACCTTTCGGTGGTTTAGGCGAGTGATGCAGGAGCATCGCCAACACGACAAGTGAGCCAGCGTGGAAGCGGAGGACAGCTGGACAAGCCAGCACAAATTTTGAAAACACTTTGGAATTGTTGCACAAATCTTAAATGAGCCATTAATATGAGGCGCACTTGTATATTGTAAATGGACCTTGAGTGGATAGCTCTCGTCCTTAGTATATAGATGACATTTAAAGTAGTAAATGTAAAGTAGATAGAATTTAATTCTAGACTAGACAGTTGTAGAGCGCAAGAGGGAAACGGGATATAGACACCCTCATTATGCATTGTAACAAGATAATTGAATTCTGGAGTAGTAGAGGAAGAGAATGCAGAGAGCTATGTAAAAACACCCATGTACAAACATTTGAATTAATAGAAGAAAGATTTGATTAAAATTCATGGTTTGTGTTATTCTCTGTGTATTGAGGTTGATATGCTCATGAATGTTTTCTTCCAGTTATACATTTTCTTTTATATGATGTGTATATGATTTCATGCTTGAATTGAAGTCTGAAAGAGTGAAGGAATGAGTTTCAATTGTTTCTCTATTTGAGCCAGAGAATTCCTGCAAGGAGTGCAGTTGAATTTTCCGCAAGGAGTGCGTTGATAGAGGGTTTAGATATAGATAGATATTGTTCTCATTCATCCCAGAAGTGTAGCTAGGCATAGGAGCCATGCAAGAAGTGCACAGGCCAGGGGAAGTCTCAGAGTTGCAAACCTGAGAAAAGTGTTTAGGGACTGCTGCTGCAGGTGTGTGCAGAGTCGAAGTATTCAAATACTCGAAAGTGTTTGAAGGTTGCCACAAGAAGTGTGAGCAAGGGGTTTCTTTCTGAGAACTTAAATCCGTGGGAAAAGATCAGGAAGGATAGGTCTTTGAGTTGTTGAAGAATGACGCAGACAAGTTGTGCCTTGAAGGTTGGTAATAAGCGTTGTAAGTTACGCGTAGGGGGACGAGTTCCGCAGAGGAACACTTAATCATTTACAAGAATCATCAAAGAAGGAAACAAATGGTCGGTATTTTTCAAGGAGAATTTTCGATAATATGAGGGCTATTAGATCTTGTAGAGGTGCAGGGGAGATACAGCATCATAGTCTCTAGAGGTTCAAAGCTTAGGAGGAGAAGAGTCATTGATCGGGGCCACGGGGACTGTTGGATCTATACGTATATCATGTATTGGGGTTTCGTAGATCGAAACTCCAAATTATTGTAACAGGAATCACGATATTGCGATACGCGATATCCCGACATTTGAAGGACAGTGTGTGGGCCACAGCAGAGTCGGCGGGTGGAGGACAAGTGGCATGAGCCATCATGGTTTCGCAGCAATAAGTCCCGAACATTCGACATCATGATTCGTGATCCTGTGAAGTCTGAAGTCCCGACGAGGTGACGGGACCATTGAAAATTCAAAGCTGCGAGCTCATCGGAGTTTCGGCATATCGGGACTTGGGAATCAGAGAACCGAGTTTCTAGACACCGTGAGTACCGATATCCTGATAGAGAAAGTCCTGATAGGAGAAGGGAAAGGTCAGCGCTGACTTATATCGGCGTTTGGGGACTCGTAGTATCAACACCCGACCACTAACCTTTGGATTCGCGAAGTCACGAGTTCTGATTTCCTGATAAGTAAAAAGGAGGGGGAATATCGTGAAGAGATTTGTGGGTGTAGATTTTCTGATAGGGAAATAGAAGGACCGGTTAGTGTTCTTCGGGCCGAGGAAAGAGAAGATCCTGTGAGCGGGCGTGCCTACTGGTGTGACTGCGTCAGTTTTGGTATCAGAGCATATTTCTTGCTTGTATATTTTAGGCAGGAGTAGGTAGAAGGAGATAAAAGAGCACTCTGATACACGTCAGTTTGGTAGCAGAGATCAGAAAGACTCTTTGCTTTCTGTAGTAGAGAAGATAAGGGAATTCGCCATGCCGCCGAGAAGAGATAGGAAATCACCTGATCCAAAGGATAGGGAAGTGCAATGAAGAAGAGGCAGGCAGATGGAAAACCCAGAAATGGAGAGAAAGATGTGTGATGTATGAGCTAGACTCGAAGACATGGAGACAACACAAAGATGCATATCTAGTGCAGGGGATCTAAGTGATTCTAAAAATGAAGCTGAGGCTGAACGTGAAGAGGAATTTGCAGCCAAAGATGCAGCTAATGAACATCTAATCAAAGCTATTTCCAGGATGGGTGCAAAGGCAAAGATGGACATTCCATTTTACGAGGGAAACTTGGATACATAGGAGATTCTAGACTAGATTAGAGCTCTAGACACATACTTTGACTATGAATATGTCGAGGAGGATAAGAAAGTCAAGCATGCAGTCACAAGATTGAAAGTACATGAAGCATTTTGGTGGGATGAACTACAAGATGACAGACGCTGCAAGGGCAAGCAAAAGATCAAAAGCTGGGATAGTATGATTGCGAAGATGAAGGCGAAATTCATCCCCTGGGATTATCAAATTACTATGTTCAGGAGAATGCAGAACTTGAGACAGAAACTGATGACAGTGAAGGAATACAAAGAGGAATTCTATCGACTGAACATCAGAGCAGTTCATCGGGAGAGCGATGATGAAAATTTTTCCAGATACATGAATGGCCTGAGATATGATATCCAGGATGAGATGAGCATGGTAACCATCTGAACGGTGGAATATGCTTATCAGATGGCTCTGAAAGATGAAGAGAAGCTGAGCCGAAAGAAGATTCAGAGGGGCTGAGGCAGAAGTCATCCCAGAGGCAAAGCAGTTGCCCAGGACAAATACCAAAATCCCAAGGAGGAATGGAAGAAACCTCAGACTCGTGCAGAGAGAGGTGGAACCTCACAGCAGGGGCCATATGTTGAACAAAGAAGTAGCATAATGAACAGAGAGGAGATTATGCTGACAACAACACTTTTCCTCATACTAGAGGTAGAGGAAGAGGAAGAGGTGGAGTGATCACATGCTTCACATGCGGAAAGAATGGGCACAATTCTTATGAGTGTCCAGAGAAAAAAAAGGAAACTGGGGAAGCTCACATCGTTGAGGCGCAGAGGTGAAATGTTGAGGCAGAAGACGCTAAAGGTGGAAGATCTCTCATGATGCAGAAAGTCCTTTTGACACCTGAGAAGGAGGTGGAAAGTTCAGTCCAAAGGACCAAACTTTTTAGAACTTCTTGCAAAACCAAGGATAGGGTATGCAAGGTCATTGTAGACAGTGGTAGCACGGATAATCGCGTTTCTACAGAGATGGTAGAGAAGCTAGAGCTGGAGACGACTGATCATCCAAGCCCATACAAAGTTTCGTGGCTACAAAAAGGACACTAGGTAACTATTACTAAACAATGCTTGGTTGAATTCAAGATAGGTGGATATAATGATAAGATCTTATGTGATGTTATTCCCATGGATGTTTGTCATCTATTGCTGGGTAGACCATGGAAATATGACAAAAATGTGATTCATGATGGGCGAATGAACACATACACCCTGGAGAAGAATGGGAGGACACACATGTTGCTTCCGATTAAGGATAAGGAGGTGAAGCCAGAATTAAGAAACACAGTACTTCTCATGAGTGGGAAGGAACTTCTTAATGAGGTTAAGAAGAAGGAGGATCCACAGTTCATTGTGGTCAGAAAGATGAGGATTGTTCTGACTAGCACAAGAGTGGATGATTTACCAGAAGAAGTTCAAGAACTGCTGGAAGAGTTCGCTGACATCATAGTGGACAAACTACCTCGTTCATTTCCACCGGTCAAGAGTGTGAGTCATCATATTGATCTCATACCAGGAGCTAGTTTTCCAAACAAAGCCGCGTACAGATTAACGTTGCAAGAGAATGAGGAGGTTAAAAGGCAAGTCCAGAAGTTGTTGGAAAAAGGGTTAGTCAGGTAAAGTTTGAGCCCGTGTGTTGTTCCAACAGTACTCAGTCCAAAGAAATATGGAGGCTGGAGGATGTGTACTAACCTGAGGGCGATTAACAAAATAACCATCAGGTACAGATTTCCATTGCCAAGAATGGATGATCTGATGGATTGCTTGAGCGGAGCAAGGTACTTTTCAAAGATTGATTTGAAAAGTGGATATCACCAGTTTTGAATGAGAGAAGGCGATGAATGGAAGACAACATTCAAAACAAACGAGGGTTTGTATGAATGGCTTTTTATGTCATTTGTCTTAACAAATGCGCCAAGTTCCTTGAGGTTGATGAACGAAGTCCTAAGGGAGTTCATCGGGAAATTTTTCATCGTGTACTTGGATGACATATTGATCTATAGTAAGACAGTGGCCGAACATCTGAAGCATTTGGCTACAATGATGCAGAAGCTACAATAGGAGAAGCTATTGATAAATATGAAGAAGTCCTCATTCATGAAGATAGAGCTCATTTACTTGGGGTTTTTTATTTCTGCAAATGAGTTGAGGATGGATCCAGATAAGGTGGAGGTAATCAAGAATTGGCCATCATCGAGGAACATATTTGAGGTGAGAATCTTTCACGGTTTGGCTAGTTTCTACCAAAAATTCATCAGGAATTTTAGTGGAATTAGTGCAGCGATGATGGACACAGTGAAGAAAAGACATAAGTCTTTTCACTGGATAGCAGAAGCTGAGAAGAGTTTCAATCTGTTGAAGAGGAAGATTACAGAACAACCGGTTTTGGTGTTACCGAATTTACTGAAGACATTTCAGGTGAAATGTGATGCAAGGGGGTTTGCAATCGGGGTAGTCTTAAGTCAAGAAGACAGAGCAATCACATATTTTAGTGATATTGAAATACTCCACGTACGATAAGGAATTTTATGCTATCATACAGGAATTAAATAAATGGAGGCATTACTTGATACCCAAAGAGTTTGTTTTGTACAGTGACAATCATGCACTGCAGTTTGTGACCCAACAGGAGAAGTTGAATCAGAAACATGTGAAATGGGTTGAGTATATGTAGAATTTCACTTTTGTGATTAAACATATTTATGGTACTGCTAACAAAGTTGTTGATTCTTTGAGCAGGAAGTGTTTATTGTTGCAGGAGTTCTGAGTCAACACATTGGGTTTTGATGATCTCAGGGACATGTACGTAGAAGATCATGATTTCAAGGAAGTGTATGGAGCAGCTGAGAATATAGTTCTCAGAGATAGAAGCCCATGGATAAAATACATTATCCAGGAAGGATTGTTGTTCAAAGGAAATCAACTGTGTATTCCAAATTGCTCGATGAGGGAGAATCTGCTGAAGGAGAAACACAGTGGTGGATTGGCAGGACATTTCAGTCATGACAAAACATTCGCAAAGATGAGCGAATCATACTTTTGGCCAGGAATGCGAGCGGATGTCAAAATATTTGTGGAAAGATGCAAAATTTTCCAGCATTCAAAGGGAAGAAAGTAGAATGCGGGATTCTATCAACCATTTCCCATACCAGAGAGGCCATGGGATGTGATTAGCATCGATTTTGTATTGGGATTGCCAAGGACGCAAAGAGGATTTGATTCAGTCTTTGTGGTAGTGGATAGGTTTTCCAAGATGGCACATTTTATCCCATGCTAGAAAACCAGTGATGGGACTCACATCGCAAATCTGTTTTTCAAAGAGGTCGTTCGACTTCACGGCTTACCCATAAGTATAGTTTCGGATAGAGATACAAAGTTCGTGGGACATTTCTGGAGGACACTGTGGAAGAAGATGGGGACTAACTTGATGTTTAGTTCTGCCTATCATCCTTAGATGGATGGGCAAACAGAAGTGGTGAACAAAATTCTGGGAGACTTGCTGAGAAGCTTGGTGACAGAGCACCACAGCTAGTGGGATAGTATATTTCCGCAGACAGAGTTCACGTATAATGACTCAGTAAACAGGAGCACAGGCCAGAGTCCATTCTAGATTGTATATGGTATGCAACCTAGAGGAGTTTCTGAACTAAGAGATTCAGAACAGACTGCGACTAGCAACGCTAGTGCCAAAGAGTTCACAGAGGTGATGAAAGAACTTCACAGTCAGATGAAGGAGCGGTTGCAGAATTCAAGTCAAGAGTATAAACACAGAGCAGATCAGCATAGGAGACAACTTTAGTTTGAGGTTGGAGATCTAGTTCTGGCACATTTGAGGAAAGAAAGGTTCTCGAGAGGAACATACAATAAGCTGAAGATGAAGAAAATTGGACCCTGCAAGGTCTTAAAATTTTTTGGGGTGAATGCTTATGATATTGAATTACCCGATGGGATTGGAATTTCTCCAATATTCAATATCTCATATTTGTACCCATATAAAGCTGGAGAAGCAGAGATTGGAGATGAGCAACCAGTGATCCAGTGGATGAAACAAATACCAGTTGTAGAGAAACCATAGATGGAGTGCATACTGGACAAGAGAGTGAGTAAGAGGACCAGGCGGAAGCAGTACTTTGAGTATCTGGTCAAATGGAAGAACCATCTAGTTGAAGATGCCAGCTGGGAGACTGAAGAAGAAATATAGAAACATGGACAGACCATGCAGGATCTCATGGATAGGAGCCCATGAATGTTTCCAACCAATGGAGTATGATGCAGGAGCATCACCAACACGACAAGCGAGCTAGCGTGGAAGCGAAGGACAGCTGGACAAGCCAGCAAAAATTTTGAAAACACTTTGGAATTGTTGCGCAAATCTTAAATGAGCCATTAATATGAGGCTCACTTTTATATTGTAAATCGACCTTGAGCGGATAGCTCTCATCCTTAGTAGATAGATGAAATTTAAAGTAGTGTGTGGGCCACAACGGAGTCAGCGAGTGGAGGACAGGTGGCACGAGCCATCGGGGTTTCACAGTGAGAAATATCGAACATTCGACATCAGGATTCACGATCCTGCAAAGTCTAAAGTCCCGATGAGGTGACGAGACCATTGAAAAGTCAAAGCCGCGAGCTCATCGGAGTTTCGGCATATCCGGACTCGGAAATCGGAGAATCGAGTTGCTTGACACCATGAGTGCCGAGATCTCGATAGAGAAAGTCCCGATAGAAGAAGGGAAAGGTCAGCGCTGACTTATATCGGCATTCGGGGACTCATAGGATCAACACCCGACCATTGACCTTTGGATTTGCGAAGTCGCGAGTTCCAATTTCCAGATAAGTAAAAAGGAGGGGGAATCGTGCAAAGAGATATGTGGGTGTAGATTTCCCAATAGGGAAATAGAAGGACAGGTTAGTGTTCTTCGGGTCGAGGAAAGAGAAGATCCTGTGAGCGAGCGTGCCTGTGGGTATGGCTATGTCAGTGAGCCTGTGAGTGCTCATTAACCACCGAAAAGGGGTTCTTTCGGTGGACAAGTGCTTAAATATGGACACAGTTAACCATCGAAAGCTGTGATTACCAGAATACTCAAAATTTTGCCCAGACAGAAGTTTTTCTCAACCAAACATCCTGAAAATAGCTTCTAAAGATGCATATTGAATTTACACATCAAATTATAGATCCATATTTGATAAAAAATATGTTTGAAGAGGTGCCAAAGTCAGATTAGACACCTATTTTTGGGGCACAAAATCAGTTGTTTTTTCCAAAGATAGCAAATTCAATTCTATCATGATCAAAGTACATCTACAAGCCTTGAAGGGCTATCTGCACACATCAGAGGATCTAAAAATGCTTTGTATCTGAAGCTGCTAGAAAACGAAAAGTCAAAGAGCTCAAGCTACCTACAATACTCTTATTTCAAGATTGAAGTTATCCTAGAATTTTCAAAATCACGGTTACATATCTCACCATCCTGCCTATGTCCAACACCTCTCTTCTCAATAAAGAGATTGTCACAACAGATGCTATGTTGATGTGCAAATAACATTTCCAGGGGAATTTGAAGCATACATGTTACAAATAAAGAAGATTGTGAAAGATAACAACAAACTTTGGAGAATAGCCAGATGATACATTAAGCTGAATGACTCCATGGCCCAATAATAAAGGCACAAGGTCTGCCAGGTTCTTGGAGACCTCACAGGGAGGTATCCATCCCACTTGGAGCCAGTGTTAGCGATCAAATGCATTAGCAATTTTTTGAAGAAGTATGCCTAATATTGTAGGGAATGTTTTACTGCCTTCTCAAACTCCAAATTCCAATTTCAAAGTACCATTGGAAAGCTTAGGATTTCTAGATGTCAATTGACTATTCAAGCATGTAAAACGAACTCTCCACGACTTAGAAATTTGATTTTTCCTAAGGCAGTTTATTTATGGAAAACCTGCCTTTTCGGTGGTTTAGGCGAATAGGACAACTGTTCATTAACCACCAAAAGTCATGCTTTCGGTAGTTAATCCACACAGAAGTCTTCTATGTTAACCACTGAAAGCCTGTAATGACCAGAATACTTGAAATTTCACCCAGATTAGGAATTTTTGAATCAGAATGAGATGAAACCTCTTGGAATAGACAGGTGGTGAATTATCAAGTCATATCCAATGGTTACTTTGATGGATAAGGCAAATAAGAGGTGTTTTAATCAAGTTTTGTACATTTTTCAAAGGCAAAAATATAGGGTTTTTTCTCAACTCAGCAAATTCAAACTCTATCTTTTGGAAGAGTCATCAAACAACCTTGGGAGGCTAATCTACACTGCATCGGGACTCTACTACCTCTGAATACCATCATATGTGGGATTGACCTCATTTTGAGGATCTTTCCTTATTTCTTGAAAATATAGTTTGACTTTCTATTTTTAGTAAATCAGATCCATTCTTTCAGGATCTAGATAATGCATTGTAAAGCTATAAATCTGAAGGTAGAATAGGAACTATAGGTTTGATTTGGAGTTCTACATGCTACTATTTTGTAACAAGACACTTTCTTTAATATATCAGCCAGCAAGATTCTTTCTTTTGTTATTGTCATACCTTCTTTATCTATGTCTATGATTATGAGTGGAATTAGTTCTTTTGTCTATGTTTAATGATCCTGGTAACTGCCATCTTACTTTTGGTTATTAAGCAAAAATCACAAGCATCCTTGGCTAGTTTGTTGACCCATCTTATATATGGTTTTATGTATGTTCTGGTTGATTGATTAGTTTTCTCATCCATCTGTTATTCAAACCTATCTGACAATATCTCTTGAAGGCCTTGTGTTGCATGATTGTAGTTAAGACTGTCTTGTGAATATAACTCAAAGTTTCAAATATTCATCTTGATCCAAAACCCCAACCCATTATTGAGAAAATAGTTCCCAAAAAGATTGAATTACTAGGCATCTCTGAATTACATCCTAGGAGAGTTTCCTGGAGTGATAACACCACCTATTCTAGTCTCTCAGGAATTTATGGGAGTAGACTTCCACCTAGTATAGTCTCTTAGGAAGTTACGGGAGTGAATTGCCACCTAGTTTGAGTTATCTATTCTATCAGTCTTCAATTAACTAATTGAAACATAGTGAAGTGAGGAGGAGATCAGGGAATCATGAGTAATGCGCTATTCTGGTGATGATCCCAAGGAAAATGTTCATTAGTTGGTGATGATCCCAATGATGCATAGTGATAATCCCAATGTGGCATCTAGACTCCAGTCAACTGATCAAACTGAAGAGAATATTCTCCCTAAATTATAGGAGACTGAATAATGACTAATGAACATAAGGAAAACCTTAGAAAAAACAAATCCTAGGTGTGTTTGAAGTATCTCCAACACCAAACCAATGACGATCTCCTCTGAAGAGGTCTCTTGTATTAACTTCGTACCACCAGGATGTATTATCCGTATATTCCACATTTAAAATGGGAGTTGGCCAAGTGAAGGGCCATTTATTGATGCGTGTAATAATATATATAAGCTAGGTTCAGGATGGCGACCATACAACATGAGCTGGAGAGGGTGTGTGACCATTGATTGACACCCAAATCGAGAATGCCAGTATATTATATTATTATGCTATGCCTTTTTGATTTGGTTTGTAACGATTTAGTGGATTTTGACCTTTATTGAAATTTAAATTTCTTATGTCCCTAGGGGACATATAACATTGACTTTGACCTATTAATTAAACCATACATTTATTAAAATTTTGTGTTTTTAAAGTTTAGCAAAAGGATTATTTTTTTTGTATTTTTTATGATTTATTTCATAATTATTTTTTAGCCCATTGATTGGCTCTGGAGTGGTGACATTCTTTATTTGATAAGGGGGTGGGAAAGACAAAATTGTTTCAACATCATTTTGTGTAGGTTTCATACATGTTATTTGTGAGTGCATTCACATCCCATGTTTTGTTTGATCTGAAATGGATCTGAACAAAAAATGAATGGTTGTAAGACTTAATACTCATAAGAAATTGAACAATTAATGCTCAAGTTTGAAGAAAAAGAAAAGATGATGCAAGCATTACAAAAATAAATTAAATGAAAGAAAAGAAAGGGGAAAATAAATAACTGAGGAAAAGAAAATGAAGTAGGAGAGAAAGTTGGGGAATGGGAAATGAAAGGAGAAGGGTTCTTGGCCTTCCCATTACCCCCATTTGTTCCTATATTGTTTTGTAATTGGACTCACAAATGATATTTTGGCTGAAAGGAGAGGATGTGAAGAAGATAATCCTGGATATGTAAATTATTGAATGGAACTAAGAGCCATGACCCTGCAACCTACATTGTATAATGAAATTGTCGAAACAAATATTGAACAATCATTTTAAGGTGGTTTTCCCATTTCGATTTCAAGGGTAAAATCTATGTGTTCATTATGAATAATTGTTGTGTCTATGGTGTGTATTACTGCATGTAATATTTAGTAATTCCTCCTGGTTTGTTCGATTGATTATTATATTGAATTAGTGGGCATTTTAATTTGTGGTCTCTTTGAGTCAATGTGGGCAATTTCTAACATTTCCAAATGCGTTAACCCTGAGGAATGTTGAGTTCTCATAGCCACAACCATTTTCCTTAACCAATTGATTCATTCCCTTATATATATATATATATATATATATATATATATATATATATATATATATATACAATCTTTGTTATACATAACATCAATGAAATGCAATGAATATAACATGATTGTTATATATAACATCAAATGAATATGGCTTTTGCAATTTTCTAGTTAATTTTTATTCCTGTTTATTTATAATTAACAAATCTCTCCCTCCTCAAGCCATTAGGCATTTTATGGGTCATATGCTTCGTTCAAACCATGACAACGATTTTTTTGTAAACTCCAAGCTTAAAAACCGGTGTGGAGTCTCATTTTATAGCCATCTATTTTCATTTTGATACTTTCTTAGGTGGTATTTTTGCTAATCCATTAGTCTATAAACTCCATTTTGTGGTTGTTTCATCCCATTCCTTCCATAAAAAAGTTACTCTTAAATGTAGTCTTAAATGTTAGGAATAAGTGATTTGGAGTTTGCAAGATTGATCCAATAAACATTGGAAGCAATTGCATGAGAATGCTAGCACTACTATTAATTTATTATTGGCAATTATAATTGTTGAACTATATAGAGACCATAAGAAGATTGACTAGTTGGCAACTGAATAGTCCTGAGAAATATTAAAATATATATAGATAACATGTGTGGGAAAATGAATTGAATTGCTTGCTTTATTTTTCACTAATTTCATTGGAGCATGTGTGAGTCAAATTGGCACTTGAAACAAAGCATTGAAAACAAAAAATAACATAATCTTTGAAGAAGCATAGACATTTAGGGCCTACTTGCATGATGATTAGAAATATATGAAATTGAGTCCAAAGGCCTAATTGTAATTTCATTATCATATGGATGTTTCATATGTCGATTACACCAAAGACAAAAGGCTTATAATCAATCTTGAGCAGAGATAATTGAGCACAAATTACATTTCCATAGAGGATCCACACTGGTGAGATGTGTGGGATATAAGTCCCACATTTATGGATCATATTGATATCAAAGTATTTGAATCCTTGGTTGTGATGTAATTGACAAAACTTTGAGAAGAAAGAAGACTCAACATGGGTAAAGCACAAAAAAGAGAAATGTTGGAATACCTACAATCCATCAATGTGTAGATTCAATAAGAAAACATCCACTTGAAGGAGAACGTACACATGTTTGACCATAAGATAGGAAATTTGGAAAAGGATATTGAGACATTTGTAGGACTACTATCATTTCTAAATAATATTTGTTTTGGATGTCAACTTCTCCTACCATTGTTATGGCAGATTGGGATAAGAGCAAAGTTCAACTTGTGTAGTTGGGAGAGAAGGTATTTTAGCTCGATAATTAGCAGGATTACAGGTTTTATTGAATGATGGATCGATTCCACCAAGAGTTGGTAGAGAAGGAGGAGGCATTGGCCAAGTTATAGGAATATTTACAAGAGAGCAAGGAAGTAAATCAACCCTCCATTTCTACTCCAAAATCTAGCACCATGACTGAGACAAACATGGTAAGATCACCTTCCATATAATTTTCTCAAGAGAATTTTGGTAATTTTCAAAATCATACTAGAGGCATCAATTCCAAACTACTAAAGTAGATGGGATA
>ML781835.1:104513-122311 GCA_009831015.1 Picea engelmannii
GAGGGATAATCCCACTCAATTTATGCTTGTTTTTCCTTGACCCATGTCTATATGGATCCAAATCTTACTAATATATATGATTTTCTCTCTTTCTTCCTTATGCAAATAATCTTGTTAAGGCCATGGATGAAAAACCTAAAGGATAAAAATCAAAAGCTGAGTAAAGCTACTTATACCTACACAGTAGAATAAAGACCTAAAATAAGACAATATTTGAGTGTGGATTGACCTGTTCTACATCCTTGGATTGACTTGTTCTACATCCTTGGTCATCCTTGGTCATCAAGCATTCATTCTCAATCCATAAAACCTTTTGGATTATTGTCATGGATTTCATCTTTTCGGGAATACTTAGATTTGTGTTTATGGTGAAATTTACTTTTGATTTACCAATTCATTGTTTTAAACTTTGCCCTTTTTTGGTTTGATCTATTTTTATGTATATGCATTGCTTTAGAAATGAATTGTTATCACTATGTTTAATTGTGAATGGTCTACCTCTTACTAATCTTTTCTACCTGCTTTGCTACTCTCCTTTATATTTTGAATGCCCAATCAAACTTTTGTAGCAACTTGTTTCAAGACATATGAACATGTAAATAAAAATTTGAACTCAACACTCTTTTGCTACAAAGTTTTCTCTCTAACGACCCTGCTTAAATAGATGTATAGGATTATTAATTATAATTAATTTAATAATCTAACTGTCCTAAAAAATTAGCTAAACAATAATTATTTCTTAAATAATATTAACTAATTAATTATTATTTATTACTTGTTCATGTCTGTCAAGGATTAATTAATTATTAATTAATAATCATTAATTAATTGAGTAAAGAATTAAAGGGGTTAATAAGTTTAATTTGTTAAAGACTTACGTATTCGGGAAGGGATAGGACATTTAATATAAGGATACGATATTAATAAGGGATAAGATAAGATAATAAATATGAAAGGATAAAATAATAAATAATTGGATAAGGGGCATTAACTATGTGTAGGTAAGGAAGTAAATGAGGTGAAAGGGTGGTGAAGGAGGATATGAGCGGGGGAGGTTTACAAAGGAAGGGGATTATCATTCTACGGGGAATTTTATTTTGGGAGTTCTCTTGGATTTGCAGAGAGGAGAGTTTGAGTTCTATAGTCTGTAAGGATTAGTACACGGGGCACCCGTTTGTTGGATTTTTTGGGCACGGGGGACAGGATATCCATATGATATCCTGGAGCTAGGAAGTTGTCCTAGTTGGCAGGGTGGAAACAAGGTTTGGGCAGTGTTTGACACAGTTCAACAATGAACAACAAGACAAGCGGAGGGTTAGAATAAGACCAAGGTATGTTAATTTATGTATTTGTTTTATTCTGTTATAAAATTAATATTCGTTGATAAATTTAACATGCGTATGTGCTAAATTAAAAGGAATTATTAAATTTTCTGAAATCAAGTAGAAGTTACTGTTATGTTTGTGTAATTAATTGATGTTAAATTTATTCAGCTACTACACATGGTATCAGAGCGCCTCGTTCACAATCTAGAGCCTTAAGGGCCAAGTTCCCAGCTCCAAACCCAGCTCCGCCTAACCTGCAAACCAAACACAAAATTTTTAACACAAATATAAAAATAAATGAAATACATATTGAAAATGTAAAAACAAATATCACACACACAAAAAAACAAGTATTATTTGTTTTAATGAATCTCCTTCATTCTGCCATCCATTATTTTCCCTGATTGTTTGCAATGGACATTTTGTGAGCTAGTTCCAATTATACCAAAATCTGTAGTATGTACTGTTTCAAGGCCTTGTAGTTTTAGTGGGGTTCGAAAAATGATGGCTTGCATACTTTTAATTTTCTACAAGTAGAACAATAGACAAAAGAAGACTTATAGGGCTCCCTGCGTCATTTTTTTCAAGGAGAATATGAAAATGTTGGTCACATGAGATGAGCTTATACAGAAATTCTGGATCGAAGAAAATTTTTCTGAAAATACTAGAGTCCTATTGTGTATATAGACCAAACATGGTCTAAGAACATAGATCCTGAATGATGAATCCAACAAAATCACTGTCCAAAAAATAATCTAAAAAGATTTGTAGACCAGACCACATATCAAACAAAAGCACATCTCCAAAAATGCCCATACAGGGGGGCCTGCCCTCTCTTTGGGACACGAGGGAAAACTTATGGGATATTACCATCCAATACCTCCCAACCACGTCATCGCATCCTTTTGAGGAGTTTGACTTCCCCTTTGAGAAAAACCATAAGCAGTCATAAACTAAAATTAATAAGTGGCTTAGCCATGCTAAGAAAATGGGAGCCTAATAAGGAGAGATGCATTTGAGACCTGAACTTTCCCAGCTCAAAACAATATCATTTCAGAAAACAATATCTTAAGGAGGGAAGCCATTCTATATACCCAGGTCATAGCTGGATCGATAAAAAGACTATTTGAATGGAATAAGAGGTTGATTTAAAGAGTACCCCAAGTTACTACGACCCCCATGAGAAAAACAATAAATGGCCATTAAGAAAAACTGAAAGGGGCTTAGCCATGGTGAGAACATGGATGCCTGGAAAGCAGAGATAGATTTGTGACGCAAATGTCGCTACCCTCACGGTCTGACCCGCACTCACCAGGGCCTTCTTCACAAATCGGGCCCAAAGAGTCAAAGCTCTTCCAACTCCTCTCGGGAGTTCTCACTACCCACAACACTCCTCGGCGATTTCCCCTTCGCTTCTCGAGAAATCGGCGTTCGCGCTATTGCGAACACTATGCGCACTTCCCGTGCAATTCAAACCTCCGAGCTCTGATCCCCGATGGTCAACGGTCAACGACCCAGTCCTGTTAGGGATTTCCCTATCGAGAAATCGGCATATGAAAGGTCATGATTCACTCACCTTTTAAAACCCTGAATTCTGAGGTGCGATGCCACGTGTTAGCGCTCCACACTATTCTTGTGGGACCCTTCGCAACTCGGGGTTTTGTTCTTTCTTCACGGTCCTTTCAACTCTGAAAACGTCGATGTGCCGAGTCCTGACTCCCCGGGATCTCGCGCCTCCTGTCCACGCTCTGATCGATGGTTCTGAATAACTCGGTAAATCGTGATTCGCGATTTCGATGTGCATGCGACTTGCCTCGTCAAACGTTGATCGCTGAACCCCGATGGACTTTGATCTATTCTACGCCTACGGGTTAACTCCTGCGCAGCTTCTCCACGATCTAACAGTCAACGGGGTTTCACGACTCTCCTTTGTGATCCTTGGCCGCTAATCCTTTGCATTGGAGACCTCCTCGCTCCAAAACTCGCCCTGTTTGAGCCTTCGTACAGATTTGTTCCCTCGTCCACGGTAAGGAACTATCTCTTCTGAGCTTTGCAACTCTAACTCCTTCAGAGACCTTTTCACCGACTCCCTATGCTCAACTTTCAACAACTCTCTAAGTGTTGAAATTTACTTGGACTCTAAGCACTCCCTGTGGCAGAAGTCCCCATCTCCCTTTCCTCAGACTCACCTCTTAGACTTCGAATCCATCCTGCACTCCACATGCACGACTCGAATAACCCGATACAACTCTGAGCAGACGAGAATAAGAGTTCAACTGCCTGGCCTCATCAACGCACTCTATGCGGATGAATTTGACTACACTCTATGCAGGAATCTCCTGGCTCAGACAGAGAAACAATTGAAACTCATTCTCTCAATCTATCAGATTTTGAATCTACCATGAAATCACATACACAGCATATAAAACAAAAGCATAATAAGAAGCAAATATGCAACAACATAACATCAACAACACCCAGAGAATAATCACGTCCATGGAATTGAATCAAAGCTTTCCTATTAATTCAATATCTGTACATGGGGATTCTTCAAAGGTTCTCTGCTCTGCTCTTCTTGCTCTCAATGCTAATGTTGAATGCTCTGAATGAATACAATAATACAAAGGAGGGTGCCTATATTCCGTTTTCCCTCACGAAAGTAAAACTGTCTAATCTAGACTTAAATATTTTATCTACCTGCATTAAATCTAATAAATGCCTCAGCTACCTAAGGACGAGAGCTTATTTGCTCAAGGTCCATCTTACAATACAAGTGTGCTTCATTACATCAACTCATTAATGCTTGGCACAACAACTATCAAGGTGAAATTCAAAAAGTGGTTTGCTGGCTTGTCCAACTGTCTTTCTCCACGCGCTGGCTCGCTTGATGAGGTGTGGATTCTCCTGCATCATACTCCTCGGCTCAAAATATTTTCATGGGCTCCTGTCCATGAGATCCTGCATGGTGTCACCATGCTTCTGTATAAATTCTTCTGTTTCCCAGCTGGCATCCTCCACTGGGTGATTCTTCCATTTCACCAGATATTCAAAATACTGCTTCCTCCTGGTTTTCTTTCCTGCTCGCTTATCCAGTATGCACTCCATATGCGGCTTCTGTGCAGCTGGTAATTTCTTTTTCCACTGGACGAATGGTTCCTTAGTTCCAACTTCTATTTTTCCAATCCTGTATGGGTATAAATCCGACACATTGAAGATCGGAGATATCTCGATGCCTTGAGGCAATTCAAGCTCATATGCATTTTCTCCGAATTTCTTCAAGACTCTGCATGGCCCAATTTTCTTCATCTTGAGCTTGTTATATGTTCCCCTTGGGAACCTTTCCTTCCTCAGGTGTTCCAGAACCATGTCTCCAACTTCAAACTGCAGTTGTCTCTTCCGCTGATCGGCTCTACACTTATACTCCTGGTTTGATTTCTGCAGTCACTGCTTCACCTGTGTGTGAAGTTATTGCATCGCTTCAGCGAATTCTTCATCACTCGCGCTGCTAGTTTCAGCCTGTCCTGACTCCCTGAGCTCAGACACTCCTCTCGACTGTGTCCCATACAAAATTTGGAACGGGCTCTTGCCTGTACTCTGATTCACCGAATCATTGTACGCAAATTCTGCCTATGGCAAAATCTGATCCCAACTGTTGTGGTGCTCCGTCACCAGGCTTCGCAGTAAGTCTCCAAGACTTTTGTTCACCACCTCGGTCTGTCCATCTGTCTGCAGATGGTATGCAGAACTGAATACCAAGTCAGTCCCCAACTTCATCCATAGCGTCCTCCAAAAATGACCTATGAACTTCGTATCCCGATCCGAGACTATGCTCCTCAACAATCCATGTAATCTGACAACTTATTTAAAAAACAAATTTGCGATGTGCGTCACATCACTGGTCTTCTGACACGGAATGAAATGTGCCATATTTTAAAACCTATCCACCACTACAAAGATGGAATCAACTCCTCATTGTGTTCTCGAAAATCCTAGCACAAAATCCATGCTAATAGCTTTCCATGGCCTCTCAGGTATAGGCAACGGCTGATAGAACCCTGTGTTCTACTTTCGACCCTTTGCATGTTAACATATCCGGCACCTGTCAACAAACCTCTTTACGTCTGCTTGCATTCCTGGCCAAAAATATGATTCACTCAGCTTGGTGAATGTTTTGTCATGTCCAAAATGACCTGCTAATCCTCCGTTGTGTTTTTCCTTCACCAAATTCTCCCTCATAGAGCAATCTGGAATGCACAGCTCATTGCCTCTGAACAATAATCATTCCTGGATCATGTAATCAATCCACGGACTCTGATCCCTGAGAATTGGATTCTCACCTGCCTCGTATGCTTTTGCAAAGTCTGCATCACCTGCATACATATCTTTTAGATTTTCAAAACCCAAGGTTTTGAATCTAAACTCCTGCAGCAGTAAACATTTCCTGCTCAAAGCATCAACCACTTTGTTAGTAGTACCTGAAATATGTTTGATCACAAACATGAAATTCTGCATGTACTCTACCCATTTCGCATGCTTCTAGTTCAACGTCTCCTATTGACTTACGAACTGCAATGCGTGATTGTCGTTGTACAAAATGAATTCCTTGGGTATCAAGTAATGCCTCCACTTCTTCAATGCCTGTATAATGGCATTGAGCTCTTTATCATATGTGGAGTATTTCATCTTTGCATCATCCATCTTCTCACTGTAATATGCAACAGGTCTATCATCTTGACTCAGGACCCCTCCAACAACATACCCACTGGCATCACATTTCATCTGAAATGTTTTCTGAAAGTCAGGCAACACCAACACCGGTTGCTCTGTTATCTTCCTCTTCAACAGATTGAAGCTCCTTTCATCCTCTGTTGTCCAATGAAAAACTTTATGCCGTTTATTCACTGTGTCCATCATTGTTGCACTAATTCCACTGAAATTCCAAATGAACTTTCAGTAGAAACTAGCCAGTCCATGAAATCTTCTTACCTCAAAAACATTCCTCGGCGATGGCCAATTCCTGATCACTTCCACCTTCTCAGGATCCATCTTCAATTCATTTGCCGAGATTACAAAACCCAAATAAATGAGTTCTGTCTGTATGAACGAGCATTTCTTCAAATTAATCAACAGCTTCTCCTGCTGTAGCCTCCTCATCACAATAGCTAAATGTTTCAGGTGTTCAGCCTTGGTCTTGCTAAAAATTAATATGTCGTCCAGATACACGACCACAAATTTTTCGATGAATTCCTGTAGGACTTCATTCATCAGCCTCATAAAAGTACTCGACGCATTTTTCAATCCAAACGGCATGACCAGCCATTCATACAAACCCTCATTTGTTTTGAATTTTGTCTTCCACTCATCTCCTTCTCTCATCCGGATATGATGATATCCGCTCTTGAGATCAATATTTGAAAAGTAATTTTCCCCACTCAGGCAATCCATCAAGTCATCCATTCTTGGCAGTGGAAATCTGTACCTGATGGTAATTTTATTTATCACCCTGGAGTTTGTACACATCCTCCAGCCTCCATCCTTCTTCGAACTTAGTACCGTTGGAACGACACATGGACTAAGACTTTCCCTCACCAGTCCTTTGTCTAGCAGATCCTGTACCTTCCTTTTTACCTCCTCGTTCTCCTGAGGTGTCAACCTGTACGCTGCTTTATTCGGAAAACTTGCTCCGGGTATGAGGTCAATATGGTGACTCACACTCCGCATCGGTGGCAACGAACGAGGTATTTCGTCCACGATGATATCAGTGAACTCTCTCAGCAGTTCCTGAATCTCCTCTGGCAAGTCATCCACCCTTGTGCTTGTCAGGCCAATTCTCGGTTTCCTGACCACAAAGAATTGTGGATCTTCATTCTTCTCCAGCTCTGTGAGAAGCTCTTTCCCACTCATGAGAAGTATCGTGATGGTTACTTCCGGCTTCACTTCTTTATCTTTTATCGGAAGTAGTCTGTGTAACTTCCCATCCTTCTCCAAAGTGTATGTGTTCATCCTCCCATCATGAACAACATTCCTATCATACTGCCATGGTCTACCCAACAATATGTGACATACGTCCATGGGAATAACATCACACAGAATCTCATCATGATAATTCCCAATTTTGAATTTTACTAAGCATTGTTTAGTGACACTTACCCAATGTCCTTTCTGTAACCACGAGACTTTATATGGACTTGGGTGCTTAGTTGTTTCTAGCTCCAGCTTTTCCACCATCTCGGATGAAACGAGATTATTGGTGCTCCCACTGTCAACTATGACCTTGCATTTCCTGTCCTTGGTTGTACAAGCCGTTCTGAATAGTCTGCTCCTCTGCACTGAGCTGCCCACCTCTTTCTCAGGTGCTAGAAGAATATTATGCATCCCGAGCGATCTTTCGTTGTCTGCATATTCACTCTCAGTATCACACCTCTGCACCTCAGTGATGTGAGCTTCGCTTCTATCCATTTTCCTATTTGGACAGTCAACGACTTTATGTCCGTCTTTTCCACATGTAAAACATGTGATGACTCCTCCTCTTCCTCTACCTCGACCTTTGGTACGAGGAAATGTGTTTACGTCGGCATATCCGCCACCCTGCTCTGTATGCTACCTCCCCATCTCAGCATATGGCTACCTTTGTTCAGTATGTGGCTGCCCCTGCTGTGAGGTTCCACCTCTCTCAACCTTACCCTGAAGCCTCTGCCATTCCTCCTTAGGCTTCTGTATTCTTTCTTGGGCAACCACCTTGCCTCTGGGATGACTTCTACCTCGCCCACGCTGACCTTGCTTTCGGCTCAGCTTCTCTTCGGCTTTTAGAGCCATCTGATACGCATCCTCAACTGTTCGGATGGTAACAACTCATCCTGAATGTCATACCTCAACCCATTCAGGTATCTCGCCACCTTTTTATCATCACTCTCCCGATGACCAGCTCGAATGTTGAGCCTATAAAATTCCTCGGTGTACTCCTTCACCGTCATCAACTTCTATCTCAGGTTCTACATACGCCTGAACAGTGTGATCTGATAGTCTCTAGGGATGAACTTCACTTTCATCTTAGCGATCATCCGATCCCAGCTCTTGATATTTTGTTTTCCTTTGCAGTGCCTATCCGCCTGCAACTCATCCCACCATAAGGATGCATGTCCTTTTAATTTTGTAACAGCATGCCTTACCTTCTTGTCCTCTTCGATGTCCTCATAATCGAAGTAGGTGTCGAGTGCTCGGATCCAATCCAGCAACTCCTCTACATTTAGACTTCCCTCATAGATGGGAATGTCCATATTGGTCTTCGAGCTCATCCTAGAGATAGCTCTGATTAACCTCTCTATTGAGGCATCCTCTGTTGTGACCTCTTCTACATCATGCCCAGTTTCCTCTTCAACTTCGGAATCGCTGCACTCCCCAGCGCCAACTCCATGCCTTTGGGTGGTCTCCATCTCCTCGAGTCTCTCTCTGAGATCTCGTATCTGTCATTCCATTTCTGGATTCTCTGCCAGCCTACCCCTTCTTCAGGCATCCCTGTCTTCATGATCAGGTGACTGCCTCTCTCTTCTGGGTGGCATTGTGTCTTCTCTCCTCTTTGTTACCGAAACAAAGAGAACTCTTAACTAGCTCTGATACCACTCTGACGCAACCACTCTCGACAGCAAGCCGCGATCACCAGGACCTTCTTCGCAAATCGGGCCCGAAGAGTCAAAGCTCTTCCAACTCCTCTTGGGAGTTCTCACTACCCACAACACTCCTCGACAATTTCCCCTTCGCTTCTCGGGAAATCGACATTCGCGCTATCGCAAAAACTATGCGCACTTCCCGTGCAATTCAAACCTCCGAGCTCCGATCCCCGATGGTCAACAGTCAACGACTCAGTCCTGTCGGGGATTTCCCTATTGGGAAATCGGCATATGAAAGGTCGTGATTCACTCACCTTTTAAAACCTCGAATGCAGAGGTGTGATACCACGTGTTAGCGCTCCACACTATTCCTGTGGGACCCGTCGCAACTCGGGGTTTCGTTCTTTCTTCACAGTCCTTTCAACTCTGAAAATGCCGATGTGTCGAGTCTCGACTCCCCAAGATCTCGTGCCTCCTATCCCCGCTCTGGTCGACGGTTCTGAATAACTCGGGAAATCACGATTCACGATTTCAACATGCATGCAACTTGCCTTGTCAAATGCTGATCGTCGAACCCCGATGGACTTTGATCCATTCTGCACCTACGGGTTAACTCCTGCGCAGCTTCTCCACGATCTAATGGTCAACGGGGTTTCGCGACTCTCCTCTACGATCCTTGGCTGCTAATCCTTTGCATTGGAGACCTCCTCGCTCCAAAACTCGCCCTGTTTGAGCCTTCGCACAGATTTGTTCCCTCATCCACGGTAAGGAACTATCTCTTCTGAGCTTTGCAACTTTGACTCCTTCAAAGACCTTTTCCCCAGCTCCCTATGCTCAACTTTCAACAACTCTCTAAGTGTTGAAATTTACTTGGACTCTAAGCACTCCCTGTGGCAGAAGTCCCCGTCTCCCTTTCCTCAGACTCACCTCTGAGACTTTGAATCCATCCTGCACTCCACCTGCACGACTCGAATAACTCGATACAACTCTGAGCAGACGATAATAAGCGTTCAACTACCTAGCCTCATCAACGCACTCTATGCGGATAAATTCGACTGCACTCTATGTAGGAATCTCCTGGCTCAGACAGAGAAATAATTGAAACTCATTCTCTCAATCTATCAGATTTCGAATCTACCATGAAATCACATACACAACATATAAAACAAAAGCATAAAAAGAAGAAAATATGCAATGACATAACATCAACAACACCCAGAGAATAATCACGTCCATGGAATTGAATCAAAGCTTTCCTATTAATTCAATATCTGTACATGGGGATTCTTCATAGGTTCTCTGCTCTTCTCTTCTTCCTCTTAATTCTAATGCTAAATGCTCTGAATGAATACAATAATACAAAGGAGGGTGCCTATATTCTGTTTGCCCTCATGAAAGTAAAACTGTCTAATCTAGACTTAAATATTTTATATACCTACATTAAATCTAATAAATGCCTCAGCTACCTAAGGACGAAATCTTATCTGCTCAAGGTCCGTCTTACAATACAAGTGCACTTCATTACATCAACTCATTAATGCTTGGTGCAACAACTATCAAGGTGAAATTCAAAAAGTGGTTTGTTGGCTTGTCCAACTGTCTTTCTCCATGCGCTGGCTCACTTGATGAGGTGTGGATGCTCCTGCATCAATTTGAGACTTGGACTTTGCCAACTCAAAAAAATATCATTTCAGGGAACAATATCTCTAGGAGAGAGAAGGAGAAACCTATTCGATATTCCCACCTAGCTCATGGCGGGATCCATGCAAAGGCTCTTTGAATGGAATACATTAAACAGTATGTTCACCATGAATATGTAAAAAGTATTACCTCGGAATTTTATGTTTTGATGGAATAAAATTACAAACTAATAAATGATTCAATCCTCCAGCATACCTTGGGATGAACAGATCTACAGGCACCATAACCAGGAGCGTAGAAATCTACAAAAACAAGTTTGTCTTCGGCAATTAGAAGAGAATCAACCAATTCCTGGGTTGAATGAACTTCAACCATATTTGGTGTCGTTCCTTTTTCCCACCATCTTGATAGGTGAGGCATACATGTCTGTGTTGCACGAACCTGTAATGAAAACTTTTTGGGTTCTCTGACTCTCCTTTGCACCTGAGATGTCTTGGGCTCCCAAGGATTCAAAAAAGAACCATGTAGCTGGTTGTTGGAAAATGAATTAGCCGATCTCAGGCACAAACTAATGGAATTAGAGGAGAACCCATTTTCCATTAGCCTGAATGAAACCATAAAACTCCCATATTTTGATCTGAAAGGCGGATTAATTGCAAGAATCGACAAAGGGAACGAAACAAAAGAGGTTCCTCTCATGAATTCTGCCATTGCAAGTCATGAGAGGAACAAAACAACAGATGTACCCAACAGGCTAAAAGAAAGTCTGGCAATAACCCACAATAGAAAATGCATTTTGAATGTATTGAACGCACAGTTGAATCTGTTGTAGATAGCAACAATAGAGCTGTGGTTGTTCCCATCGCCCTGTGAGTCGAGAGAGTCTTGAGGGTTGTGAGGTCTTTGAGTGTTGGATTCTTCACATGGAATGTATGAGCGTCTTGGTGCTCCTGCTGCACTGCACTTGCATTCGCAGGGAACGAGGATTTCTTACTGGGGATTCCTATCAAGACAAAGGGGCTGACAACCTCTCCTACCAGCAAAACGCCATGCACAAAGCCATGACCAGACCAACACCAACGCACACGAGGCCACGAAGAGGAGTCTCAAAAGTGATGAGAACCTGGGAGAGGGGGCACGTGGGCCTCATGCAAGGACCCATGATGCCTATTTCTTATATGTAGTATTTCACGAGTAATTTTTTTAATTTTTTTTATTTAAAAAAAAAAAAAAAAAACTCTAATTGTTTTAATTTTTTTTTATTATTTTAAAATAAAGTTTCATAATTATTTATTTTAATTTTAAATTCTTAAATTAAATTGGTTGGTATCAGAATTATTTAAGTTAATTTTAATTATATGTAGTTAATTATAATTAAATTGGTTAAATTCTTAAGTTAAATTGTTTTAAATTAGTTTAAAATTTTAATTAATTTCATTTAATTAGGTCTTTACACATGCTAATTTAACCAATTTAATTAAGTATTTTGTCTTTTTAAATGAGTAAAAAAAAAAATTGAATTATTTCACTTAATTAAAGTGTTTTGAACCCGCGACCCCCACCAAGTGAAGCGCCTTAAAAAGAACACTAACACCAATGCACCCTCATAATTCTTTACAAATAAATTCTTTTACTTATTTAGATTAATGGTAACACTATCAGGATAAGAGTAGTATTATTATTAGGAAGATACAGTATGAAGATTAAGACTAACTGGATTATTACCTAACCTATTGATCCGGAGCCAACTAACCGAGTTGAATCATAATTAGTGAATGCACCGGAAATCAAGGTAAAGGCTTATTTGGCACCGCTGATATTTGTATCCCAAGTATAAACTCCGATTGTCCAAGTGTCAGGTTCACAAGACCGTACACACAATTCGTCGAGCTGAGTGCCAAGTCACTCCACTCCATTCCACCATTCAAAGTCAATGCTAAATCTCAATGCATCAATCAACAATGCCAACACTATGCACCAAGGAAAATCTCCCGAGTCAAGCATCAAAGGATATTTAGTTATAAGAAAAAAGTTAAAAGGGATTAGACTAGGACAAGCGGGAAGGAGGCGACATATGCACTAGTTGAGTAAGCATAGGAAGTGGTGAGTATGGCACAAGGCTAGCGTAGCTACAAGGCAAGGGAACCAATAGTTTTTTCATAGGGGCGAAGAAATCAAGCTTAGACGCTTAATCCTAATCCTAACCTAGACGATCCCCTAAAGGAGTAATGTTTGTTTACAGACAAGTAAAGAAAACTTACACCTAACCCTGTTTCTAGTTTAAGTAGCACCAATTTGAAACGTCCTGGAACTCACCCTGACAACTTTGGTTGATGCAGGTTAAAGCATACAGGATGGTCAGGACTCGAGGGAGTTGAGGTAGGGGAGCGTCGTCACAAGCCCCGCCGACACCACCAGCGCCACCACCACCATCACCCGAACTAGCTCTGATACTATGCTCGTTGGAATCCATTAATGAGACTTTGAAGGGGCGAAAACCAGCAGGGACTGAAGTGGAACCCCCACCATTTGGAATCAGTAATCCAGAAGTGTCAAGGGATTTAGGGGGAGGACCTCCACCCGAAGACATCACGTGAGAATTATAGAAGATCAAACTTCTAGAGTTTTCTAGGGGTCGTGCCCGTGAACGCACGAAAGCATGGTTGGAAGGCATGACAAGGTGTTTTTCCTTAAGGGACTATGCATCCAACTCAAAGGCAAAGACCACAATTTTTCAGTTAAGAGACAACACCTTGAACTGGTGGGGCAACCTAGAAAGACAACTTCACCTTACCCCAGACACAGTATCTTGGGAACTTTTTGAGGAGAGGTTCCGAAGGAAATATCTACCAGCATACTACGAGGAACAACAGGTAGGGGCATTTCATGCCTTAGTACAAGGAAACAAAACTATAGAAGAATATGAGATTATATTTATGGAACTGGTAGAATATGTTTCGTATATGGACAATGACCAATGACAGGCAGAGTGCTTCGTCTATGGATTGAACCCTCAGATAAGAGCTATGGTGCTGATGTAGAAACCATATTCAGTAGAAGAGGCAGTGGAAAATGCCTGTTATGCATAAGAACACATGAACTTAACGGGGGGTACAAGACTAACATTTCCTCATCGTCTTGGATTTATATGGAAGGCCCCAAGGAGATTTCCTAGGGGAGGGGGCTCAAGGCCACCTCCATATGGTAACAGAGTCACTCCAAGGACAATAGCCGTAGGGATTTCAATGGCAGTGAGTGCAGCATCTCGTTCATCGCCAACGGTGCAGACAGGTCCATGACCATCTCAGGGAACAACGAGTAGGGGCATGGGTTCCAGGGGAAGGAACTCATTTCAGAGACAGTCACATAACAATGCATAGGTTCAATCTCGTGTTACTTGTTGGGGGTGCGGAGGACCCCATTACCAGCGTGACTACCCAGAGTTACAATCAGGGTTTGTGCATAGAGAAGGAAAGGTGTCGATGGGGAGATCAAGTAGTAGCCACCAGATTTACGCAGTGGTTAATAACCACCAGGCCGAACATCAATCCACAGTGGTGGAGTCATCAGGTACGTTAAATCATATCAATGTTAAGATTTTGTTTGATTCTGGTGTGACAGATAGTTTCATTTCACCATATGCATTAGAAAAGAGTGGGTTGGCAGCCTACGAGCACGATGACTTTAAACAAGTCGAGATGGATTCGGGGGAAAAACAAGCGGTAGGACCTAGTGTTGATAAATGTATAGTAGACCTGGGAGTGTGTACTACCAGGTTGAAGGTATGTGTCACTGCTCTCGGGGCGTATGACCTAATCATTGGAATGGATTGGTTAACAGCTCACCGAGCCATGGTAGATTGTTTCGCCAAGAGGGTGCTTTGTGTCGACGATGAAGGAAGGCCAATAGAGATCCAGGGTGTACAGAGAAAAGTGTCATTATGATTTATATCAACTATGAAGGTTAAGCGATGCTTGAGACAAGGATTTCGATTACATGTAGTGGAAGCAGTGAATGAAAGGAAGGGACCCTCATTAGATCAGTACCCAGTATTGTCAGAATTTAAAGATATTTTTCCGAATGAGCTACCAGGGTTACCTCCTGAGAGGGAGCTTGATTTTACTATTGAGCTAAAACCTAGTGTAGAACCAATATCTAAGACTCTGTATCGGATGACAACGCTGAAACTTTGTGAATTGCAAATGCAGTTGAAAGAGTTACTAGAATTAGGGCTAATAAGGCCCAATGTTTCACCCTGGGGCACGCCGGTAATTTTTGTAAAGAATAAGGACGGATCCTTATGACTGTGTATAGACTATAAGGACTTGAACCATGCTACAGTGAAAAATAGGTACCCAATGCCATGAATAGATGACCTTTTCAATCAAATGAAAGGAGAAGTGGTATTCTCAAAGATCGATTTGCGACCAGGGTATCATTAGTTAAGGATTAAGGAAGGTGATATCCCAAAAACTGCCTTCCAAACTCGGTTTGGACATTAAAAGTTTGTTGTAGTACCTTTCAGATTGACCAATGCACCAACAATATTCATGAGCCTCATGAACGACGTATTCCAGAAGTACTTAGACCGTTTTTTACAAGTCTTTCTAGATGACATCCTCATCTATTCCAAGAATGAAAGAGAACATGAGGAACACCTATGAGCAGTGTTGTCATGCCTTAGGGAGAACAAATTATATGGCAAGTTGTCAAAGTGTTCCTTCTTCCAGAAAGAGATCCACTATTTAGGTCATATCATTTTCGGCAAAGGAATCTTTGTGGACCCAGAAAAGGTAAAGGCCATTATGGAGCAGCTAGTGCCGAAAAATTCCCATGAGGTGAGAAGCTTCATGGGGCTAGTAGGTTATTATCGGAGATTTGTGGAAGGATTATCCAAAATAGAAAAACCCATCACCACTTTGCAATGCAAGGGAGTCAGGTATGAATGGACAGAAGAATGTGATAGTGCATTCATTGAGCTTAAGAGATTACTAACCGGTGCACCAATTCTATGAGTGTTGGATATGGGAAAGGAATTCACAGTCTACATGGATGCCTCGAAGCAAGGATTGGGGGTAGTGCTAATGCAGTATGGAGGAGTGATAGCTTATGCATCAAGGAATTTGAAGAAACACGAAGAGTTATACGCGACTCATGATTTAGAGTTGGCAGTTGTAATGCTAGCTCTGAAAATTTGGAGGCACTATCTTGTGGGGCGAAACTTTGAGCTCAAAATGGACCATCAAAGTTTAAAAAATCTCTTCACTCAAAGAGATCTGAATGCCAGGAAAAGGCGATGGAGTGAGTGAGTTTATGAGTGAGTACAATTTTGGTATTTCGTACATCAAGGGAAAGGAAAATGTGGTCACAGATGCGTTGAGTAGGAGACCACGTATCTTCTCCTTGGTAACCTTAAAGGTCAATCTGAGGGAACATGTGTTGACACAACTCCCAAAAGATAGTTGGTATTTAAAGGTTACTTCAAACCTCTAGAGTGGGAGGTATTTATATCCAAAGTATGAAGGATATAGCCTAGAAACAGACAGACTGTTAAGATATCGAGGAAGGATGTACATACCTGAGAATGGGGATATTCGAAGCATCATACTAAAGGAAGCCCATATAGCACTTTATTTTGCACATCTGGGTGTGAAGAAGATGTACGCAGATATGAGGAAGCTCTTCTTCTGGGTAGGCATGAAGCGTGATGTAGTCCATTTCGTCACCAAATTCCTGGAGTGTCAACAAGTGAAAGTCGACCACCATCACCTGGCATGCCTCCTAAAACCACATTATGTCCCTATGTCCAAGTGGGATGTCATCTCTATGGATTTTGTTGTGGGTTTGTCGCTCACATCCCATAGACACAATGCCATTCTTGTGATAGTGGATAAGTTAACCAAGATTGCTCATTTTATTCCGATTAGAGACACTTACAATGTCACTGATGTGGTAGGTGTGTTTGTAAGAGAGGTTATCTGTTTGCACGGGATACCTAAGAAGATCATTTCAGATAGGGACTCCAAATTCACTTCTAGGTTTTGGACAAGTTTACAGTCAGCGTTGGGGACTCAGTTGAACTTAAGCACAACTTATCATCCTGAAACAGATGGGAAAACTGAGAGAGTAAATCAAGTCATGGAAGACATTTTTAGGATGTATGTAATGGATAATAAAACCCAGTGGGAGAAGTACCTACCTTTGGTAGAGTTTTCCTACAATAACAGTTTTCATAACTCCATCGGAATGCCACCCTATGAAGCTTTGTATGGAAGGCCATGCAGAACACCATTGAGTTGGGATAGACTAGAAGACCGAGTAATAGTTGGGCCAAAATTGATTCAAGAAATGGAGGAATAGGTGATTCAGATTAGGCAGAGACTAAAGGAAGCACAGGATAGGCAGAAAAACTATGTGGATGCACACAGGACCGACCAAAGTTATGAAGTGGGAGACCATGTTTTCATTCATATCAGGCCTAATAAGAGTACTATATGGTTCGGGAAGGGGACAAAGTTGTCACCTCGATTTATAGGACCATTCAAGATCTAAGAGAAAATTGGACCCGTTGCATATCGTCTCGTACTTCCACCCCACTTGCATAAAACTCATAATGTATTTCATGTATCTATTTTACGTCATTATTTTTCTTATGAAACACATAAACTAAATTGGAGGGAATTGTAGGTATCGTATGTGGGAACCCTCACGGTAGAATCGTTACGCATATTGGATCGTAGATTCCGACAGCTTAGGAACCGTATGGTAGACCAAGTTAAGGTCCAGTGGGACAAGTATATTCCAGGATCTGCTACTTGGGAAGAGGCCGAAACACTACGATGAGATTATCCCTCACTTTTTTGACCACTTTGAGAACATGTTTCTTGAAGGTTGGGTGTATGTAACACCACCTTTTGACTTAGACAACCAGGATTACCTGAGGCCTATATACTTTATTTTCTAGTCACAATGAAACTATTAAGTTATACACCTAATCTTTAAATGTATGAACTTTTATGAATGATTAAATGTTGTTGATGCTGATGTATGTAATGCGATCTATTATGTGAATGTAAATTTTGCGAATGTTTAAATGTTATTGATGATGATGTATATGATGCAACATATTGTGAGAATGTGAATTTAATGAATGTTTAAAATACTATTAGAATGATGTTGGATATGATGCAATCTATTTTGGGTAAATGATAATCTTATGAATGGG
>ML781835.1:122361-137957 GCA_009831015.1 Picea engelmannii
GAAACATTATGTTATGAATATTGTATGTGGAATTTATATTGGTTTGGATGCATTGATATGATATATGGACCAGTGCATGATTTCAGGTGATGACACTGCCCAAAGCTGAATAAACGATGACAAAAATCCCAGCAACATGGTGCCACTGTATATTCCTTTGTAGGGTGTGGACCCTGGTTACGATTAGGAGGGGTGGAGGCATTTCCCACCGTGTATCCTCCGAAACCTGAAGTCATGGGAGGACAGTGTTAGTTCACGATCCCCAAGATGTGTGATGATGACTGTTAGATGCCTGCTAGGGAAACTTGGTCGAGATAGCAACACTTTCGCTTACAGGTTCTATTTGGAGATAGGTCAATGTAGTTGATGCTCCAAGATAGTCTAGCAGAGGAAGGATAGGAATGGAGATGGAAGTAGGTTAGGGAGGAAGGATGAGTAGTAATAGTTGAGAAGGTATGGAGATTTGTCTTGTGGTGGAATTTAATGTTTTCCCTTAAAAAAAAAAGAAATGTGTATATATGAATATTCATAATTTCATAACTAAACCACAATTGTCTAAATAAAATTTTTGAAATAGATAATTGTAATTAAAAAATTTCTCAAACAATTGATTGGTTGTTGTCTTTTATAAAAGACTAGTCTTGTTGAATGGATTGGATGCATACATAAATTACTAAAGGATGATAGTTTCGATTATTAGTACATGCACGAGACTTGTATGTGATACACATGCATTTCTTGTACATATACACTAGTATGTATGGGTTTTCTTGACTTACTTACTGATAGTGTCGATTAATTGTTATGAATGTGTGAACCATGTTTCTTTTCCTTGGTATCATAAGATACCTTAACTTCGGGACAAAATTTCCTGAAGGGTGGGTGTATGTAACGACCCTGCTTAAATAGATGTATAGGATTATTAATTATAATTAATTTGATAATCTAACTATCCTAAAAAGTTAGCTAAACAATAATTATTTCTTATATAATATTAACTAATTAATTATTATTTATTACTTGTTCATGTATGTCAAGGATTAATTAATTATTAATTAATAATCATTAGTTAATTGAGTAAAGAATTAAAGGGGGTTAATAAGTTTAATTTGTTAAAGACTTACGTATTCGGGAAGGGATAGGACATTTAATATAATGATAAGATATTAATAAGGGATAAGATAAGATAATAAATACGAAAGGATAAAATAATAAATAATTGGATAAGGGGCATTAACTATGTGTAGGTAAGGAAGTAAATGAGGTGAAAGGGCAGTGAAGGAGGATATGAGCGGGGGAGGTTTATGAAGGAAGGGGATTATCATTCTATGGGGAATTTTATTTTGGGGGTTCTCTTGGATTTGTAGAGAGGAGAGTTTGAGTTCTGTAGTCGGGAAGGATTAGTATAGGGGGCACCGGTTTGCTGGAGGTTTTGGGCACGGGGGACAGGATATCCATATGATATCCTAGAGCTAGGAAGTTGTCCTAGTTGGCAGGGTGGAAACAAGGTTTGGGAAGTGTTTGACATAGTTCAGCAACGAACAACAAGACAAGCGGAGGGTTAGCATCATACCAAGGTATGTTAATTTATGTATTTTTTTTATTCTGTTATAAAATTAATATTCATTGATAAATTTAACAATGTATGTGCTAAATTAAAAGGAATTATTGAATTTTCTGAAATCAAGTAGAAGTTACTGTTATGTTTTTGTAATTAATTGATGTTGAATTTATTTGGCTACTACATTCTCCACCAATCCAAGTCACTCCCTAGGGACTTAGTCCAAATGTATACAACCTACAATTTTGGATTATTGTCACATATTTCATCTTTTCGAGAATTCTTAGATTTGTGTTTATGGTGAAATTTACTTTTGATATATTTTTTTAGTAGTGAAGGTGTAATCAATGTCCATAACTGGGGATACCGAAGTACACCATAACTAGCTCCATAACTAGGTGAATGTCAAATTTATTTCTATGGGTAAAATTTACTAGGGATAGAAAAGTACACCATAATTAGGTCCATAACTAGATGAATGTCGAATTTATTTCTATGGGTAAAATTTACTAGGGATAGTGAAGTACACCATAACTAGGTCCATAGTGAATGTCAAATTTATTTCTATGAGTAAAGAGATAGTGCCATGTGAGAAATCATTACTATGGGAAAGAGAAAAATTGATTCTACAACACCTTACCTTTGTTTGTTTTATTTTTTGTTCGTTGATGATTTTTCACATAAGATGCGAGCCATTTTTTAAATGAGTTTGAAATGTTTATTCCTTTTGTACTAAAGAGGGGGTTCAAAGGCAACACTCGTGGCTTTTCAAATAAGGATGGATAACAATTGAAGGGTTATCCTTTTCAAATAAGGATAACATTATGGTTTCTAAGTTGGGATTGCTCGAGATAAATTTGTATTATAGGATACACATTTCATTTTCATATAACCATTAAAGGTGGTGGGTGTTAGAGTTATTTTATTAGATTTTATTTTCATATAACCATTAAAGGTGGGTGGTAGAGTGCTTTTATTAGATTTCATTTTCAATAACCTTTGAAGGTGGGTGTTAGTTATTTTATTAGAAGTGACATGGGTGTTAGTTATTTTATTAGAAGTGACGTGGGTGTTAGTTATTTTATTAGAAGTGAAGTGATGTAGTGAATGTTAGTCACATATCATAAACTATGATAACTAGCATACCCCCAAAGCAGGGAAAAGGGAACGCCGAAAAAATCTAGAATTACCTTTCCTTTATTGATGGGTTCCCTTAACCATATTTATATTCAAGCTGGATGGGTTTAGTTGCATTGAGGTTTGGACCTCATTATTGTACACATTTACTCCTTTATCTCCTCGAGATTCTTTCATCTCATGCCCAATAGTATAGAATTTAGTCTCTTAAAGGACATTCTCTCCTTAGACTCTTGAGAGTGGGATGGCTTTTGAAAAGTATCCTACAAGAGGTGAAAAACAATTCATATTCATAAACCTATAATTTAATGGATCAAGAAACCATACAATAGAAACATGGCACAATTATATCCTTTGGTTCAAGCATCCAGTATACCTTGCAGGCAGTTATATTTGCCTTCTTATCTTGGTAGCAACTTGATGCAGGAGCATAGTAAGCAAGCGCAAAAGTGGAGGACAGTTGGAAATGCACGAACCCATGTTCTGAGGATGTTTTGAATTTGAAAGAATGAAGCATTAATGTAATATCTGAAAAAATATTTTTTATTTTATGTTTTGGAGATTGTAACATAGATCTTGAGCATTGCACTCATCTGTCGGTCGTAAGCATTTAATGTATTAAATATAAATTAGTTGTAGCTTTTATTTTTTGATTTAATAGCTTAGAGCTGTAGGAGGGAAAACTCTAGAAAGCTCCATCATATGTATTGTATTGTATTATTATTCTCGGAAAAAAAAAGAATTAGAGTTGTAGATCAAGAGAGAGAAAAGAAGAACAAAGATTGTAGAAAATTGTATAAGCAGATAGTTGATTCTATAGAACCCATGTACATAAGCACTTGAGTTAATATAAGAATGCATTGACTCAATTTCATGGCGTTGTGATGAATAGTATTTGCATCTATTGAATCGTATGTTTACAGTTTTCATATATGCTTTGTTATGCATTTGTTTCAATGTTGTGTGTATGTATGATTTCATGTTGAATGTATGAAGTCCATAAGATGGAAGGTATGAGTTTCAATTGTTTCTCATCCTGAGAATTCTTGCAAGGAGTGCAGTGAAAGTTCGCAAAGAGTGCATTGATAAGTTCTGAGTTTTACCTCAGAAAAGCTCGGGAGAGATACCGTTGTTTTCATACCAGTAAAAGTGTGAGTATATCACAGATCCGTGCAAGGTTTGCATAGGTAGGTTGAAGTCTTAGACTTTTCCAACCCAATTAGTAGTAGAAAGTTGTCTGTCGCAAGAAGTGCACAAATTTGGAGATTTCAGATAATCAGTGATTATCGTGAGGCCACAAGGAGTGCGGGTAAAATCCTTTGGAATATTTGAGTTTGCATCAAGAAACAATATCAAGAGGAATAAATAATTCAAAGAGTTTGAAGGAAGATGAGGTTGAAGTCACCTCGCAAAAATCAAGCTCAAAAGGAGGCGCCAACTTATTTGGCCAGGGGCATTGAGAACTTGGACGGACGGTTGAAATTCCTAGAGGGAGAGATACCGATTCATCGTGGACTATTGGATCCAGTGGATCAGTAGAGAAGTGAAGGATGAGTGTCTTTCAACACTCACAAACTCAGGAGGAATAGTTGTTGTCAGATATGGATCAATGGGAGTCGTTGATCTTATGGTTTTGAGTTTCGAAATTTCAGTAGTCAGAGTGTAGATAGATTCGTGACTTGGAGATCTTGAGTTGCAAAATCCTGATACAAAAAGATTCGATATAATCTAGACCATCAAATCATCAAAGGTTTAGGATCATCGATCTGAGGAGAAGAATTCATGAGTTCGGACTTCAGGATACATGACAGAAGTCGCATCGCGAACTCATGATTCATGAAATCTCGACACACTCTTAAGTGGACCCTAGGGTTAGACCAAGGTCACATGGTTGAGGCATAAGGGAGGAGTTAAAGATCCCCAAGCCCATTTCAGGGTTTTGAGAGTCAAAGGAGTCTGAGGGACTCACAATAGGAATTGTGAAGTTGCGAAATCTGAAAACGCTCTTTCGAGTAAAAGTTTTGGTCACGCTGGTTGGTCATGTGGAGTGGATGTTTGTGCCTAGTTCTTGTTCTCACATGTGAAACTTCTAAAAAGGACTTGTGGTTATATGTGAAAAGGTTCCTATGAAAAATAAAGATCCATTTTGGCTCAAGTAAATAGAACGATCCAAGACCGAGAGGTCACATAGAGCCTGCTGAGGTAGGGGTGTTGCGTTAGGTGGTATCAGAGCCTACAATATTTGTTTTTTGTAGGCAAGAGAGAACAAAAGGCAAGTTGTGATTTGAATTCTACGAAGAATAGATTTAAACAATTTCGCCAAGAAGACATCAAGAGGGACCCATGCCCGATCCAGCCGTGGAAAGGGAAATGAGAGAACTTTGTGCTCAATTGGATTCTATGGAGACAACACAAAGACGATCAACTGATACTGGAGATGTCAGTTAATCCAAACATGAGAATGAAGCTAGGCCCTAAGAAGAAGAAGTTGTAGCTGAAGATGCTGCAAAGGAACGCCTATTCAGAGATATTGTAAGAATAGGGGCCAAAGAATAAATGGACATCCTGATGTATGAAGGCAACTTAGACATTAAGGAGTTTCTAGATTGGTTTAGAGCTCTAGATAAATACTTTGAATATGAGGATATATAAGACGATAAGAAAGTAAAACATGTTGTCACTAGATTGAAAGGGCATGCAACATTATGGTGGGATGAACTGCAAGTTGACAGGCATTGAAAAGGCAAGCAAAGAATCAAAATATGGGATAGGATGGTCGCCAATATGAAGGCCAAGTTTATACCCAGAGATTACCAAATCAATATGTTTTGAAGAATACATAATTTGAGATAGAAGGGGATGACAGTGAAGGAATACACTGAAGAGTTTTACAGACTCAACATCAAAGAAAATCATCATGAGAGTGATGATGAAAAGGTCGCCAGATACATGAATGGATTGAAATATGAAATTCAAGACGAGATGAGCATGGTGACAATCAGGAATGTATAATATGCTTATCAAATTGCTTCAAAAGAAGAAGAGAAATTGGCTCGAAAGAAAGGTCAAAAGAGCAGAGGTAGAAGTTAGATCAAAGGCAAAGCAATTTCCTAGGACAAAGTACATAAGCCCAAGGATGAAGAAAAGAAACCTCATAACCACCTAGAAAGAGGGGGAATTTCACAAGTAAGACAATATGCTGATAGGAACACTTTTTCTTTGCGCAAGAGGAAGAGGAAGAGAAAGAGGTGGTGAAATAAAGTGTTTTTTTTGTGGAAAGATCAGACACAAATATTTTGAATGTCTTTATAGAAAAATAGAAGGAGGAGGTGAAGCTCACATTTCATAAGTGAAAAGGTGAAATGTTGAGGCAGAATATGTTGAAGGCGAAAGATCCTTAATGATGAGGAAAATTCTCTTGAAGCCAAAAAATGAGATAGAGAATCCATTCTAAAGGAACAATTTGTTTAGAGCTGCTTGAAAGACCAAGGATAGGGTATGCAAGGTGATAGTGGATAGTGGAAGTACAAACAATCTAGTATCCATAGAAATGGTGGAGAAGCTGGAATTAGAAACAGTTGCACATCCATGCCCATACAAGGTTTTGTGGTTTCAAAAAGGACATAAGGTAAAAACCACTAAACAATTTTTAGTTGAATTTAAGATAGGGGGATATAGAGAAGAGATCTTATGTGATGTTATTCCCATGGATATATGTCATATTTTGTTTGGTAGACCGTGGAAATATGAAATAAATGTTGTTCATGATGGGACAAAGAACACATACACCTTGGAGAAAAATGGTAGGACACATATGTTGCTGCCAATTGAAGACAACAAGGTGAAAGGAGAAACAAGCAATACTATACTTCTTATGAGTGGGAAGGAACTTCTGGATGAAGTAAGGAAAGAAGAAGACATGTGGTTTTCTATGGTGAGGAAACCTAGAGTCATCTTGACTAGTACTTCGATAGATGATCTATCAGAGGAAATTCAGAGAATGTTGGAAAACTTCATTGATATAGTGGTGGATGATTTACCTTGTTCATTTCTACCCATCAGAAGTATAAGCCATCATATTGACCTAACACCAGGAGCAATTTTTCCAAACAAAGCAACACATAGACTGGCGCTGCGGGATAATGAAGAGGTCAAGAAGCAAGTCCAAGACTTGATGGACAAAGGGTTGATTAGAGAAATCTTGAGTCCATGCGTTGTGCCAACAATGTTAAGTCCAAAGAAGGATGGTGGATGGAGAATGTGTACAATCTCGAGGGATATAAAAAAAATCATCATTAGGTATAGATTTCCTTTATCGAGGATGGATGACTTGATGGATTTCTTGAGTGGAGAAAAGTTTTTTTCAAAAATTAATTTGAAAAGAGGATATGATCAGATTAGAATGAGGGAAGGTGATGAATGGAAGACAACATTCAAGATGAATGAAGTATTATATGAATGGATTGTCATGCCATTTGGTTTGACGAATGCGCCAAGTACTTTCATGAGATTGATGAACGAGGTCTTGAAAGATTTCATTGGAAAGTTTGTAATTATGTATCTTGATGATAAACTGATCTTCAGTAAGACTGCGGAGGAGCATTTGAGACACCTAACTCTAGTGATGAGGAGGTTTCAGCAAGAGAAGTTGCTGATAAATTTGAAGAAGTCATCTTTCATGAAGAAGGAGCTTGTATATTTAGGGTTTGTGATCTCTTTGAATGAGTTGAAAATGGATCTTGAGAATGTAAAAGAAAACAAAGAATGGCCATTGCTGAGGAATATCTTTGAAGTCACAAGCTTCCATGGATTAGCTAGTTTTTACAAGAAGTTCATCAGAAATTTTAGTGGAATTTCTACGTCAATGATGGACACGGTCAAGAAAAGACATAAATATTTTCATTGGACAGAAGAAGAAGAAAAAAGTTTCAAGTTGTTGAAAGAGAAGATAATTGGACAACCAGTTCTGGTTCTACCATATTTTAGTAAAACATTTCAAGTGAGATGTGACGCAAGTGGATTTGTGATTGGAGAAGTCTTAAGTCAAGACAATAGACCGGTTACATACTTCAATGAGAAGATGAATTATGCCAAGATGAAATATTTCACGTATGATAAAGAATTTTATGCAATCATACAGGCACTGAAGGAATTGAGGCATTACTTGGTTTTGAAGGAGTTCATTTTGTATAGTGACAACCATGATTTACAATTCGTAACCAAACAAGTGAAACTGAACTAGAAACATGCAAAATGGGTTGAATTTATGAAAAAAATTAATTTTGTTATAAAGCACATTTCTAGAACTGCTAACAAGGTTGTTGACACATTGAGCAGGAAATGTTTGATTCTGCAGGAGTTTCGTGTGAATACCTTAGGTTTTGATATCCTTAAGGATATGTACAGAGATGATTCAGATTTCAAAGATGCTTATGAAGCATGTGAGCATCCTATTCTGAGAGATAAAATCCAATGGATTAAATACTTAATTCAGGATGGATTATTATTCAAAGGAAATCAGTTGTGTATCCCAAAGAGTTCCATGAGAGAGGATCTTCTAAAAGAAAAAAATAGTGGAGAACTGGTTGGACATTTTAGCCATGACAAAATGTTCATGCAACTCAATAGTTTGTATTATTGGCCAGGGATGAGGACAGATGTGAAAAAGTTTGTCAACAGATGTAGAATTTTCTAGGACGCAATTGGAAAAAGATAGAATAGAGGATTGTACCAACCATTTCCAGTACCAGAGAGGTCGTGGGATGCGATAAGCATGGATTTTGTGTTAGTACTGCCAAGGACACAAAGAGGTTGTACTTCCATATTTGTGGTAGTCAAAAGATTCTAAAAAATGGCACATTTCATTCCATGTCATAAAACCATTGATGCAACACACATTGCAAATTTGTTTTTCAAAGAAGTTGTTCAAATTCATGGTTTACCCAAGAGTATTGTTTCAGATCAAGACACAAATTTTTTTGGTCATTTATGGAGAACACTATGGAAGAACCTAGGGACAAATTTATCTTTTAGCTCAACATATCACCCTCAGAAGGATGGACAAACTGAGGTGGTAAATAGAAGTTTGGGAGATTTGTTGAGGAGTTTAGTGTCTGAACATCATATTAAGTGGGATCAGATTCTGCCACAAGAAAAATTTTCATATAATAACTCACCTAACAGGAAAACAAGACAAATACCATTCCAGATAATATATGGAATGCAGCCAAGAGGCGTATTTGAGTTGAGGGTATTAGAGTAGAATGAGTTCAGAAGTGTTGGAGCAGAAGATTTTGCAGCAGAGATGCAAGAGCTCCATAGTAAGATCAAAGAACGGTTGCAGATTTCTAACCAGGAATACAAGAGTAGAGAAGATCAACAGAAAAGAAAGATTCAGTTTGAAGTGGAAGATTTGGTATTAGCACACCTGAGGAAAGAAAGATTCCCAAGGGGAACATATAATAAGTTGAAAATGAAAAAGATAGGGCCATGCAAAATCATAAGGAAATTTGAGGCAAATGATTATGAGATAGAATTGCTAGATGATGTGGGAATTTCACCTATATTCAACGTAGTAGATCTGTATCCTTACAAAGCACATGAACCAAATGGGGTAGAGAGACAGAAAAAATTCCAGTGGGTCAAACAAATTCCTGTAGCTGAAAAGCCGCAGATCAAAAAGATTATGGATCAAAGAGTTAGCAAAAAGACCTGGAGAAAGATGTATTTTGAATACTTGGTAAAGTGGAAGGGACACCTGATTGAATATGATAGTTGGGAAAGTGAAGCGAAAATACAAAAACATGGACAGACAATGCAGGAGCTCATGAACATGAGTCGATGAATTTTTCAGCCAGAGGAGTATGATGCAGGAGCATCGTAAGCAAGTGCAAAAGTGGAGGATAGTTTGAAATGCACCAGTGCACGTTTTGAGGATGTTTTGAATTTGAAAGAATGAAGGATTAATGTACTATATGAAAGTATACTTTTTCTTTTATGTTTTGGAGATTGTAACACAAATCTTGCGCATTGCTCTCTTCTATCAGTTGTAAGAATTTAATGTATTAAATATAAAGTAGTTGTAGCTTTTATTTTTCGCTTTGATAGCTTAGAGATGTAGGAGGGAAAACTCTAGAAATCTCCCTCGTATGTATTGTATTGTGTTATTATTCTTGAAAAAAAAAAAAATCAGAGTTGTAGAGCAAGAGAGAGCAGAGAAGAAAAAAGATTGTAGAAGATTGTATAAGCAGATAGCTGATGCTATAGAACCCATGTACAAAATCACTTGAGATAATATAAAAATGTGTTGACTCAATTTCATGGCATTGTGATGAATATTGTTTGCATCTATTGAATGGTATGTTTATAGTTTTATTATATGCTCTGTTATGCATTTGTTTCAATGTTATGTGTATGTATTATTTTATGTTGAATGTATGAATTCCGTAAGAGGAAAGGTATGAGTTTCAATTGTTTCTCATCCTAAGAATTCCTACAAGGAGTGCAGTGAAAGTCTGCAAAGAGTGTGTTCACAAGTTATGAGTTTTATCTCAGAAAATATCAGGAGAGATATCGTTGTTTTCATACCAGTAGAAGTGTGATTATAGCACAAAGTTGTGCAAGGTGTGCACATGCAGGTTGAAGTCTTAGTCTTTTCCAACCCAGTGAGTAGTTGAAAGGTTTTTGTCACAAGGAGTGAAAAGAGTTGGATAGTTCAAATAATCAGTGATTATCGTGAGGCCACAAGGAGTGCGGGTAAAATCCCTTAGAATCCTTGAGTTTGGATCAAGAACCAATCTCAGGAGGAATAAAGAGTTTGAAGAGTTCGAAGGAAGATGAAGCTGAAGTCACCTCGCAGAAATCAAGCTCAAAAGGAGTTGCCAAGTTATTTGGATAGGGGCATTGAGAACTTGAATAGACGGTTGAAATTCCCAAAGGGAGAAATATCGATTTGTTGTGGACCATTGGATCTAGTGGATCAATGGAGAAGTGAAGGTTGAGTGTATTTCAACACCAGCAAGCTCAGGAGGAATAATCGTCATCAGATCTAGATCAACAAGAGTCGTTGATCTTGTGGTTTTGAGTTTCGGCATTTTGGGAGTTAGAGTGTGGAGAAAGTCATGACTTGGATATCTTAAGTTGCGAAATCCTGATACGTGAAGCTCCGATATAATATGGACCGTCACATTTTTGAAGCTTTAGGACCGTCGATTTGAGGAGAAGAAGTTGCAAGTTTGAACTTCGGGAGACAGGACAGGAGTTGCATCGCAAACCCATGAGCCGCGATGCCTCGACGTGCTTGGAAGTGGACCCCAAGGTTAGACTGAGGTCACATGGTTGAGGCATTAAGGAGGAGTTAAATACCTGCAAGCCCATTTCAGGGTTTTGGGAGTCAAAGGAGTTACAGGGACTCGCAATAGGAATCGCGAAGTTGCAAAATCCAAAAACACTCTTTCGGGTAAAGGTTGTGGTCATGCTAGTTGGTCACGTGGAGTGGAGGTTCATGCCCAATGCTTGTTCACACAGGCGTAACTTGTAAAAAGGACCTATGATTATATGTGAAAAGGTTCATGTGGGAACTAAAGAGCCTTTCCAACTCAAGTGAATAGAACGATCCAAGACCAGGAGATCACACAGAGCTTGCTGAGGTAGGGGTGCTACGTCACAACCACCATTATTTTTCAAAAACTCATGCATTTCCATATCTGGATTGGGAAAACAAAAATAGTTACTTCCATGTATTAATAATGCACTTTAAGATGCCTTATTCCTGAAAATTCAAGGTCTTTGGCTATGCAACTAAAATTAAACCACCCATAAAGAAATTGACCTTCACTCAATCACATAGTTAGCTCAATAGTTTCTTGAAATCCTGCCCAAATTGCCTTCAAGCTAGTCCCTTTGTCCAATTTTCCTGTAATTAGAACAAGTTAGCTTACCACATTTTATTCTTGCATTTGTGAAAGATAGAATGTATAGGAAGTAAGGACACCAACCTCTATATTGGTTGTTGTTAAAAATAAGAGTGGGAAATGTAGTGACATCACCTCGAGATCCATGTTCAACCTACAGAAAAAATAACACCATGAACTTTGCATAATAGTCTCTCTAATATAAGGGAATCAGTGACAACATCACCACATCATAAATGTTTGCCACATGGTCAATATGGAAACAAATTTTAACGAATATTTAATAAATGATAGCTTCTATGTTCACAATTCTCAGATAAAAAAATGGGAAGTAACAAATGGAGTACAACTATGGAAGAACCTGGGGACAAATTTATCTTTTAGCTCAGCATATCTCTCTCAGAAGGATGGACAAGCTAAGGTGGTAAATCAAAGTTTGGGAGACTTATTGAGGAGTTTAGTAGCTGAACATCATATTAAGTGGGATCAGATTCTGCCACAAGAAAAATTTTCATATAATAACTCACCTAACAGGAAAACAAGACAAATCCCATTCCAGATAATATATGGAATGCAACCAAGAGGCCTATCTAAGTTGAGGGTATTATAGCAGGATGATTTTAGAAGTGCTGGAGAAGAATATTTTGCAGCAGAGATGCAAGAGCTCCACAGTAAGATCAAAGAACAGTTGCAGATTTCTAACCAGGAATACAAGCGTAGAGAAGATCAACACAAAAGAAAGCTTCAGTTTTAAGTGGCATATTTGGTCTTAGCGCACCCGAGGAAAGAAAGATTCCCAAGGGGAACATATAATAAGTTGAAAATGAAAAAGATAGGGCCATGCAAAATCATAAGGAAATTTGAGGCAAATGATTATGAGATAGAATTACTAGATGATGTGGGAATATCACCTATATTCAACGTAGTAGATCTGTATCCTTACAGAGCACATGAACCAGATGGGGTAGAGAGCCAGAAAAAATTCCAGTGTGTCAAATAGATTCCTGTAGCTGAAAAGCCGCAGATCGAAAATATTATTTATCGGAGAGTTAGCAAAAAGACATGTAGAAAGATGTATTTTGAATACTTGGTAAAGTGGAAGGGACACCCGATTGAAGATGCTAGTTGGGAAAGTGAAGCAGAAATCTAGAAACATGGACAGACAATGCGGGAGCTCATGAACATGAGTCCATGAATTTTTCAGCCAGAGGAGTATGATGCAGGAGCATCGTAAGCAAGTGCAAAAGTGGAGGATAGTTGGAAATGCACAAGTGCACATTTTGAGGATGTTTTGAATTTGAAGGAATGAAGGATTAATGTAATATATGAAAGTATATTTTTTCTTTTATGTTTTGGAGATTATAACACAAATCTTGCGCATTGCTCTCATCTATCAGTTGTAAGAATTTAATGTATTAAATATAAAGTAGTTGTAGCTTTTATTTTTCGATTTGATAGCTTAGAGTTGTAGGAGAGAAAACTCTAGAAATATGCCTCATATGTATTGTATTGTGTTATTATTCTTGGAAAAAAAAAATAATCAAAGTTGTAGAGCAAGAGAGAACAGAGAAGAACAAAGATTGTAGAAGATTGTATAAGCATATAGCTAATGCTATAGTGACACAGCCGCACTCCTCGGAGCACGCCCACTCTCATAGGATCTTATTCTCTCTTCAGCCCAAAGAACACCAAGGTTCTTCTACTTCCCTATCGGGAAATATGCACCCCACAGATTCTCTTTTGTGCAATCCCCCTTTCTTTACTTATCAGAGGATCGGAACTCACAGTTTTGCAAGTTCACTGTCGATCACTGGGCTCTCGAATCCCCGAGACCCGATGGCCAGTCAATGCTGACTTTTCCCCGTCGAAACTTCCCTTATCGTGATTTCTCTACTCGCGATATTGAGCACTATGATTTGTCGACTCCCAATACCTGACGTGATGAAACTCTGACGCACACGTGCGAGTTGACGTTTCCACCTTCCGTCACTTCTATCGGGATTTCGGGATTCATGGGATCGTGAATACTGATTTCAATGGATTCAAGACTTTCCTTTTCCTGATCCCTAATATGATACACCACCTATCCTCCACTAACTCCTGCTATGGCCCCACACAACTCTTTCATTGGGATATCGTATTTCCCGATTACGAGCGGCAAGATTTCTCTGTTCTTGAAAACTTTGATTCTCTGAACCCTGACTTCCTCGAATCTTCTGACATGCATCCTCAATAATGAAAGGTTCTTGACTCGTCGGGATATCGTGGATCGCGATATCAAAATTCTCATTGCAACAACTTGGAGCTTCGACTCGCAAATCCCCGATACACGATATCACGTGTAGATATAACGGTCCTTGTGACTCAAATCGACGGTTCTACCCTTCCTGAGCTTTAAACCTTCGGACACTCTCATCGTAACCTCCTTGCACCTCCGCAAGATACAATGGCCCTCGAAACTTCGCAAAATCTCCCCATAGGATTTCGACCGTCCATTCTTCCTTATGTAATCCACGAAATGAAGAAGTGTCTCCCCACGAGATTCATTCACCTACTCTCCAACCTTCGACGCTTCCCTCGGACTTCCAATAGCAGCTTCCCTATGCTTATCCTTCAGTGGATTTGAAGGCCTATTCCTTCTGATATTTTCCATGACTTTAGTCTTCTTGGGAACCTTTTGCACGCACTCCTTGCAGCAACCCTTTCAACCTCAACTGAGTGTTGAAGTCTCTCGACTCTGCACACTCCTACACCAGCAGTCTTTTAACACTTCACTCAGGTTCGCAATCCTGAGACTTTTATCTAGCCTGTGCACTCCTTGCATAGCACTGTACCTAACTACTCCTTCGAGGAAATGAGGACAAAAGCTAACTCTAATTTAACCCTTCTTTCAATGCACTCTTTGCGGACACTTCAACTGCACTCCTTGCTGGAATTCTCTGGCTCAATTAGAGAAATAATTGAAACTCATTCTCTCACCCTCACAGAATTCATTTCATACAGGAAATCACATACATAGCATATAAAAGAAAATGCATGACAAGAAGTAAACATTCATGAGCGCAACATCAATACACAGAGAATCAGACACAAAACCATGAAATTGAATCAATCTTCTTCTATTAATTCAATTATCAGTACTGTTGGTCACTATAATTTCTTAATTAATTTTAAACAACCAAGTGAAACATAAATTATCAACCCAGGGAAGTCTTTTGTTTCAAATATAGCCATGCACTATATATGCTCAATTCCAAAATCACTTAGTGTTGTAGTAAAGAAATTCACACTAATTATTCTTGCTTGAACTAAAGCTCTGAATTAAATCACAGGAAAGCAATTCCCCTATTGCAATTCTTTTAAAGCTTAATTAAGAATCCTGGATTACATCAAAAGTAATACTGCAATGGGAAAGAACAACTGTCTTGCAATCAGAGAACATGACCCTTACTCTCAAACAGAGACTCGGTACTAACACTCTTTCATGAAAACAATAATGCAGAAAACAATTAACTTTATCTAATAGAAACCAAAGCACTTAGTTCCTTTCTATCTGAGCAGGAGCCTTGAGCCTTACTTCTGTTGTAGCACACTTGTGAGGTTGAGGTTTACAGAGAACAGGGCAGTCTGATTCCTTTCTTTCTAAGCAAGGATCTCTAACCCAGTTTCTGGCTAACACCTAGGAAAGTCTACAGTGAACAGGATATTGGTTCTTTCCTTTCTGAGTAGGAACCCTTAATCCAATCCCTGGCTAACACACTTCCAGAGGTAAATGAAACCTACAGAAGACAAGGTGTTGTAGTCCCTTTCTGTCTGAGCAGGGATACCTTAACCAAATCTCTAGCTAGCACACTTGCAGGGGTAAAAGAGATCTACAGGAGACAAGGTATTGTAGTCCCTTTCTGTCTGAGCAGGGATACCTTAACCAAATCTCTGGCTAGCACACTTGCAGGGGTAAAAGAGATCTACAGGAGACAAGGTATTGT